>PYHW01009485.1:6489020-6541028 GCA_013186435.1 Turdus rufiventris
GAACCCTTTACCATAGCAATGGATTGCTTTTCATTTCTTTCCAGATTAGACACAAAAATTTTCTCTCAGCAGATACATAGATTTTGAAATCCCACTTTTTTCCTCCCTCTTCAATAAAAGGATTTTTAAGTGCAGAGAAAAACCACATACTCCAGCTGTATGGTTTCTCTTGCCGTCCTACAGCATCCCAAGATAGTAGATAAAAAAGATGCCGTTTGAATTCTCTTTTATGAGTCCAGAATTTAAATTGAAGTTGAAGTTACTATCTACATTGGCAATTTTAGCTCTGTCATTATTGAAACCAATTCTTATTATCTAGACATGCAAAGATATGGTATGTTTTCCTTCATCTGAGAATATGCAGGAATAGTGTTGAGACACAGATGAACGGAATTTTGAGAATTCCCAACTGCAACAGAGTATTTGTTATGCTGGATCAAATAGGTTTCCTATCCTGCCCGTCTGCCCCCAGTCAGGACTGCTGCATTTGGTAATGACTGGGATTCATGTGAGAAAAATGAAAAAACCTATGCATGACTGATATTCCATGCCAACAGTGCAATACTGTAGTTGCAGAGAAGGTAATTTCCTTCTGACCTTGGAAAAGAGCAGCTTAAGGAAAGAAGTTACTGTTATAGGGTCCAACAAATGCTGTAGTTAATTGTAAAAATCTATCCCTGCGTATGGAAAAAGAAGGTAATACTGGATGTGAAGGCAATAGTACAGCCAAGAAACACCCGCCAGTACTGTAATTGATATTCAACAGATTTTGTTTAATGAAATACCTGGACATTGTAGAAGCTTTTCTTATAAAATATGAATCTTTTTCAAAGTTGCTTGACCTTCATTCTAGCCCAATGCCTCCCCACATTTCTAACTAGAATTACTCTTTCTTGCTGGGAAGCTGCCTGCAGGATGTACTCCTACAAGCATAGCAAGAGCCATCTCTGGGTACAATGAGTTCTTTCCCTAGAAACTTTCTCCCTGCAGCTATTCTAAAAGACCTTGCAGGCTTAGCCTTCAGTTATCCAGAAAGATAGAGAACTGCTCATGTTTTCAAAGGAGCACTTGTGTATCTTGCTCTAATCATGGTATTAGTGAAAGCCAGCAGCTTACAAAATGTCTCAATCTGGGACAAGTTGTTATGGTGATTGGCTGTATATATGTATTCCAAAAAACTGGGAAACTGGGCTTGTTTAATGCCTTAGACCCACCACTTTTTTTTTGGTCAAGCATTACAGTTACAGTGCTTCTAATGAAAATACCTGATGAAGCCTTTAGATTAGAAATTAGGTGTCTTTGCTAAATTCTCTTGTCTGTAACCATAACCCTGAAAATGACATAATTCCTTTGGTATAATCCTGAAAGTGTGGTTACCGCAAGTTCAGCAGTTGTAAAATAAAATATTTACATTACACATTTTAGCAACACCAGTCTTTACTCCTAACCTTCATGCATGGCTCTTTATAGGCAGTGTCATCAGCAGACACTCTAAAAAGGTTTGTTCACAGAAACACATAATTGATGCCAAATATTTGCCCACTTCTAAAAGATTTCCTTATTTACCTTTTTGTTAAATAGTGCTAATGTGACTTTCAGTAGCCCCTCCTGAAGAGGTAATCAGCACAATTTACCTGAGTACTCATCACACCAAGGCACTTCTCAGTACATTATTGACAAAAAGAAGTACCAGTGCTGCCATTAGGACAACACATATTTACAGGGAAGGTGTGGTGTAATACAAAAACTGGTCAAAGCCTTTTATATCATAGTATAGCTCATCTGGCTCAGTTGCTCACTGGCTTATCTTCAGAAGGGGCTGCTCTTCCTTGCAAACAGCGTAGCAACATGAAGGCAAAATGGAAAGAGCCATGTTTCCCATAGAGATAAACATCAGTGATCTCCAGCTGTTCAGTGGTGCAGTAGTTCTCATGAGTGCAGCCCACTGTTTTTGTTCCAAGTCTGGCTCTCCCTTTTACCATGACCTCGCTATTGTCCTGTGTGGGAGGAGGAAAGCAGGTCATGCTGCCAGTGGCTTTCCCCACCACCCTGTCTCTGGACAGGCTCCAGGGGCTTCACACACACCACCCTGCCAGCTGGGCTGGCCAGGGTCCAGCTGTGGCTGTTTCTCTGTCTTTCCTCATGTCTGGTGTAGTCTCACAAGAATTTCTGGCAAGCAACAAGCACGGAGGGTCTAAATTCATCACAGAAGTTTGCAGAGAGCAACCTGGAGATCTCCATCTTCCCATGCAACCCAGCTGCTGACAAGAAATACAGAATTCTGAGGAACACCTGGCTTCAGCCATTCTCCCTCTCTCTTGTCTGGTACTGCACATTTATTCCTAAAATGCTGCCTGCCTTCCCACATGGTGGGGAAGAGAGCCACAGAAGTCTGTGCCATGCAAGGATGTGGGCACAGGTGACACAGCTGGGGAGAGACATCCATGCTCATCCAGACATGACCTGCAGGTAATAGGTCCTGGAGACATCTACAGAAAGAAAGGAGACTGTCATTTATAAAGATTGTGAGACTTAGTGAGAGGAAGAGGGTACTCAGCTTACACTAACCTTCCCTGGGAAAGTAGTTCACAAGTAAATTTATAATGTAATAGTGCATTTATTGTTTCCTGTCTTGACTGAGCCATAAAAAATAATAAATAAATACAAGACAGAAGAAGTTCTGCCAGGTTTTCACTTTACAAGCCATATACTGGTCTAAGGCAGCCACTATTCAATTTCAACTCAGAATTCAATTGATAAGAAACAACATTTTAAAACCTTGTCTTCTGCAGAGACATCTTTTTCCTTAGGAAAAAATATTCTGTAGTCTTTAAGCCATCTGCAGACAGACAAGAAAGCAAGATGAAGGATTTCCTCCTAAACTGAGAGCTCTGCTCAGACGTTGCAGTGGGAGTGAGACCTGCTTTTCTGAGTTTGCAGAGACACACCATAGTCCACCTGTATTTAAAACCTCACCACAATGTACACCCAATGAAAATCTCTTAGACATTATACAGGTAGAAATGGGACCCTGCTAAATCATCTCAGCACTGATGCAGTTCTCTCATCCTCTGAAACCTCAGCCTCTTACAGGTGAAACATGGCTCTCCCCATTTCAGGTATAAAGCACAGAGACAATAAGTGGCTTCACATCCATGAAATAATCTCTGTCACACCTAGACTTTGAACCCAAACTGAAGGTGTTCCAGGTGAAAGCCTCTCCCCAGAACAACATACTGATGAAAGAATGCCTATGGAAACATCCTGAAGCTGTGCTATTAAGTGCAGTCCATTGCTCACAGGGATGGCAAGGATTGCTGCAAACGAGCATAATTATTTCCTAGGGTTCAGAATAACTGGACTAACAGCTAGAGTTGTTCAAGAGTAAGGGACCCTGAGGCCAAACCCATTAAAAACTTGGAAAAAGGAAAACAAAAGCCTGGGAAGAGCCATTTGCATTCCCACTAAATATCATGAAGGTGTCTCAAATTCTTAGGGTTTATACACGCTGAAGAAACTTTGCAGATCTTACTCCCCTCTCCCCCTTAGTAGAAGCCCAATATAAAAATATAATTGAGAGATTAAAAAGACCTCACCTTACATTTTTTCACGTATCTGTACTAGGGTTTGACTAACTTAAGCTCTCTCTTAACAAGTATCTTGTCAGCTCCAGCTGATCAGAGAGAGGCCCATTAGGCTGGCAGAGCAATGCTCTTTTTTAGGAACAAAAACTTCTCACACCTGGGTGCTGGCTTCTGTGTGAAGCCTTTCAAGCAGGTTTACAGCTGTGCCATAGCACTTCTGCTCTGAGAGGTTTATGCTCATTTTACAGCAATCTGCTAGGTTTGGTACCAGTGCCCAAGGCTGACCTTTCCCTGTTTAAGCTGGAATACATGCTGGCTTCAGCTGTTTTGTTTGGGAATAAGACTGTCTGCCTCTCCCAAACAACCTTTAGGAAAAGAAGAACTAATCTGTCCTCAGCTTTGGTGTCTTAAGTCCTCAGTGTACTCCATCCCACCTTCTTCACAATCCCTGGTGTAGATTAAAAAGTGCTTGAAGGAGCACTTCTCTTCTTTCCAGTCTTTGGAAATCCCAGTTTTGTTCTCTAGCACACACTTATTCATCAATCTTGCTGTGAAAAGATGTGAGGATTAATTTAGATGTGTTATCTTTCACATACCAAAATCAAAGTTGTGGGGATTTTGTTATTTTACAGTTAGTTTCCCAGACAAAAGTATGATTTAAATCTTTTGGGTTTATTTCAGTTATGATAATAATGTAACATATTTCTTTTAAAAATAATTATTTTAAACAAATATCTTTCTGCCAACACTGTAATTCTATAAATGGTACACTGCTATTAATCTTATCCTCAATCTACCAAGCTTTGGTTAATTCAGACTTCTTTGCTTTAGAAAAAGGGTTTCCTTTGATGAGTCACTATCCCTGGAGTACTTAGAAGATGTGTAGTTATGGCACTTAGGGACATGGTTTAGTGGTGGACTTGGCAGTGCTGGGCTTATGGTTGTACTCCAGGATTTTAGAGGACTTTTCCAGCATGAATGATTGGATGATTTTATGGGTCTGTGATGCTGCTCCATTTCAGCTGCCACATTGTGTGAGCTGCAGTGACCTGAATGTACCTAATTCCCAGGGTTAGCCAGCAGGTTTCTCAGTGTGTTTCTTCTAGCTCTTTTCCTTCCCAAGACAGCTTAGAAATCCAATTACAGGCAAGGTAGGAGTAGGAAGTGGGTAAAGAGACTGGAAGAGGACAGAGCTGAGTAGGCATTGCCTTGTGGTAGAGCTCAGAGGGGGAGAAAGGCAGGGCAGTCTCTCCATCCATCTTCTACCTTGCTGCCTTCTCAGCAATTTTAGGAAACTATCCTGAAAGAAAATTTCTACAGTAGGAAGAAATAAAAATATTAGAAATTTTACTTCAGTCATATATATATTATTTCTCTTTCTCTCCCTCTTTTTTTTCTTAATGGAATCTGTTGCCTAAACATTTCTCTGTCTTTGTCTCTGGTTTCTATTCTGCTCTAACTTAAAGGCAGCAAGTTTGCTCAAGAGATTCATAACAATGGAAAATGGAAGACAGAAGTCTCACTGATATTTTAGACAACAAAGGAAAAACTGAACAAGAAGGTAATTAAAGTGAAATCATGAAAGCTTTCCATTCTACAAGGTAAAAAAGTGTCTCTAAATCCCAGTTTAATTTTTCTTGTTGTGTTGACTATCCAGCTCCAATGAACCGACGAAATATTCTAGTGTATCTTTCTTTATGTACGTATTTTTAAATTCTTTTTCCTGTACTTATATTGAAAAAGGTTGAGAAGCTGGAAGTGGTTATGCACACAAAGGAAGAGTATTTGCTCTGCAGTCTGATACTTATTAGGTTCTAAATCTGTTTGAAATAATGAATTGCAATCTACAATAATTAAATATACAACATCAAGTGTTTAAACAAAGCAAACCAAGAACTATTTGCAAAGTTTGTATTTTCTTCCATGATATTTCCCTGCATACAAGAACTCTGCATGCTAACCCTTAAAGGTTCCATGTCAATCACAAAGGACACTTTTAATTTTCAGATGGGAGAATTGCATTTTTTTATTCAATGTAATATTACATTATTTGAAGTTCAGAATTATTGTATGAAAAGCTTATGCAGGAATTTTAGCAGTAAGCCCCATATTTCTCTCATTGGAGATATTTTGCTACACATTAGTTCCAGCAGAAAGATTAATATTAGTGGTATTGAATTACTTGAATACACAGAATATACACTGCTTTATAATTTGGCTCTGGAAAGCCACACCACAGACTATTACCTTGAGCACTCTGACACTAAGAAGATTCCCCCTTACAGCAAATATTCCATCCAGGAGTAAGTAGTTGAATTTATTACATGGAGCTCAGATTCTAATCCTTAAGAGTTAATTGATTCTGTCCCATACAGTACTTTGAAGGGCAGTTGATGAAAATTACTTTGGGGCACAAAGTGCTTGTCTTTGGGAGACCTTAATGAACCTAAAGGCTTCTTCAGTTTGGAGAAGCACAACATTGTCCAGGATAGGGGTATGGTAGCAGATGATTACAGAAGCAAAACATCTTTGGTTGTATGGCATCGTGCACCATCTGTTTTCTATTTTTTCCTATCTCCCTGTTGCAAAGAACCTGTTCACTCTAATATATCACTGAGTTGCATGATGTGCCTTGCAGGATCTAGCAAGGTACAAACCCAGGTAAAATTGCTCTTTCCCCTTTTACTCACAGGCATCCAGTTTCCCAGCACACTAAAGCAGATAAAACAATTCCTAAAAACTCAGTAGCTGCTGGGCTTTTGAAAGAAAAACACTGTGAAGGAAAGGTGTTTCCTTCCAAGCTCTGAGGGTAGAGAAAGTAAAGAATGGCTGCAGTGTACAATGAGGATTTGCCTTGAGCAGCATCCAGATGCCAGTATTTCACCAGAACTGCGAATCTTTCTGCACCTTGAGTCAAGCCCAAATCTAATTGCTAAAGTAGATATTTTTATTAGGACATGACAGCACACCCTGCAAAAGTAAGGAGGCTCCACAGCCTCCACCTTGCTCAGAGAGCAGCACCAGCTGTACTGTGTGCAGAATGATGTCTTTTACTCCCTTCTAAGGAGGGTTTTTACAGGGTACCCCCCCCACCACCCCGTGTTAGTTTTAATTCTGTGACATGGATTAGGAGTGAAGCTGAGACTCTGCAATCCCTTTAGCCCATTACCTCCCAACTTCTCAAGACCCAGTGTCAGTAAAAGATAGATGGGTTCAGGTTTATGTCTTTAGCTCCCTGTCCTCTTAAGTGCAGAGGACTGTTTGCATGGGTTTTGTGCAGCTATCCTTAACCAAACCTCAGTGTTCAACCTGGTTCATTCTCATGACTTCTCTGTGCACACATAATCCTAACAGCCATCTTTCCCAATATTTTACTTTCTTATTTTCTGTTTGTATAACTCCTGTGAGGTTTGCAGGCTGTGTCTAGTTCCCTCAGGGAGGTGGCAAAAATCACAGCAAATCAGGCTCTTTGCTCTAAAATTTCCCAAAGATCAAAGTTTAGTTATCATTAGAATGTAAATGTCACAATATTATGAAACTGGTGCATCAGGAAAGAACATATCTTCCTCTTTGAAAGTGTTTCTATGTGATGTGACATTTTGGTAACATTTGAGGTAGGACTCGTTTTTCTTTTTAATTATCTTTTCCGTTTATTTTTTTTTTCCCGGCCATTAGAAGTATGCTGCTCCCACCTGCTAAAATAACATTTAAAATATCGTATTGCACAAAATCTTCTTTTTCCAACTGACTCCAACTTCCACCTCATTGTTTTATTTAATGTGTTTTTCAGGGCTAGAGAAATGCAAATGAGTTGTGAATATTAAGAAAGCATGGCTCCTAATCTCTTCATAAATACACTCAGATTATCAATATACCACAGCAAGAGATGGGTTGCTGGGTGCTTGTGAACAGGGCATCTACTTGAAAAAATATTGATAAAGAAACAGAAAACATGAGATGATAACATGCTGCATCTCACACTGGGAATTCTCTGCCAGTCAGGATTGAAGCATCTCACAAAAGCAGCCATTCAAGTAATTAAACTAATGGGACAGAGATTTCCAAAGATGTATTGCATAAAGCAATAATACTGTATCTGTAGGAACTATGTAGTGATTATATCAGGTAATGTTGATACATCAGGTGATTACTTTAAGCCAGTAGCCTGAAAATATTCATCCCCACAGCAGCCAGCTTTGATAAATGATTAGTGATGTTAGCCAGTTCAGCCTGAAATCAGTATTTATTATTAGTATTGTTTTATCTCAGGCCCTGGAGATGCTGGTCAGCCAGTGCTGGGCTGCAGATGGATGTCGCACCTGCCAGCCCCTTCACGGTGCCATGGGTCAGCCTCCAAAGCACAGCCAGACACCTCTCATCTGGCATGGCCTTCATGTGTGCAGGGAGAGGTAGAAGCAGCTCCTAACTACTTTCTATTAAATTGCATTAAATCCAAGTTAATAATTTTTAACTAGTGTATTTCTCCAGTCATAATAAATATGACAGCAAAAATGCTGAAGGTAAGTACGAGCGGCTTGGTTGAGCAATTATATTCTTTTTTTTTCCATAAGCATTAAAAACCATCTATATTTTAAATTATATCTTTTTGAATATCAAAACTTGCAAATGTTGAATCTTGGCCTGGAAATTTTAGTGGAGTTGCCCCTGAAGGATTCCAATTCAGGACAAAACTCCTGAAGACCAATGGTACGTTTTGGTTTATAACTTTACCACTCAGAGACTCCTGCAAGTCATGAGACATTCTGTAGCTGTTTTAATTCAAAAATCTTTAATAGAAGTGGTAATGGCCATTAAAGAGAAATTTATTAGTGAGTGGATCTTAAGAAAAAAACCAAACAAGGCCAGTCTATATTTATTTGCACATTTCAGCTTGGATATCTTAAGGAATACTTGCACTCTTAACTAGCTTAGATGTTTGGTTGTTTAGGTTTTTTTTCATTATAGTGCAACCGTAATCACACCCTGTAACAACTCTGAAACAACTTGGAAACACATTCAAAGAGTTTTAACTTCTTTTGGTTTATTTTCCCTTCTTAAAATAGCATTTTCCAGATTATGCTTATATTTCTAGGGGTTCTTTCCCCTCTGTAGGTAAACACTATCAGCTTACACCATCATATTATTGTTAGTGTGCAGCAGGATACTTAAGGAAATTCTCGCATAGTAAATTTAAAAATAAAAGCAGTCACAAGATATTTCATTAGAAAGCCCACTAAGCTAGAAAAAAAAAGTTGCTTCATGTTTATGAACTGCAGTAGCATCTGTGACAGGTGAATTTTCAAGCAGTTTCCCACTTAAAACTCACATCTTTGAGGTTTCCAGAAATATTTTTGCTTTGGCTTAACAGTCATGGTCCCAAAGCTGTCTTGTTGATTTAAGTGGACGCCATTAATATTATTTCTGTGCTGTGTGTGGGTGAGAAGCCCTGAGTAGACCCAGAATTTGGCAGGGTGGGGTGAGCCCACAGTGAAGGACTCTGGAGGGCAAGTTTGTGGATTAAGAGAGCAAGAGTCACCCTTAGCAAAGCCAACAATTGTTGACTGATACATGAACTAGACAAGCTAGAAGAAAAATCATTATTTTCACTCTTTCAAGTCAAATACAGTTCAGCAGGAATTGGCCAACATGCAGAGGTCGGGCTGGCTGAGAAATGATGGCAGCCCCACCCTCAGTAACTGGACACTTACATGTAGCAGTGAGCTTCAGCTCTCTTCTGCTGAACATAATTTCTTTCTAAATTAACACATTTCTAAGGGACCTGAGAGGAAACTTAAAGTGGGATGGCAAAGGGATAACGAAGACACAGCTGTACTAAAACTTCCACTGTGGTGACACTCATGGTTCTTGTTGTAAGAATCAGTTGCTAAAGGAGACACAAGTCCTTTTGAAAGCTTGTGCTCCAGGCATCACCACACTGGGACTCCATTCCCGAGGGAATGGAAGAGAAAAGGGAGTTACAAGGAGAAAGGAACTCCTCCATGTGGTGGATGGAGACAGATGAACACTGGAGTTGTCCTTACATGATCTCTGAAGGTAGCGTTGAGGGTTACATATCTGTAACCCTCACAAGTTCCCACAAGTGTGTCAGCAGGGTTCCTCACTAAAATTTGGCAAGGACTTACAGCAACTCATTGAAACAGAAAACTATAAAACATTATTAATAATATATCATCAGTCTTGAGAACTGCAATTGCTTAAGATCTTTGAAGAACCATTGGCTTTTTCTTCTCTTTCTTTTTTTTTTTTTTTTTAATAGATAAAAGAATTAACATCTGAAAATGTGCACTGCTGAGTACTAAGTTAGGTGTAAACATTCCAGAAAAAGGGGGTCCTAATAAGGGCTGTTCTAATGGAATGTGCGGGTGATCCAAGGCAGCTGCTGATGCAATCACTCCCCAACCCCGTTCTGTCACTGGGATCTGGGTTAGCCTTAACACTTAGAGCAATGTGTTGCTTTTTTCCTGCTGTTCTGAGAATCGTTTCTTCAACGTGCATCATTGCAGCTGAAGTGGGTTAGGGAGAAATGGCCTGGGGTGTTGTGCTATCTGGTGACTTTCTGCCTTGTGAATGGCAGGAAGGGGCAAGGCTGGTCAGGCAGGGGGGGATAACTTCAGACACAGCCTGTGAAGCTCAGCAATCGCTCCAAAATGTGCAAAGACAGCACAAAGACAAGAGAATATCATTAACACTACATCAATGGTACATGCAGGGTTATCTTGGCTGTGCTAGTCACTTCTGCTAGGACACCTTGGAGCAGGCAGGATGAAAATCTCTTCATCTGACAGCTGCTCAGTGTACCCAAGAAAAAGTTAAAGACAGACACAGTCTCTGTGCAGTGAGCAAAGTAGTAGTAGACTCTTCAGCCTTTGCAGCAAATGTGCAGCACTACCTTGGGGCTGCTCTTTGAAGCTGGACAAATTGAGACTGCAAAAGAGATTACAATTTATCTAAGCAGGGGGTTATTAACCACTGAAATGATTTAGCAAAAGCTGTTGTGGGTTCTCCATCACTGCCTTTGTTCAAATCAAAATAGGATTTCTCAACTGAAATACTGTGTTATTCGAAGGGGAAATAATTCATGCCCGGATATAATTGGTGTTATAGAGAAAGTCAGGCAAAACAATTAAAGTGATCTCATCTGGCCTAAAAATTGATGAGTCTGTTTAAAAGGAAAAAAACCCAAACCAAATGTAACAAAACTGACTCAGGGGGAATTAATTTCTAGAGGCTGCATTTCACAACTGAGTATCTCTTTCCACCAGCACAAATCTGCACCTTGGGTGATAGTGCTGCATTTATCAAAAAATTGTTTAAGGAGAGAAGTTACTTTTTAAAGGAAGTCATAGCTGTAATTCTGAAATCAGAGCCTCAATGACAGAAATAACAGGAGTTTCATTTCTACAGGAGGTCAGAATTTTATCTGCTTTTTCTCTCTTTTCACAACTATAAGCGTGTCTCATTCTGCAGGATTTTATAGAAGGATACAGGGGATTTTCTGCTCTGCAAGTTGTGGTATTTCTTTTGGAAATGAAGAGAACCCAGCATAAACTGGCTGAGTGGTTGGCTTTGATCTGATGATATCTTGAAGTCAAGGATTAAACAAACAGCAATGTCACTGATATTTTTCAACTACAGAGGGTTGCATCTATATCAGTGTGGCATCCTCAGAAATAATGATCTGGTGGCTTTAATAGTTTATTGTTAGGAAGGTCTCAAAATCAGAGTGAAAATGCAGAGTACATGCCAAGAATCACTGCTACCAGCCCAGAAACTGAACTACAAATGAAAATGTAAGCGTTTTAATGAAATGCATTTGAAATACATTGAAAGAAAACTGATTAGATGAAAGAGGTAATGGACAAAGTTTCCAAAACAAAGGAAAGACAATAACCCTCTTTAGAGCAAGGTTACTGTATGCTTATGCAGGAGAAGTTGGAAAAATAGTGGTTCCTCAATGCAAAGCCTGTTGCATTTTGATACACTGATGTGTTATCTCTGTGCACATACTGAACTGTCAGAGACATTTCACTCAGCATCCAAGGACCTTGAAGAAGCCTCCTGTTCAAATTCTGACCAGAGCTGGCTGCCAAGCTGAAATGCAGCATTTTGTTTCTCACATTCTCATTCTGATGTGGCACTTTGTTTGAGAAGGCAGTCAATCCAATCCCACCTCTCAGTGGTTGCCAACTTGCAGCTGTTTTGCAGTCTGTAACCTAATCTGCATAAAGAAAAATCTGCGGCCTCTGTTTATTTGGTTTTCAGTGGTTTACATATGACAAATATACATATTTTAGAATATTTGGTATGAGCACAGATCCATTTTCTGTAGTGTGAACGCTCTTGAGAGCCTCAGAAAAGGAGGTTTTATTCCAACAATTTCATACAGAGAACACATCTCTATGTTTTTAAATTTTTTATTAAAAGAAATGGAAAAAGGAGGGACTGCAACAGCTATAAATGCCTGCTTCACCTTACAGATTACCCTGAATCAACAGCTGGCAGATGTGTTAATAAAAGCAACCCTATCTCAGGAAAGAATTCTCTCCAGAAAAGATTGAGATCTCAAAATTCAATTTTCAGATAATTTTTAAAGCTCGCAAAGAGCAGAAAACACCACCCTTTGTGGTGCAAATGCAAGGTCTCACAGCAGAGGTGACTTGACCACGGGACATACTGATTTTGACGTCTGTGAATTCTCCAGGCCCCAAAGATCTATCCAGTTTAGACATGAGTTGCCAGATGTGAGCTGGTACATCCTGGGACACCAGCTGCTTCACTGTGCATCACCAGTTGTGATATCATATTGTGAAAATACCTTCACACCGTGCCCAGCACAGGCTCTTACAGAGTACATTAAACAATTCATGGTGGTACAAGGGCTGCCTATGTTTTTTGAAGGACACCTGTCTTTGGGAAGCAGGGCAAAGAGAACTTGGTAAAGCAGCTGCCATCTCAGAGCAGCAACTCAGACAATAAACCTACTCACTTTCAAGAAGGAGCCAACTCCCCTTGTGAGCAGCAGCCCCTGAGCAGTGGGTGGCTGAAGGCAGCAGCAGGGCTCTTCCACTGCTTAAAGTCCACACATCCTTGGGAGCAGAGGTTTACTGCTCCTTCATGACTCACTTGTCAGTCAAATTCTTTGCTAGAAATAATGCAGAACTGTTTCAACCGAATTATTTGATTTGGAGTTCCTGTAACTTGAAGGTGGCTTTTTTAATTTCTTGTTCCACATAAATTTTTCTCAGCTCTATCACGTACTTTTGAAAAATAAGCAGGGCTCAAAATGAGTTATTTCTTATGGGAAAATGGTCTGTTGGGAACACATTACACATTCCATTTACTAATCAGAATTTTCTGATAATTTTTACTGTGCATTGCAAATGCAGGCAGCCGGCATTACATCTGCAGTGCTCAGATACACTGGAACTACTCCAAAATGCTCCTCAAAATTTTATTTTTAAAATTTTCCATGAACTTACTGTTCCCTCATCCTGGTCACAAGTGCATATTTATGCAACGGACTAGCTACATGCATGCAATCCTTTAGTAGATTTACATGTACCATAGCCTTAAAAAATAGACAATCTCTTAAAGAATGTAGAAACTGTTGCCTAAAGAAATAAATGCTTCAATCTGAGGAAACTGAAAGACTAAAAACATCAGCAAGGAAAATATATGGCCTCAGCTTACAGTAAAAAAAAGCAACAGGAAAACTAAATTTTTAGTGATATGATTAATGAAACAGTTTCATATAGCTGGTCAAAAATGAAGACCCAGGTTGTTGTCAGAAAAAATTCAAGGATGAGCCAAACAGCTGTAGCCCTGGCTTCTGGTTTGACCATTCAACATCAGAATAATGAGGTCCAGTAGAAAGGATGCTCAGCTCCTGAGTAGCTGATGTAGAAACATGGGGCTGGGAAACAAACAGCGCTGGTGAAATACAGGGCAAACACAGAGACAAGAAGCATTGCTCTACAGAAGTATAACTTCCTACACCATGGTGGGAAGGGACATGTGAGCCAACAAGCTCCTGAGTGTGTCATTTCTCCCCACACATACTACATCACTGTAGAAATGCTGGTTATTTGCAGCAGCAAAAATGTGGTGGCGTGCAGGACAGGACTGAAAAAAAATTGCAATTTGTTTTCAGCAGAAGCTCTGAGGCTGCCTGGATTTAGAATCTTGTTCAATGAGGAGGGTAATTCCTTTCCAAAACCTTTAAGGGACGCAGCTCCTGCCCCCGCTGTTGCAGTGCCTCTCCCTAAGGGGGCGGTTTTGAAGGGAACCAACAGAGAAAAATTTCCAGGACCTTTCCTATTGCTCTCATCTCTGCTGTGTTTCACTGCTGAGAGTACAAAGACCTCCAGTATTCTTATCTTGGCCTTCCCCACTTAGAGGAATGAGAGAAGCATTACAAATGAGTCTGTAGGGATGTATCATGAAAACAGTAATAAAAACTAAAAAGCCAGCACTGTGGCCGTGGCCACTCAGATCCTTTGGGAGCCCTGGGCAGTGAAGCTGCTCCACACCCCTGCTCTGAAATGCCTGGCATTTAAACCTGGTAACAAGCTCTGCTCCTGCAGACTGTTCATGAGGAAGATCTTATGGTCACATTGTCACAGTTAATGTTATTTTCAGGTCACATTTCTGTTCTACTCTCCTGCAGTCCATGTGCTGAAGCAGCCACCTCTCCTCTTGCTGTCCCCCAGATCAGACACAACATGATCAGGATGCACTAACATCAAGGCTGCTCTAAAAATTCATGCTCTCTTTCCTGCTTTCTCATTTAACGCTTTTAAAGACAGCAAGTCTATATTTTTGGAGCCTAACAACTTACTTGTAGCTGTTGGGGAAGACACATGCAATAATCAGCAATGGTCAGGAAAATAATCTCTATGCTTTATTATTAATAATATTTTTGTGAAGAGGTTCATTTTCATAACTCAGCTATTCATAACCTACTAACAACCCCATACTATTATCTACATGACCTACTCTCATCTGGCCCAGTAAAAAAAAAGGTGCTTTGTGTCAATAACTGCCAGGAGTTCATATTGAACTACTTCTCTAACTTAATATATTAAAAAAAAGAAAACCAAAAAACACAAAACCAATAAAACCAAACCACCACTGTTCACAAACACATTTAGGCAATGGATTAGATTTATTGCATACTAACATGAGCCTATAAATTATTCTTTAAAATACTGTATTGAAACATAATTAATTGCCTAAGCCTGGCTGGTGGCATGGCTTTGTAGAGCTAATCCCTCCTTCCAATGCACTCAGTGTTCCCCATACCTAGCATGTTGTGCTGCATCACAGAAGGGGCTGATGCAGCTGCAGGACTTCATTGCTCCTGAAGTCACATGAGCTCTGCCCTTCAGTAAGCCACTGATTTTTGCCCAGTATCTACTGAATGAGTGCTCTGCCAAGATTTCAACCATGGGAAATGCCATTTTCTGCTCAGCAAAACATGGTGAGGAAACCCCTTTCCATAAGTTTTCAACACATTCCACAATTTCATGGCATTACACATCTGTTCACTCAGCAGCCCCCTGAACACAGCACGACCCTGAGCATCAGCTCTGTGTGGAACTGGTGTGGGAATGAGCCCACGAGAAAAATCTTTAATTTCACACCACAGCTGCCTTTGGGTATTAAACTATCCGTGTCTCTGAGTGATGACAGCACGTGGATGTCCTGCACATGGTGGGGGAATAGCCAGAACAGGGCCCTGAAGAGCTCTGCTTGCTTTCTTTTCTGAAGCAGAGCAGGAAATAAGACAGACAGAAGTGAACATTTTTCCATGGTGACCTCCAAGGAGCAGGGTCCATCCCAAAAACTTCACAAATGATCTCTCAAATAAATAACAGCCCATAAAGATTTTTGATATCACAGCTGACTACATAAATGTGGTTTGGAGTAAGGTAAATTTGCTTTCAAATAGCACTGGTCATACACTGCTCCTGTAAGACCTCATTGGTAGTTAGAGATGAGCAGCATGGGCACCCCTGAGGCTTAATATGAATATTCATGATGGCTCATTAGTTTGCAGGTTTTCCATAATCTACTCATTAGCTGTTCCTTAAAAATTCAGAAAACAAATGTGTGCTTCTTATGTGTAGAGACACCCTCTGTGCTGGGCGGGTAGGTCCCGACCTTCTCCTCACACCAGCACTAATGGTCTGTGCTTCACCAAACCTCCTCTTTGCCTCATCTCTGCAAGGTTTCACTCCTCCCATGGCTCCTACCTGCATTGTCTGGATGGATTTCCCTCTCGTACTTTTTGAGACAACAGAATAATAAGTGAGAAAGTGGTAGAAAACTTGTGTGTGATATTCAGAGTACAGAGAAAGAAACCCCATCCCCAGATAGGCCAAAATATTAAGTTCTCACAGTGGGTGAAATGCTGTATGTCCCACTAAAGATCAGTAGTAAAGTTCCCATTGACTTCAATGGGGCCAGAATTTGGATATTCATTCTTCCCAGCTTCCGGAGAGGTTTCAAGGTTTCCTTATGCCAAACAAATTTTAAGGTTTCTTGTGGGGAAAACCCAGAATTATGGAATGGGTTAGAAGAGACCTTTAAAGGCCATCTAGTCCAATCTCCCTGCAATAAGCAGGGACATCTTCAACTAGTCCAGGTTGCTCACAGCCCAATCCAACCCGACCTTGAATGTATCCAGGGATGGGGCATCCACCACCTCTCTGGGCAACCTGTTCCAGTGTTTTAGCACACTCACAGCAAAATATTTCTTCCAAATATCTAGTCTGACTCTACCTTCTTTCAGCTTAAACCCATTATACCTTGTCCTATTGCTATGATATATTTTTGCACTTTATAAGTGCAAACACACACACTCACATACACACACTTTATTAGCTTCTTTGGCTCTTGTTTGTACAGCATCTTGGAGGAAAAAAACCCACCAAACATGCAATTTCATTACAAAAAAAAACCAAGAAAATTGTTTTAGGCCGTGGCTCCATGCCTGTTCTCTACCTCCTGAATTCCATACCAGAGAATATCTATCTGCTGATAAAAAGCTCCTATTTTCACTCAGTCTGTAGGAGAGGAGGAGGATGAACATGCTAGAAACAAACCAAGGGAAATTGAAAGCATTGACAGCATTTTGTTCAGAGTCGTTATACACAAAACAACGACAGAATCTCTTAGGTTGGAAAAAGACCTTAAGGATCACCAAGTGCAACCATTAACTCAGCACTGTCAACTTTGCCACATGAGAACCAAAACCCATGTTCCTGAATGCCACATGTTCACATATTTTAAATACCATGAGGGATGGTGACTCTACCATACAATGTTTTATCCCCTTATCCTGTCACTTGTTATTTAGGACAAGATACTGACTCTCATGTGGCTACAACCTCTAGGTAGTCCTAGACAGCAATAAGATCTCCCTTTGGGTCTCCTTTTCTCCAGGCTAAACAACTCCAGCTCCCCCAGCTGCTCTGTATGAGACTTGTGCTCCAGGTCCTTCACCAGCTTCATTGCCCTTCTCTAGAAATGCTCCAGCCCCTCAATGTCTGTCTTGCAGAAGATATACCAGGTGGACACAAACCCCTAAGTTTGCAGAAAGCATTTTCAGATGGGATGACTGAGTTTTGTGCCAGTTTTGTGTAAGTTTATATGCTCTGAGGCATGCAAAACACAAATGAAGAAAATCAAGCTTTTCCAAAACGTAATACTGTAATTTTCATGCAGACACATTAACCTGTACTTCCCAGATTTACTTGCAGGATATTAATTAATAAGACTCTGTTAGTTTTCTATTGCCCCCTACAATAATTTTAAAATAAGGAACAAAACTCCCACCTTCCAAAATTGTAGTAAAATGAAGTTCATATTCAGCTAAGCATCCTTTTATCCTAAGTCATTCCAAATCACTGTTGGTACATTTCTAAATGCTGTGTGCTGAGAGTAGCAAAGCTTTTCCAGTTCAGAATGGCAAGACAGTCTTCATAAAATATTAATATACTTGAAAAGCAGGTCATTTATTAAAAGATCTTTTAAAAGCTTCCTTTCTTAAAAAGCAAAACTATCTGCCCACCTCCACATCTTGTCTGAAAGCATTTGCATACACAGCTGCTCTCAAAATTTCAACCCTGTTCCTTTTTTTTGTCTTCATGTTTTAAGACATTAATAGCAGGCATTTAGTGAAACAGTAGCATGCTTCAGCAAGTGCTGCTTCCACACACTGATTTATCCTCTCTCCCAGACACCCAGATACCCTTCTCTCACACACACAGGGTTGAAGCCTCAGCCCCTCAGCCCCAGGGCTGCATGAGATGGCAGTTTGGGGACTTCAGCTTCTAAGCCTTCTCTTATCACAGCTGAAAGTTTTCCACAATAACTGGGGTGAGGACAGGCTTTGTCCCTCCTGGATCTTCCACTGTCCTTTTGTTTTACAAATCCTTTTAGGCAGTTCTGGGAACTGCACACACAGCACAGGTGGTCTGGATGCCAAAGGTGCAACACACACAGTTACCCTGTTACCAAACAGCAGAAGGCAAAACAGTAAATATTTCCTGGATAGGGGGCCCATAGCATTCTGCCCACTGGAAATTGTACCACCTTTGCACACTGCTGTCCTCAAGCCAGCATTTTGTTTGGAGACAGAAATAGCAGGAGAATGCATTGAGTGAGATATGACAGAGAAAAAAATACAGATAATTTTGGACCAAGAAGTTTATACTTCTGAGATATGTTTGATATCCTGTTCTTCATGAGCATTTTTCAGTCACTTCATCTTCCTGAAGAAGCACCTCTCACTGTTTCATCTTGCCTGCAAATAACATGACACCCCAGAAAATTAAAAATAATCCATTAAAAAGATTACTATCCTTTCAGGACATGGCAGCTCAACTGTAGCCACAGAGTTACTCTTTTGGGAACAGGCTGTCATGAATACAGGGGTTATAAAAGATAGAACAAGTGTGAAAGTAGCTTTGAAAGGAGGTTAAGGAAGGAGAATATGATGACCTTGGTTGTAAGTTTCAAAGCACAGATGATGTAAAAGTCAGACACCACAAGGGAAGGAAGACACAGAAAAGAAGAAATCTGGGAAAACTCAGAAAGGGCGAGACACCAAAAAGGTGGAGATGTCTTGCTGTGCCAAAAGCAAGAAACAATAATAGCACAAATACTAGCACTCTCTTACTCTTGTCATAAGAAAACCTTGTCATCACGAAAATTACTTTAAATTTAGAAGAATGACATTCAAGAGGCTACTTTTTTGATCTATAAATGATTGTTTTTCATTATTTTAAGTCACTGCTTATTATTAATCACTTTTGATGGGCAGCCACAACCAAATTCCTAAGTAATCAAATGCAGAATCAGCTTGAAGGCTGTTCATACCTACCAGGGCAAGACAGATGGTGTAGTGTAGGTGTCTCTACTTTAGATTGCACTGCAACCCAAGGGACATCAACTGAGTATTTAGCAGTAACATAGTAACTGTAACAAATGGTAGGACTCAGCCATTGATCACCATTTGGGCTTTCAGGGAGAAAAATAAAAGACATTTATGGGTTAATACTTCTAACTGAAATGTGCTTATTTAGAGGTTCACTTAGTAGATGCCATCATCAGGAGATAAAAGTCCTTACACTGAGCAGAGAATTTTAATGGCCTTTCCCATTAAGCTATGGATGACATATTTCAAAGGGCAGATTATTGGAGTCTCTCTGCTGACAGCAAGGAATGTTAAATGAATTTGGAATACCAGTGAATATTCAGGCCTTGGTAACAAGGATTTTCATACAGAGCTATCTTATAATTCAGGACAAAACACCTTCACCAATTTATTCTCCTGTATAGCACCTTTATATTCATGGCCAAAATAGGCAATGGACCCTTACTGTTCATGGGAACAAAAACTCCAGATGCTCTTATATTCTAAGCTTAATGTGTTTAGTTACTGGTGTAGCAGCATTACTCACAAAGAACAGGAGTTTTATGGCCTTGGAAAAATGGACCCTCCCAGATTTGTTAAGACTACTCTGCTCAATAAAATATTTCCTATAAACAAATGAGCTCTGAATGTAATGTACTAAACATTATCACCCCATAATCAATAGATATCAGGAAGCCTGTTTTTAAGGTTTAGTTCCCTTCCCCTCCTCCTGCAGACTGCAATTATTCAGCTCTGTACTGCAGAGCTCCATTAAGCACTTTGTTTTTCATTGAATGACTAGAATCAAGTGCGTATGGCTTCCACGGCTGGATAAACTGCTGTAAAAAGAGGTAAGTCAGCAATGCTGATTGGGTCTGTTGTCTGAGTGTGCCTTTTGATTTTTGAATTACTGCCAAAAGCATCATCATTCTGTGTTTACCCTTCAAAAGCCCTCGGTCACTCAGATGGTGCATACACTCACAGCAGAGCTCTCCTTTGCAGAAATGGTATTCCTAAAAAAGAGACAATTTCAGTACTTGTATTTGTTGAATGTAAATTTGTGGCACAGATCCTCTGTCTCTCATCTTTCATGACATTGTTACTTACTATATAATACGAAGTGATTAAAAGACTGGTTTTACTTTGAGGCCCACTTCTTTCACTCAGATAAATGGTTTACCTCTGTGCAAAGCTGTAAGTAGCTTTCAAAGTGTAATTGGTCACACCATTTTCCTCTTCCCTTCCCTCTCTGGCAGGTCAAAGTAACAGAACCACCATAAACCTCTATGGTGGTTTCTTTTGTCTGTGTGTATGTGTATGAATTCAGACCAATCACTGAAGACACATGCACACTTTTCTCCACTGCTGTGGCCAGGACTGTCACTGCTGGGCTCAGCACCGCCTTTCACAGGAATCACAGGCTTGCATTTCCCTCCAGAGCTGCAACCAGAGCTGTTGTTTAGCTGTGAACACCAACTGTGCACTTTGTACCCGGGTAAATGCCTGCTGGACACAGCAGGAGCATGGCCAGAACAGGTCCCTGACAAAGCATTTCAGCTAATTATAATTCTTTGTGAATTCAGCACTCAGGAATCTCCTAAGGCAGAGACAAGTCATGCACTCTTGTGATAGGATTACCTGTCTGCAAAGGCAGATAATATATAAAATTATATTATATAGAACGGTTATTCCCATTTGAATACAAAAACAATCAGACTCCAATGATTTGGGTTTTATGCAAATGTACAGGTAATAACAAGACCACAAATAATTAAATACTATTCTGCATAAATGGCAATAAAGCGACAAATGAAGGCGATTGTCACCTGCTTGTTCAAAGCCTTGTGGACTTTTTGCAATCCCATGATTTCTATTATTGCAATCTTACCAGAGTTGCAAGTTCAGCTGACTGTGAAGGTCTAGGCCCTGTAAAATCTTATTCACATGCACACTACAGGAAGCAGGGAGAGCAAAGGCAGAGTCTGTGCTGTTCCAAGGGTGCTGCCTAAGATCCTGCGTGAGGAAATGCCCTCTTACAGATAGCTCACAACCGCTTGTGTGGTTAAAAGGAAATTCCCAAAAAACCTCAGGAAACAAGTTCAGAATAGCATATGCTCTAATCCATTTTCTAGTTATAAAGGCTTCTTTATTACTTTTTTTGGCTGACAACACTTGAGATAGCATGTTTATCATCATTCTGAAAACACTTGAGAGAGAACAATGTGGGTGCATTTTTTATTTAGGTTTTAACTTCTTTATTTCATTGCTGTACAGCTGCATTACACTTGGCTTTAATCCCTCAAGCATTATTTTCCTTGGCAAAACAGTCACTGAACTGAGTAGAACTTACTATTGGAAAAATATGCTTGAAAAACCAGTGTGATGTCAATGCCAACTGAAACCCATGGAGCTTAAAATGTCACAAATGTGCCTGTAGCTGAAATACAGAGCTCCTCTTTTTTTTTTTTTTTTGTGTGTGTGTGTGTGTGTCTGAGCTAGGAATGTTGTAAGTCTTAGGTTGTGAAGTCAACTGTAAAAATCATAGAGTAGCCTTCTGAAGTTGAATGTGTGCTGAAACTGAATGTGTGCTTCCCCCCTCCATGAACAAACATTTAGAGATTAATTATGTAAAACTGGATGTAGGATAATTCCATAGGAAACAAATGACTGCATGGCTCCACTTCCAGTCTTGCCTGCATTAACTGTAGCTATCTGTAAGAAGTTGGGCTACAGGCTTCTCAGAGAAAAGATAGAACTCGACTTTGTAAAACAGCTTTAATATTCAAATATATAAATAAGCACTACTGAAGAATAATTCAGAAGACTGCAGTGATTCATTACGAACAGATGCTATAAACAGGAACAGTAACATTGCTAGGTAAGGAAGAAGCAAGCTATTTTAGGAGTCTTGAAGATCTCTTCTAGTTCTTCAGACAGATCATGCTGCTATAGTTATTTTATAAAAAATTATATTCTGAAAAGCACTTTAGTAAAAGAAACCTTTTACTGGAACTATTATTTAACCAAGACCTTCTACAGCACTAAAACACACTGCAATTGAGTTCCTGATACAGTTTTAAGAATGGGAGGGGTGAAAATAAGAACAAAAAACCCTACCATACCTGCACCAGGAGCTATTTATTAGCATAACACTCTTCCTTTTAAAGATTTTGTAACAACTGAAGTATATACAAAGTCTTACAGCATTTACACAATAAAAAAGGTTCCTATTAGCTGATGTAGTATAAGGTAGTGCTGCAATTTACTTCAAAGCATGAATACAATAATCATGAAGCAGACCACTGTACTTTCAACTTCTCCACTACCACACCACCACTGTCAGGTGAGATGACAGTTAATTAAACCACTGGGAAGACACATTGTTGAAAGATTTGTAACAGGTTGATTCGCAGCACTCACCGTCTTAAGGAAGAAAAAAAAATAGAAAAGAAAAGCTGCATACTGTCATGTTTCTACACTTTCCTAGAGCTGGAACAAACTTTCACAGCCGTAGATATAACATATGCAAGACAACATAATCACATTTTTTCAGATATAGTTCAGCTACTGAGTGTATTTACTTCTGAATAGGAGGCGTTATATTGATATGGCTGTGTGTTTCCATTTTTGTTCATTACCTGTTCAAATAGGTCTACAAAAAAAATTAAGACAGCATGGAGTCTGTAGTCATGATGTGTTTTGACTAATAAAGGCATTCAATATCAGCTATAGGATCTAATTATTCCCGTCAAAAGTTTAAGACCAGGAATCTTTGAGTAAAAATCAAGCCCACAAAATCCTGCACCTGCGCCATTTTCATCTGCTGACTCCAACCTTCTTTAAGCTTCTCCAACTGCTATAATACAAAATCATTAAAATGCTTACACCAACCCAAATGCAAGACTCATTTAGTGTATGAGAGGTCAAGCAGGTTCACTAGACTACTTCTGCTGTAAAACAGAGGGAGCTTACCTAGGAAAAAAGAAACTTTTACTGAACAGTGCCATACTACAAGTAGGGATATATAGTTGAACAACGATACATAATTTAAGAACATAGCATTCTTTGCCTTTTAGAAACAGCTTTTGTGTGCCAATAATGCACTTTCTACAAGAGATAAGGCTGTTTTGCCTATCGTCGTATGCCTAAACCTCATATTTTGGCCAATTCCACTTTTCTTCCTCTCAAAGGGATTTTGTTTCAACTTAGAAACGAGTAACGTCAGTTGACAATATCTGTATTAAGACAAAAAGTGACATATATAAAATCCACAAGGAACCATATAAATACCAAAGAAGTCATATAACCTTTCCATGTAAACACTTTGATTATACTGAAGCCCTAATCAGATTCTTGTCTTAAACTTTTGGCAGATAATGTGTATGCTCAGCCAGGCTTTGTAGTTAGTTATTGTTCAAGTGGAAGCCAGGTCAGCTCACATGTTGACAGGCATGCAACTTGGAAACATTGCACAACAAGCAACACAAAGAGATTTGAGAAGGGTACAAGACTTCAAGTAGACTTCACAACCCTTCACAAACTGAATATTCACAGACAAAGATACAGTCCTTGCTTTTTTCTATGATGTATTTCTCTCTCACACATGGGACACTTTCTGTGACTCTCTAGCTTGCTTGATGCTATATAACCACTTGATGATTCTGGCATTCCTTTCAATGGCAGAAATGCCGTATGGCACACGGTCATTGGCACTGTCATCATTTCTAAGGTCACTGTTGCTGTCCTGAGACTGTTCACAGTCTGAGCTAATCATGCTTGCACTGCGAAAATTGAGGGATATAATATCAGAGTTAGCCCTTGCAAAGTTTTCCATCCCAAGGTTTTCAAGCTCTTCAGGATCCAGTCCGCAGTAGTTAAAGAATCGTTCAACATCTGCGTCAACGCGAAAGTATCTGTCACTTAAGTCTGATTTTGATCGCTGTAGGGAAGGTCTTCTACTAACTCCGCATCCAGACTCGACTGCCTCAATCTCTGGGGATTTCAGGGTGGCAATGGCAGCGATTTTGGGCTTTGGAGGCAGAGGTGGGGCTGAACTACTGCAGGGTATTGCTTTTAAGGGCTTTGCATTAGTTACTTTCCTAATGTCTGAAGAGCTGTGAGAGACATGCAAGAAAGTCTCTGCTGACTGATCTAGGAGCCTTCTGCTGACATTGGAGCTGCTCTCCTGCGGGCTGCTCCGGCCCTGCGTGGGGTAAACCTTCAAGGATTCGGCGAATGAGTGTCGGTTCAGCTCTGTCGAATCGGCTCTGTGGGGTGGCCAATTTCGGGGACCATGCTTATGCCCTGAACCTGAGCTGGAGCCTTCAGAGCTGTTGATGATATTCTTCAAAATCTCAAGTTTCAGATTTTCTCTCTGGACCCCACTCTCAGTCTTTGCATTGTTGCTGAAGACTTTCAAGGTGGGGCTCCCCAGCGCTCGCTTGGCCGCAGGACAGACCGGCGGCTTCGCCAGCACCGCCGGCTTCACAGGCTCCTGCTTGGCATTGATGACCTCCTGGCTCTTGACATATTTTGCCTTGTCGGCTTCAAGCCTCTCCACTGCACTCAGTCTTTTTGGATTAGGCTCCGCCTGCCTGCGAAAATAGTCAGGTCCTTTGTTCAGGATGCGGAGAGGAACGGCAGATGTGAAAGTCACGGCAGGGCTGACCGGCTTCACCATGCTACCTGTCGGTAATGTTTCTGTAGGCATGTTTGGTGGTCTTTCCCCCGCAGCCGTTTTGGATTCTTCTCTGGGATCTCCTAAATGCACGGTGCAGAAACATGTACATTAAGCACAATGAATAGCCGATGAATCCTGGGATCTGAGCGTTAGCAGCAGTGCCTCATCTCACAGCTCATTAAATAGCACTGCGTTTCTCTTTTAAAGGCAGCCTTTGTAGGGCAAGGGCACCCGACACAAGTCCGTATTAGTCTGCTCCGCTGGCTCCTTTCTTCTGGCTGAAAGATGTGGGAGTCTCGCCGTCCCCTGTGCGCCCCAGGAGCGGCAGCGATCTGAAAGGCAGAACAACCAACCACACGTTAGCGGGAGCGCCTGACATCAGAGCGGTAGCAACAGCCGCCTCCCAGCCCTCTCTGCCTCCTGGCCCTCTCTGCCTCCTGGCCCTCCTCTCCCACTGCCGCCCGCCCAGGATGCTGCTGGCACCGCTGGCACAGGGATGCAGTGCTCAGGCTGCCCCTGCCCCGATCGCGCCCAGCACCCCTCTGCATCTCACAGGACATGTATTGATTGGTATTTACACTCTGAGCTTGGATCCAACAAAATTACCTTGGGGGGTGGGGGGTGGGATTTAAAAAAAATTAAGCCCCACCACAATACAGCTGTGTATTTCTAGAGGGAGAAAGGGAAGCAGAATGAGACAATTCAGAGACTTGGACCCACCCATCTCCCAGTAAAAGAGCACTTCATATCAATATATTTGACTTAGTTAAGTTGATTTGTGAACATGTTTTATCTCTAACCCCCCAAACATTTTTCTCCTTATAGGCAACATGCTATATAAATCTCAGCCATCAAGTATTTTCCTTGCTCAGTAAATCATCCAGAAAACAATACGGTCTCAAAAGCGGAGAGTAAACAGAGACATGTAGAGTTTTAAGTGCAACCCACATCTTTCCTTGCTAATCTAATATAGAATCAATAAATAAAACCAGATGTCACTAAATCCACCAGTTCCAGTTCCTAGTCTGTTTGAACATTAGCATCCAAAGCAATAAAATAAGGCTTTCCAAGCTCTCATGATCACCTTACAGGCTTAACAGAACAACAAAAAATGGCTTTGGTTTTTTTATGTAAGATTTTGGGGACACTCAAAACCATTGTGACTGGGTTTGAAAAAGAAGAACTTGTCTTCAACATGCAGATACAATCATTCAGGTTTTCTATCAAGCAATAAGTACAAATGAAATTTAACTTAATCTAAATTATTTTAAGGTTTTATCACTGAGATTGTCACAACAGTCTAAAACCCAAGACCATGGATGATATTACAAGTGCTGAAACAATTTTTCCTACATGAGGCACTGAAGGGCACTTATCACAAGCAGTGATTTTGCTAATGGGTCTAATTTGTTTTATTACTGCCCCATTAATCTATGCTGCCCTCTTTAAGATCCCATTTCTATTATCACTGTGATCTTCAGGGAGAGAAAGAAAACAGCTGCGACTTCTTCAGTCTACCCTAAAGAAAACAGAGAAGCATCCTTCCCTGAGGTGACTTGCTTTCATCCTGTGTATTCTCACTCATCAATACTCAACTTACTAATACAGGGTTTACATTGTTTTGGCAAAAAACTCCCAAAAACCAAAACCAAAACCCCAAACAAAAAAACCAAAAAACCAACACCCCACAAAAAAAAAAAAAGGGAAGAAATTCCAGTTGAAGTAACATTAACAGTAAAAACAAAACAACCTCAACTACTCATGCTCAGAAATATGTGATATATACTTAAATATTTTTCACATATTATCCAAGGTCAAAGCAATCAAATAAAATATACAAATGCTATAATGAGATTATAGGAAAAAGCTGAGCTTTCTCCTGAAGGCTCACCGTCATATGCATTCTTCAAATACAAACTAACATATTTAGGTGGGTGATAAACCAGACACATATTCAGTGCAATTGAAGGGTAGTGAAATGTTAATTAAGCTTCTCTTTCAATGCTGTTTTATAAATCCTAGTGCTAACTCCTCAGCAGTTTGACTTCCTGAATTTAAAATAAGTCTCTCTGAAAGAGAAAAAGCTTTCCTCATTTGAATCAACATATTTATTGGTACTGTTTTGAAATTAAGTATGAAACTTCCAAATGTGCAGAAGGCAATTCCAACACGCATCTGCACACACATTTCCATACACACAAACCAAATCTTTCCACATTGCCAGCTCAGAGCTGGATGGCTAAGTGCCTGTATAAATACCCCATTAATGTGTAAATTTAATACCTGTATGCAGAAATCAAATCTATGTGAGAGCAGGGATTTCATCAAGAGAAAGAAAACCCCACAAACAACTGAACTCTTTGTACTTAACACTGTCACCCAACTGAGTTAATAGTACTTGAGTAAGCACCACAACTTTCCTCCTTGACCACTGTCATTAAAGGTGACCATGGTCTTGTCCTTGAGGACAGCTGCCAACTCCATTCTCCTCCTGGTGAGTGGCTCTGCACACCACTACAGCTCAGAGCTATGGGAACCAGGGCTCCAGCTCCAGGCTGCTTCTGCAAGTCTTTTCCCAGCATTTAACAACTTCCTCACTTTGGACAGTCCTCATCCATGTCAGAAAGCATTGCCTGAGCATCCACATTGGCTTCAATACCCCACTTAAAATGAAAAAAAGAAGAAAAATAAATCCCACCATGAGTGTGTGTTTATCTGAGAGAACAAGTGTGCTTGTTTGCAGGCATGTGTGGAGCCAAGTGCCCTGGAGTCAATGGAAATATGCTGCAACAGCAACATGCTTCAGGCATGTCTAAAAAGAAAAGCAAGGACCTGGTGAGGAGCCAGGACAGAAATGTTCACCTGAACCAGCACAGGGAGCCTGGGGGGTAACAGCCAAGTGGTTATGTGGCCAGCCCTGGAGGCTTTGTACCTGTGGGGATGCTGCTATAAATTAAGGAACATGCAGCTATGAAACAGGATCAACTATTTGTGTATTGGTTAAATTGTTTCACTGCAGTGAAGAGCTGCATTTGAATATCACCAGAAAGCTTAGTCAGTATTCTCATCTCAGAAAGATAACAATTATTAATCAGATACAGTTAAAAAAGAAAGTGTGATGAAAGAGAGGAGGATGAATGTAAAATAAAATGAAACTTCTGCCTCTGCTGGTGACAGCTGCAGCCTGATCCTACTGCTAACTGGGGAAGGGAGTTCAATTCCTACCACCCTCTCTTCTGTCCATGGGCACCTGAAACACCACAGTGACATTACAGAGCTTTGCTACTTAATAATTTCATTGTTAATGATAGAAACTGAGAGCAGCACTACAGTGTAGTCCCAGGAAGACTTAGATTCCAGTTGGGAAGATCATCATTGGAGCAACCAGGGCAGAGAAATGGCTCTTTTCTGGCTTAAACTCCAAAGAAACTCACTGCTTAGGCATCTGAATACTGTGTTGGGTACATCTCTAGTACCAGTAACACCCTGCAAAAATTCAAAGGCAAATAGGTTTTCTTCAGGTACTCCCAGAAAATATGTGAAATGTACCTATGGACCCAAGAAATGTTCCTTTCTCTTGGTTTACATCGAGAGGTCTGCTCTATAGGTATAGTCCTTCTATGGACTGAACTGTTTTTTCAGGATTTACTCTGGATTTCCATTATTGCTCCTCCTTACAAAACTACTAGACTTAAGAAATTATTTCAAGAAAAACAAAGACAAAAAACTTATGCAGGAGTTCAAACATGAATACATTAATAAAACGTTTCTGAAAGGTCTTATGGAGCTCCTCTAATACCCCACAACTATACAGGCCTGCTGAGTAGAATAAAAAATGGACAAAGCTTTGGGTTTCTAAAGCTGGAATTTCAGCCAGACACTTCAATTCAGGATTCCTTTGTGGCACAGGCAGAGATTCAAAGCACTTCATTTATTTTAGGCATCACTCTCTAATCACTCTTGGGTCCATAATATGTTTGTCAGATACTCATATTTAAATAACCAATGCACTATCTGCATGATTTAGGGGAACATAACACAGTCCAGAGCAGCAATAGCTATACAACTAACATTAACTACAAATAAATCTCCTGTAAAATATTCTTTCCTTAATTTAAAACCAAGGCAGTAGGAGGAGATAAACTATGCTGACACTTTGGAATCCCAGGTCCATATATTCTAAATATGTAGTTTCTTGAAATGTATGAGAAATTCATGAACAGACCCCATTGTGGCAAGTATTTATTTCTAGCACTATTATGAATACAATAGTATTGTACAATAATAGAGTTCCTTTTTTCCTCTCATACCTAAAACTGCATTCTAAACACAGACTGAATGATGTCAACTGACAGTAAATAGCACACTTCCCTCCTCAGTTCTGTGGTGCACTGTAGCTCCTACGCATTGGCCACGTTTCAGCCAGTCTTTGTCTAAAAGTATCCACAGAAAGGCATTACCGATTTTAGCAGTATTCAAGTTACAGAAAAAGCAGCAAAAAAGCCACGTGAAAATGTGGTCCAAATGAAATGAGTGAAATTTCTGTCCTTGACTTTGGTGAGGACACCTGACAAAGTTACAATGAAGCTCATTCTCCTAATTCATCCCTCTGGGACAGCAGATGAAGGGATTGCACAGAAGGGAGGATGATGTAGAGTGGATAAATATAATGAAGGCTGACAGCCTTTACTCTGCTTTCCTTGATATTTAAAGGCCTGTGTCAATTTCATTTTCCAGGTGATAAAACATAACTACCACTACCTCAAGATGCACCATAAACATGACATAAATTCCAGGATAAGTAATAAAGAAGTGGCTCCAACAGGATTCAAAGAAATCACAAAACAAAATCTGCACAGGAACACAGGACACGGATGGAAAACCAGGTTCCTCTAACACCTGGGGTGAACTTCAGAGCTGCAGGTCCTCTTACAGAGATTCTGTTTTTTTAACCGTCACTGCAAAACCTACAAATGAGAGCTTCACTGAGAATGACTGGCTACAGATCCATGTGCTAAGTTATACTAATATGTATGCCTAAAACTGATATTCCGTGGATAATGGCCATTGTAAACCTCACATATATATGTTACTAAGTTTAGAAAAAGTGTAAAGCCTAAGTAAACTTGGCTGAAATTGATAAAAGGTCATCCATATCCAGAATGGCAGCAGTATTTCATTTTTTAAACCAATTTTAGATAAAGATGTGTATGCTGTGGAGTCTTGGTCTCACATCATATTAACTGTCAAGATAAAGCATGAGGAGATGAAATAGTCTTTCAGATCTACCATGACTCAAAACACTAATGAAAATGCCTATTTTCAACTCCGTTCCTCCCCTAAAACATGATACAGTGAACAGTAAGAGCAATTTGCATCTGTTCAAGTGTACATTTAAACCTTCAAAAGGTCATGAATAATGTGAACTAAAGTGACCTAAAACTAAGAGTAGAAGAATTATGTAGGCAAGAGAAATTTCCACCAAGTGGGAAGGTAGTAACTTTGGCAAAGTTCACTGCACTTTTCACTGCTGACGTGTTGCTTCCAACCAAAAAAACCCAAACTACAAGTAGAATTGCTTGCAATAGCTTGCATAACTGAGCATAATATGGGCTGATATATTTATGCTAATTCTGCTTTGCTCTTACATCAAAGGCTTTTAAGACAAAACTCTCCATAAATACAACAGTGTCACCACTGGGCACTCTTTCTATTTCAATGTGCAGTGATGAGGCTTAAAGCAGGACATTGCCATAATCAGAAATGCTAACACTTTTAAGTTGAAAGAGCTGCTGGAAAATCCATGGAGGTATAAACATCTGGAAAGCAGGAAAGCAACCCAGCAGCTATACTTACATACTAACCCTATGCCTAGAGCTCACTGGGAACTGGATAGAGATAGCCTCTTTGAAAGAGAAGAACTTCAGAAAGTATTTTATTTCTTTTTAATTCTGAAATCCATCACTGTTTACATCTCCTACCCTGGAGAAGTAATCCACTCTCAGTGATGCTTCTGGGTTAAACACTGCCCTACAGATACCTCACAATGATGAAAACCCTGATTTCTTTCAACAGGCTGCATAAATCCATAAGAAAGCCCAGAAATGAAATTCCCCTTTCTTCCAACAAGACAGAACAAACCAAAATAAAATGTCTTATTACTTAAAGCAATACTACAGGCTGTTTGGAAAAGCTGTAGTGGAAATCAGTTCTGTTTGCTTTGGACCCCTGTGTTGCTTAGACAGCACTGCATTCTTTGCAGTAATTTCAGTCGCTCAAAACAACAACAACGAAAAAAAAAAAGAAAAGAAAACCCAACAAAAAAACCCAAAAAAACAAAAAGAGAAGGGCCTAAAAATTGTACAGCTCTCCATAACAGTCATGTTTTCAATTTACAGCCTCCTCCTTAAAACAGGGCCACAATTCCCAATTTATCCTGTGGTTTCCTGAGCCCACACAGTTTTCCTAGGATCTTTTATGCACTTTTAGAGATCAACAAATCCCCCTCTTCAGTACGGGGTACTTGGCTCTGGTGTTCAGTTACATTTCAGAGGTTCATCAAACCCTGATATAGGTCCCTGCTGTACCAAGTCCCACCTGCTTGATCCCTCTTCTCTGGAAAAAGGGGGGCTTGTACTTCTCTCCTACTTCTCTCCCTCTTCACTTTGCTTCCCCATTTCACTATCCCATTTTTGCAAGGTGCAGTAACTCCTGCTCTGCTCTGCTGGAAGCAGCAATCTGCACTACACTTTTCCTTTCTTCTCTACTGATAGGAAAAGTTGGCATCTCATCTCCTTGCTCTTGGTAGATGTCCTTCACAGCCATGCTTGGATTTGGCATTCTGGTAAACCACCTTTTTCACCATTTTTTTCTGGTGGTTGTGCTTCCAATGTGGGTGGGGGGAAAAAAAAAGTTAATTGGGGGTTCCCTGCTGCAAAGTGGGGGAAAACAGAGGGAGGCACAACAACAAAATAGTTTCAATTATGAAGCTCAGCAAAAATGTTTTAAATGGAATATTACTCATTTCAGTTCCATCTCAAGTCCATGGTAACTCTTAACAAGCCCAATTTCAGAGTGAGACATACTTTAAGCCATCAAAATCTTTATGGCAATAGGTTCTGTAGAAATCATATGCATTTGCAAAGGAGGAAATAAAAATCTATCCACAAAAATGTGGCACTACACCTACAAAACACCCTCCTTCTAGTATTACCACAGATACATCACCTCACTAGCAGAATTTTCAGACTCCATCACCCACGTGGTCCCCCCAACAACACTTCCAAGTCTGGTCCTCAACAACAGAAGCATGAGTGTCATCAGTAATCAGGCAGCTGGGAAACAACTCAGTAACTTCTGCAGCATCCCTCACCAAAAAAATTATAGTTATTAACTCACCTACAGAACATACATCTTGATAGCAGTATTTTCAAAATGCCACTTCTGAGTAATTCAGTTTGCCACACTGGGATAAATTAAACATAGTCCTAAATCCTTTAAATCTTTGAAATTTTGTGTGAATGTTAAAGCACTCTACTGCAGCATACCAGTGCAGCTGTGGGATTAGACTTGGCCTTAATTACACTATGGAGTAAGCCCTAAAACACAAAACACTTTGGCTTAGAAGAACTTTTTATCTTGGAAATACTAAGAAATCAAGCCAGATTGGATAAAGTGCAAGCATAGATTTTCAAAATGAACGTTTATATTAAATGTGCAGTGTGCCTACCAACAAAGCCTTGTAGTCAAAGACTTAAGGACCCATGACCAGAAGTCTTCTGTAGGTTCATCTCCTTCATAGCTACTGCTCCATGGCAACATCAAGCTGAGCCTTCAAAACTCATCAGCACTGAAACACACACACACACCTAACATGGCATATTCTGTGGAGAAACAGTCTCTGTTCACCATTTAAGTGACAGCAGTACTCATAAAATCTTGGGTAGTTGATATTTAAGCTTGGATCTCACCACAAAGCACATATTTCTATGCCAGTGCTTTTTTTCCCCTTAATACATTGAGAATCACTTCTGAGCTCTTCTGTCTGCCTACATGGCCTCAGCTATGTCCTGAACAACAACCAAGTCAAAACCTGGACACTTTCCTCATCTCCCATATATGAGTTCTATGGCTGCCCATCTCTCCTGGTCCACTTCTACAGGAGGGAACTGTGAAAAATCTGCAATGATCATGAGCATGTAGGACAGAAGATGTGCTCAGGGAAAGAGGCCCATGGGCATGCCATGACCAATGTCACCTGGCACAGGTGAAGCTCTTATTTCTATTAACAGACACGCAAGCAATTAAGCCTGATGATAATTCCCAGTCTGTAGGAGAAAAACCAGAGATCTCTTCATCTTAGTCATTCACACTCCTATCCAGCAGGTATCTGCCAGACCCAAAACTGCAGAGTTCTGGAAGATGACAAAGAAAACACTTCCTCCACTAGATCTGGAGTCCAGACTGGAAGCAGCCCTCCAGGGCAGATACTCAAAGTGCCAGGTTACACCTTGTGTTATACAAAAGTCTCAAATATGGGTGTCAAGAGGATGGTGCCAGACCCTCTTCAGTGGTGCACAATGACAGGACAAGAAGCAATGGCCAGGAACAAAACCAGAAGTTCCACCTCAGCATGAGGAAGAACTTCCATTGAGGGTGGCAGGGCACCGGGACAGCTGCCCAGGGAGCTTGTGGAGTCTCTCTGGAGACATTAAAAATCCACCCGGACACCTTCCTGTGTCACCTGCTCTAGGTGGACCCTGCCTTGGCAGGGGCTTGGATGAGATGATCTCCAGAGGTGCCTTCCAGCCCTAACAATTTTGTGATTCAGAATGTAGAAACAGATCCTTCTCCAGCACTTTCTTTCAAAGGCTTCCACTTTGAAACAACAACAACAAAAAAGTATTTGCAAGTTTTCTTAAAAGAAAAAAAAAGAGCAAAAAAAGACCACACACGGTACTTGACAATGAAATTGGATTACTAACCCTGTTCCAGTGCAATTAAATAATTTCTAGCAAGTAGGACATTTCAGCTGAAATAGGAAGACCAACTCAGTTCTTCCTCAGGAGATCAGAAACTTGCCCCAGTTTGGGGACTGGGGATTTGTTCCAATCTCCCATTTCTCAAAAGAGTCCAGCAATCTCTGATTTTATGTACATAAACACTACTGTCAGCTTGCTCTTGTGGGAAAGGCAAAAATTTACCAGACTGTCATAAAAGGCCCAAGGCCCTGAAATATCCAGTTGCCATGTTTAGACTCTTAGTCATTGATGAAAGTTCTCTAAAACTGTTTACAATGAGAAATACATTAAAGGAATATGGTATCATAGGTATGAACAGATTTTAAGTGAGAAATAACCATAAACCCACAATGAAAACAGCTTCAGTTAAGACACTCCCTTGCAGTTACTAATCCTGCAAAACACTAGAAATGTTCAAACACACGAAGACCCAAAGTAAACAAACACAGCCCAGAAAAGAAAAACAATTCCAACCATTTACGCAGTGAAAAAATAAACCATAAAGAGCTATTATAAATGGAAAAAGACACCATACTTTAAATTTCCTTTCCTTTAGAGATGTATATAGTAAAAGAATCTTTTGAAAATGCTTACTTTCAGAGTTTCAAAATAAATCTTAATAGCACCTTCCTGAAGTTTCTTACATGCTGTGAATATATATTTAAAAGAAATAGTGCCCAAATATAAATATGTCTTATAATACTTGTCAAGATTTTACAAGCAAGAAACCAGAAAGTCATATAATTATTTATATTTAAATATTTTCTTACTTTAACAGCTTGTTACATTGAAAATTCTCTTTAAAAAATTCTATACATGAACACAAACATTTAATCTTTAGAAATAAATATTAAAATACAGCTAGTTAATGTCTGCTACTGATATAAAAAACTTACAAGGCCACCTTTAATAGGCAATACAGTAGGCACAATTAAAAAATGAGCATGGAAAAACCAGTACCATTAGAAAAATTATAACGTTCAGCCAGGGGGATACAAGAGAGTGGCCTAATTCTGACAACTGTGGACTTTGAGCTGCTCTTCTGATTAGCTGTGAGGTCTTGTTTGTCAAAATCCTTTGTATTAAACAGCCTTTTCTGTAACATGAGATATACTGCAGTAAGGTCAGCATGGCTAGCTAAAAGTAATGTCTACAACCTAATTGCCCTGAGTTAACCATTTCTAAGCATTGCAACTCCACACACATGAAATATTGCATTTTTTTTTCTTAAATAAACACAATATAAAAGTTTTGACTGTGAAAAAACAAATCAAGTATTTTAAAAATTATATTTGGAAAAAAAAACCCAACAAAAACCATACATGGTTTACAGCAGTGTTCAAGGGCACTGCAACCTTGAGAGCAACCCCATGAATGATTTCTTTTATTTTTGAATGGTACAGCTATGTTTTTCTCTAGATAAGAGGATATTTTCCCATACCATAGTTCATTCCCCTTTTCTACAAACCTCATGTCTAAGGGGTACATGTTGTTAGAAGTCAAGAAAGAAAACTGAAGGTAACCCCTCCTGCTCAGCTGCCCTGTCAGCACACCACCCCTGCCACTGCTGGGGAACGGAGTCCCCATGAAGGTGTACCTCAGTCCCAGTTCCAGCTCATCACTGATCTGAACTGGTTTCCAGGCATTCTTTAAAAGCTAATGAAAAAGGAGGGCTGGCTGTGTCACCCCAGCCAGGACTGAATGCTGCTTTCATCATAAATCATGAATCCAACCTTTTCTATTGACAAAATGAGCAATGTATTTCCAACAAGACTACAGACTCACTGGAGCATCTTTATGAACACAAAACATTGAACCCCATTTCTAAGATGGCAGAAATAAATCCCATGCAGCACAACATGAGAAAGGTAAAAATACGAAGTGCGGCTGTAAAATTAGTGTAGGTTAACTTGTGATCACAAAAATCACAAAGATCTTTGAATGTTCCTGGTATCAGTCCATGGCACAGCTAAAATGGTTTTGCTGCCTTAATTTCATACTATATATGAAACGTATCTGGAATGTCAAGTTCCCAATTCCTCAGCTGACAGAAACAGCTTCTGAGATGATTTTCACATTCTGGGAACAGATTTTTACTCTTAAATTAGCCATGTGTACTCTCAGACTTAACATTTTGTCTTGAAATAAAACAGCAGCAATAATTGTTAATTTAAGACCCCACACAATGCAAATTTATGTTCTGGAGCCAAATATGCTGATTGGAAACAGATGAACATGAAATGCCTTTTACTGAGCAGAATTAAAACTAAGTATTAGTGAAGTGTGTTGCTAATTTGACACATGACACATGAGACATTGATTACTGGGTTTTTTTCTTTGCTACAATGAAATACCAGAAGTGCCCTATTAATCTTTCAAGAATTGTACAACCCTTGTTACAAAGTGCCACTTGTTCAGCTCCTGTTCCCTCCTGCCCTCATGGGTTTCGGTTGGTTTACTTGTACTCACCAAGGATGAAGCTACTCTTTTCATTATTCCTGACACTGGATTCCTTACACCTTTAGTTTTGGAGCTTTAGTGACAAAAATAAAGATTTTAAACTTTAATGATCATCTTCCGCAGAGACCTTGAGATCAAGCTCAGAGTGTTGTGGATGGAGTTGTGCCTGAGGACTGGAAAAAAGCACCCCAGCTTTCAAAATGGGCAGTAAAGAGGACGTAGGGAACTACCAGCCAGCCAACCTCACCTGTCTCCCTGGAAAGGTGATGGAGTGGCTCATTCTGGAGGCCATCTCCAATCCACATGGATGGTAAGAAAGTGCTCAGTTTATTATCTCACTAGTATCAGTTTAGTACCTCACTAAAAGTAAATGATGCTTCTACCTTCAGCAAGGTTTTTGACCTTGTCTCTCACAACATCCTCATAGGGAAACTCAGGAAGTGTGGGCTGGATGGCTGAACAGTGAGGTGGATCGAGAACAGGCTAAACAGCAGATCCCAAGGGCCACCATCAGTGGCACAGGGACTAACCAGAGGCCTGTCACCAGTGGTGACCCCCTGAGTTCTGTACTGGCTCAGGACCACTTAACTTGTCCATCAGTGATTTGGATGAAGGAGCAAATGCCTCCTCAGCAAGTTCACTGATGACACCAAGCAGTGGTCAATTCTGCAGAGGGCTGTGTGACCCTTCAGAGGGACCTCGACAGTTTGGAGACATGGGTAGAGAAGAATCTTCTGAAGTTTAACAAGAGTGAGTGCAGGGTCCTGTCCCTGGGGAGGAACAGCTGTGTGCACCAGCCCAGGCTGGGGGGGACAATCTGCTGGGAAGCAGCTCTGCAGAGAAGGACCTGGAGGTCCTGGTGGACAGCATCTGTTCATGACCAGCAGTGCCCTGGTGGCCAAGAAGGCCAGTGGTGTCCTGGGCTGCATTAGGAAGGGCATTGCCAGCAGGTTGGGATAGCTGATCCTGTCCCTCTCCTCAGCCCTGGTGAAGCTTCATCCAGAGTGCTGTGTCTGTTCTGGGCTGCTCAGGATGAGAGACATGGAGCTCCTGGAGCAGGTCCAGCAAAGGGCAATAAAGATGATGAAGGGGCTGGAGCTTCTCTCTTATGAGGGAAGGCTGAGGGAGCTGGGCTTGTTCAGCCTTGGGAAGAGATGACTGAGAGGGGACCTCATCCACGTTTATCAGTATCTGTAGGGAGGGTGCCAAGAGGATGGATCCAGGCTCTTCTCAGAGGTGCCAAGCAATAGAAAAAGGCAACAGGCAGAATCTGATCCACAGAAAGTTTCACCTGAATATAAGAACCTGTTTACCAGCAGAACTTCTTTACTGAGTACACATTGCCCAGAAGGGTTGTAGAGTCTCACATGCTGGAGATATTCAAGAACTGTCTGGACAAAATTCTGTACCATGTACTTTAGGATGACACTGCTTAAGCAGTGGGATGACCCACTCTGGTCCCTTCCAACCTCACCATTCTCTGATTCTGTGTGACTCAGTATTTGGAAAATAGTAGTAATAACCAAATAAGCAACAGAAAGCTCTGAATACTGAGGTTTTTTTAGTGCTCATTTGCACTGAAGGTGTCGTTACAAAAAGCTAATGAAATCTACTGAATGGAAAAACAGTAACCAAAGTACAGGTTGGGAATAAAGGATGGTAAAAAGCCTGGAACTACTGGAATACTTCCAAAAAGGAGTCAGGTAAGTAAGAGAAATAAATAGAAAGCTTTGGAGAACGAAGGCAAGAAGTGTTCACTTGCACTGGAGGTCTTCATTCCATTGTGAATAGCTAAAACAAATTTACTGAATGGAGTGACTGCAACCAAACAGTACAGGTTGGGAATAAAGGGTGAGAAAAAGCCTGGAACTACTGGAGTACTTCCAAAAAGGATTCTGCAACATTGACACACACATGGCTGCGTGACTGAGGCCAGCAAGAGAAGAGAAAGTCGCAATCTTTCTGAAATGGCATACAACTAGATCCTTGCAACTAGAGAATCTGCTAACCCAATCAACTAGTAAAGGTGGAGGTAGAGAAACTCATTATCATAACATACCTCCTGAGACAGCAGAGGAGGACACAGTAAAATCATTCTGGAATTGCTCTCCTTTTATCTACCCCAGGGAAAAAATGTGTATTTTAATTCAAAAAGGTACCTGTAAAAACAGAATGCCAAACTCTTGTCCACACTCTGAACAGGGGAATGTAATGCTCTGGAGGATTCTGAAAAAAAGAGAGACAAGAAAAGAATATATGAAAAAGGCATTAAAAAAGCCCAAACCGCAACATAGCAGTTGCATGCACATCGGTGTTGATGGTCATGGAAACAGGACACCAAGGCCAGTCCATGCCAGGAGAAGGGAGGGGAAGAAGTGCAAGGCAGCCACAACAGCAATCAGGACTATTTCACATGAAAGGGGAGATAAATTATGACATCAATTGGCTGAAGCCTGTGAGCTGTGTAATAATAACAACTAATTAAAAGGTCATTAGGGAAGCCTCAGAACACAAGCTCGCACATGACATAGTATCTGATGTGTGAGATGAAATGCATCTGTGCTGGGGAATCAAGGAATAAATGCAAACAGGGCTAAAATGTCAAAATGCAATTTTTAATTCACTAATGAAGGACAACAAAAAATGGTGCCTTTTTAGATCTTGTTATAGATAAACAATCCCTTTTGTTGTGTTTTTGGCTACTTCCAAATAAGAGGAGAGCAAATACTGCAAATAAAAAAACCACAACTCTATTTCTATGATAAAAATTTAGTAGGACATAGAATCAATGTCAGCTATTTTACAAGTAACTGAGGGAAAAATACCAATATGTAAATGTTAGTGTTATTTCAGGGCAGCTGCTAGTTGATTTTGACATGAAAATATGGAATCTACAGTGATGATCTATTTTCCCACACTCAAAGTTAAGGTCAAAGAGTAAAATACTTGTGTGTTTAAAAACTCTCCACACCTCCCCTGCTGGGAGGGATGAGAGGATATGTTCCAAGTTAACAACAAAAAGCACGAAAAAAAATCTACTCTTTAATTTTTATACATCTATATGTAAAAATTTTGCTTTTTTTTAACCAGTCCCTTTCCCTCTTCTCAAACATTTATTTTTGACAATGCTTTTTTAAACCATGGCAGTATTGTATTTACAAAACACTACTCCTGCCAAATCAATAAATACATCTTTCATTTAATATGAAACACCTTCTCCTTTTTTCCCCACAAAATTATTAGCTACTTTTTGGAGATTTAACCCAGTTATTAAAGTCTACACAGAAAAAAAAAAAAAAACCAAACCCCAAACCTTTGTATGTTATGTCACTTGCTGAAAATGATTACAAATAACTTTACAATAAATTGGCTGAGAGAAAAGCACATAATTTTAGAATTTTGAGATAATATTCTTGTAATTAGGCATTTGTGTAGACGATAGGTAAGGGGAAAATAAGTCAGTGTATTTCTTTGGGAGGAAAACTCTGCTGTGGGATGCAGCTTTCTACACATCTATTCATGTAGAAAAAAGGCAGTGATGGAGGGAGAAGGAGTTCTCTTCTGTGAGGCTGGTGACAGCCAGCAGAAGGGCAGAAAAGCCAAGCTGAGAAAGACCCACTACCACAATGGCTTTTAAGAGAACACAGAACACAGTTACCACATAGTGTGTGCACAAATGAGTTTTCTTCTTCCCATACCAACAAGAATACACTTTTACTCTCTAAATGATACAAATATATAGACATAATAACTCACATACACATGGTTTATTCCAATAGTAGTAATTCAAACAGACATATTTATGATATGAATGTCAGTGTGGACTATATAGTGGAATATGTAGCTGTTTAGTGAACACCAGTGTACACTATGCTAAGAATGTATAGCCTATTTTATCTTCTAAGTGTTAGAAAGAGGTCACAGTAATAAAAAGTGGAGTATTAACACTGCAGTTGGTCTTGTACACTGAGTTGTCATAATCTTCTGGTGCCACAATAAACACACTGCTCCAGGTCTCAAGGATTTCCCAAGAGAGTATCCATCAAATTGTGAAATCACCAGGAAAGCACACACCACACAGGCTTTACTGAGCTTGGCTCTGGACTCAGGACACAAATGACTGAAGAAGATATACATACAAACCTCAAACAGATATGCACACACATAAATACATGTTCTGTGGAGCTTTCAGTGCATGACTGGTTTCATCATTCACACCATGGAACAAAACCCCAGCAATACTATTTAGCATCTGCAAGAGTAATGTGCACTGACAGAGCTGTCAATGGATAAAGCTCATAGAGCGATGTGGAGGCAGACCAAGTTCTGAGCTAAGTTACAGACTGTATAAGCTCTTCAATGTAACACGCAATATTCTTGTGACTCCATGTCTCATGCATGGGACTGTGAAGCAGCAGAGTGGACAATCCTCTGTGAGGACTCTGCCAGCAGGACAGCAAATCCTCAGACAGGCAACACTGGTAGAGGCAGGATGAACAGCCCAAGGCAGATCCATGTACTCACTGCCCTGTTTAAGCAGATGAACTGTTCTGGTAATAGATGCCCAGCAGCACTTTATCAGTCCAAGATAGTGTCCTTCAGCATCATATTTCAGACAAATCTCTTAATCAACACAACACCCCTAACACAGCTGAGAAGGGCCACATATACCAGTGAGTATTTTTTAACATTAATGTGGAACTGCAAGAAAAGGTTGAGAAAATGAAGAATATAGCACAAATTTCAGTAGAATTCATGAGCAAGGACTTATTAGGATAGCTAAAAGCACCAGATCCTCCTTTCCCAATTCAATATACGGTTTAGCATAAGAGGTGTCAAATGAATATTTTTAAAGTTCTAATTACTCATGCAAGTGCAATTCCAATGTGTTCAGCAAGCACCATGCCAGACCCCTGTCATCACATTTTGATTACTCCAGCTACCTCTCTGTATGGCTCAGTTCCAATGCAGAAGAACCCAGAAAGACCACCAACTACTTACACTTGCTTTTCTCCATGAAAATATGAAAGGAAGATGTTAAATATACAAGAAAGAAACAGACTCTGCTTGTTTCACTCCTTCTGTGGAATTTGCAATAGAATAAAAGACCAGCATTGGAAGAACCAACCCACTTGTGATAAACCAATACCAAATGCTTGGCCTCCAAGAAGGCAACTTGTATCTGACAGCTACTTTAGTTGACTCTTGGGTGCTTTTTAATTCTTTCTTGGATTTCTTCCTGCATCTGGAGGCCCAGGATTTCATATCTCCTGCAGTTGTATGACTCAGATGAAAATACAGCAGGATATGTTACTGTACCGCTTTATGCTGGATGCACAGCAGAGTTTGTAAATGTTTGTTACCATTGAGAGCTCAGTGGTTTTTCCTGGTGATGGACAGACCTGCTTCAGGCACAGTGGGGCACAGCTGCCACTATTCCACTCCTTTCTCATTGGCACTCTTTTGTAGGTATTTTTTCCCTTTAAGTAACTTATCAAGGCCTGTGCAAGCAGACTTGTGTCATAGAATCAGAGAAGGGTTTGGGTTCAAAGGGACCTTAAAATAATTTGGTTCCAACATCCCCACCATGGCCAGGGACATGTTCCACCAGACCAAGGTGGCTCAAAGCACCATTCAGCCTGGTTGACTCCAAGAGTAAAGACTGATCTCCTCAATATTTTCTCTTAGGAACATTATGTGCCCCCACAGTACTTCTCTTAAAAATCACTAATAGATATGCAGATGTAGTGCCAAACACACAGTGGCTGAGATGTGTGAAGAACTGATTGGTCACTGGGTCCTACTAGAAAGGTGCAAATGGCCTCAATATGAATATGTTATTATGAATATAATATGTCCTTATCTTTTCAGATCTCTTTGGAAAAAAAAAAAGAGAGAGAGAAAAGCAAGAGAAAGAAAAAAAAAAACCCACAAAAAACCCCTTCTAAACATCTGAGATCCAAAACAACATAAGGACAGCTAATATCAGACTTTTGAAAATCACAAAAAATTATGACACTGAGTGATGTACACAAAGCTGGCTTCCCTTCTAAGTGTCAGCTAAGATTTAATCTCCACTGTAAGGGCAGAAAATGCCTCACACCTAGACAGGGCGTACCCAAACCAAGATAAGAAACTCTGGAGTAGACTCAGACTGTAAAAAAATATTAACTTCTTTAATTATATGGGTGTGAGCTACCATATTTTCCTTTGAATTGACATTTCTCTGTAGCTTTTTTCTCTCTAAAACCCCCCACTCATTCAAATTTCTCTTGAAAAAATCCTTCTGGAATGCCTAGAAAAACAGTCCACAATGGCTGGGCAGCTGGCATACTGCAATGGCTCATTATCCTAATTTCAACATGAAATCTCTTATCTGCTGATGATATCAAGGTCAAGTGGAAAATTTTAACAACCAGTATGAGGAGATCTGTGCATCTTTAAGTTTGTAACTAGATAAATTCTAAACATTTTTGCCATTTTTTTAGATACGCATATTTTTGGCCATTTGGTGAGCAAAAGGATATGCAAATTGTTCAGGAAGGAGTGATGCACCTTTTCAAGACAGACTGACTGACTTGGGGACAACCACACCCAGACTGGGTACAGGCAGGACAGGAACTCTCCTGCCATTTGTGGTGCCAGGCCACTCCAGTAATACAACGTATTTAGAAGACTCATTAAATAATATCTTCATAATGAGATTGAGACCTTTAGAACTAAGAGTCATTGAAACATGAACATAACCTACAAACTACTGAAAATTCTATCTCATTCCACCAGTGATCCCTTTAGCTGGTCTCCTGCCAGTTCAATATTCTTAAAATGAAAAGCACCCATGGTATGAGAAAAATGAATCTCAGAGTCCTGTGATTGGCATAGAATATTCAAAATTTAAAAATCCCAAAGGAAGGAATGACCAAAGTGTTTGCCACGTAAGCAAGAGCCCAGTGAGTATTTGAAAATGAAGAAAGCGGCCAGCCTAACATCTGGATTTCTTATTTGAGATACATCTGAAGAATGGAAGAGACATCTGTCCCTGGATATTATCAGCAGAGGGACACATAACAAATTCTCAAAGGCATTTTCAAAGACCTATCTTCTTCAGCATCTCAACTCAAAAGCATGGTGTGCCCTGTGCATGCAGGCACTGTAGTGAGGATTCAGGGAGTGTAGCTGATCTCTTCCTATTTTTACTTGCTGGAAAACAGGGAGTTTGCTTCCTCAACCTGGCTCCTCTTTAGACAACCACAATCTGAGAACTGCCAAAGCTTATCTCATTTTAATCTCAAAGATATGCACCTTAATGAAGAATAATTAAAGCAAAAACTGTTTTGCCTTGCTGATGGAAACAGAAATGAAAGAAAAATGGAATGAAATTATTATAAAACAATTTTCAGATAGGCAACATCATGCCAACTAAATGCATCTCCTGAAAAGCTACAATATTTATGCCTAAATATACTTTCTATAGCTGCTCTGCTTTTTGTCTTCGTGCAGATTCAGAGAAGTCTCTTCCTTGAACATTAAAATCATAGTAATACCACAACAGGAAAAGTGAAAACCACACATGAAACTTCATTTGAACTACCTGGATGACAACAAATCTTAATTAGGAGACCACACACCAGCACGTGCAGGCACACAGAGAGGAATTCTCTGTGCCCAAGCTGGCCAACTTTTAAATGAGTGGAAAGGGAGTTCAAAGCTGCTGCCCATGCTCTGCTGAGAAGCACACAGTGCATAAATACATCGGGAGGTGGGAATTACAAGTTGCACAACATAGAAAAGCCTAATTCCAACATGTTTCCCATGATGGGGAAAAAAGAAGTTAAAACACCTCCTAAACATCTTAAACATCTTTCTTTGCAAAAATATTAATCTCACCACTTTTTTGAAAAAAAATACCTCAATAGAGAGAAAAAAAATGAAACAAAACAAACCCCAAACAATCAAGGCAGTGACACAGCCACAAAAGAGAAATGGAAATATTCAAGAGAATGAAATTCAATTCATCGCTGACCTTTGCCTGAATGAAACATTGGAAAATTCTGCTGGCTTTGATGTCTGCCAGCAAAAGGTGATTTAAAGAGTGTGATGGTTTCTTTGAAATATTCATATTTGGATGTGTCAGTGATTTTGCTCAGAAAGTGTACCTGGTGTTTCCCATAATGGAATCCTCTGTTTGCTCATTTGCATAGCGGTTTTTTGTGATGATCTCAAAGGTCTTTTCTAACCCAGTTAATTCTGTGATTCTGTGCTTTGTTGGCATTTTTTGGTTTAAATTAGTTTCATATATTTGTGATTCATAAATATTGCAGGTAGCCTCTCATTCCAAGAGTTAACATTGAACAAATTTTTAAACAAATCTAATTTTATTTAATATTGCCTAATCTACCAAAAAAAAAAAAAAGCCAATTTTTGAATTTTTTAAATAAATAACTTAAGTTGGAGAGGTGTAACTGGACCACATTGGAGGCTTATTATCTTTCCCAACAGTTAGTCCACATAATAGATATAAAAGTATTTTTAAAAACAGATACACTTTTAAAATAATTTTTACCAAAAAAAAAAAAAAGATAAATTTAGGTACTGAAAAAGCTAGGCCTGTATTTTTCACTGAAATTTTTAATTAAGCCTAAGTTCAGAAATTCTGTGCACACTTTCAAGAGGTACTTAGCATCCAAAAGTCAAACTGTGACCATAGAATAGGTTCTTGGTGTTTGTGGAGACCAAATTTAGCAAATCAGATTGGAATGCACAAAGTTGAAAACTGCCTTTTGGAATACTAGATTTTGTGCACTTCTGCTACATGAAGAAGATACCATGCAAGTGGAAGGAATAAAGTCCATTCCTCCTCATATCCCTGGCCCATCACCCTTGGCAGCAGATCATACACATCTATTATTAACACCTCTTGCTGAAGAGGGGGAGATGAAAACAGGACTTAGCTGCATATGTGCTGCAAGTACCAAAAGGGGATTCTTGCTTCCTATCTACAAAAGAATCCCTTTGATTTTTATGCAGTTACCTAATTAAATTTCACTGTGCCTATTAAGTTTTCAGATGTTTAGCTATTTTATGCTCAGCCCCAATTCAAAAGAGCACACATTCATAAATGACCCTTTCACTAGAAGAAACAAAACCAAAAACTAAGATAAGGTTTGTTGTATGTAAAGACATCCCCCACTCTAGTTGTTTCCTCAGTTCAACCAAGGAGAAGAGATCATGCACATAACTTCTAACTAGGTCACAAACTCTACCTTTCTAATATTTTATTCATGCACCTTGTAAAGGGATGCACATTATTTCAAGTTCCAAGAGGAGCATCAAGCTATGAGCAACAGCTCTTCATGAGTGCTTCAGTATTATGCTGGGATTACTTTGTTTTAGGGATGGAGAGACAGATCCAATTTCTTCAGTCAGCGAGAAATAACATAAAATCAAGCTGTCAATCTCTTGACATACTATTTGCCTTAACTTATACTCAATAGTTCCTTGATGAGTTGGTGGATTACTCTAGAGGAATTCTCAAACGTACTTGCAAGAAGACTGTCCAAAGTCTAAATTAGCCATGCAGAATTTATACATCTATTAAACAATATTTAATGGTCATAATGATTTTAGAATATATATATAGAACAATCATGTGTTAATGTTCAACTGGGAGACAGTGGGTATCTTAAAAAATTACATGAGAATTCATCAAGTGCCACAGCTCTCTGCTTATTAACCTGGGTGTTTAAGCATGCCTGATCATGGTGCTGAGGATCTGATGTCTTCTTTCAAGCCAATATTTATTATACCTGATTCAGAAATTCTGTCTTGAAATTTTCTTTTTTTTCCCCTAACTAGAAAATGTTGGATATCTACAACACACCCAGTGCTGCTGAGAAAGACAAGGGCCTTTGCAGAGGTTAAAACCAGGCTCTGGGCACTGAGCCAGTCTCCAAGTGTTCTTTGCCTTGCTAAATTGTATTTGGATTTGCTACGAGAGTAGACAGTATCTGGATAGAAACCCTTGAAATAGCAGGGGCAGCCTAATATAAAAAAAGAGGGAAGCAACAGAAGAAGCTATTTGAGCCATTTTTCCACTTCATTTGCTAACAGAATATGACTTACACATAGATGTAGACTTACACATAGACCTGGAGTAGCCTTCTTTGGGTTGGATATTTGCATTTGACTGCAGAATATTTAATTTCACACTGGCCAACACATTTTAAATTCTTTAAGAAAAAAAGTCAGGATGAAGTCTTGCTGGATGGGTATAGTTGTAAAAAAGAACATCATGAGAGATACAAGCAACTGAGTTAAGCATTAACAGTTGCTTTTTTCCTTTTCTACTATCATACATAGATTTTGGTGTGACATCACATTCCAGGCAAGCACTTGAAAATGCTACTGTTTTGGAGATGTCATGCAAAAAGGTTGAAAAATAAAAGAAATTAAGGTCAATTGAAATGAAAAGAGAAACCAGTCTCAGGGTACTCATGGGATGCAGCAAAGAGAGTTTTTCCTGTAGACAAGCTGCCTGGAGCAGCACAGACTGCCCAGTGCCAGACCCATGTCGACCACCAGAGCCAGGAGAGGAGCTGGAGTGTAGGGAGAGAGGGTGAGGGCACTGTGTTTGTTCAGTCATGAAAAGAGAGGGCTACAGGGAGACCTACTCACTATCTGCTACTGCCTGATGGGAGGGGACACAGACTGGGAGGAAGGGGAGCATCGACCAGAGCTGCAACATGGGATATTACAGCATTAGACAGGGCAGAAAACTTTTTATTCTTAGGGAAGTGAAACACTGAAACAGAAGTCCAGAGAGTCTGCTGGACTTTCACCCTTGGAGGTGCTCAAGTGTCCTGTGCATGGCCTTGAGCAACCTGATCAGATGGGATTGGGTCAGCAGGATGGACTAGGTGACCTCTGCAAGCCCACTCCAACCTATACTATACTCTGATCTCATCTTGCTACTCATATTTCAGTGGTGCCAAAAATCAAGTGTTTATTTGTCTCGCTCTCTCCTCAGCAGCAGATGATCCAGGCATGGAAGACAGAGTAATAAATAAATACATGTTTAAATTCATCACCATCTATATCCACCTCTTTCCATTTTTCCATGCTTGAAAGACTGGAATATTTGTTTCTCAGTATGCACTGGGCATTTCCTCTGCTCTTTTGCTTTCTGCATCTCTTGGTGATTTACACACAAAACAGGATGACTTGAGAAAATCAAGAAAACAAGAGGAAGAGAACAAGAATCACGTAGAGAAAGAAAAACATCATCTCTTCCCATCTAGCAGCAGGCACCTGTAATTTATTCAGCAAGGCAAGTGACTTAACAGGCAGTGCTGTGCAGGACTGTTTTGTGTGTGGCAGTAAGGAATCAGTTCAGGAAAGGGGGTGAGAAGGATAAAAACCTGCTAAAGCCAGTGTTTAACTGTCAGTAGAGGCTAAACAGAGGGCTGATGGGCTGTGCCATTCTGTGCAAGCCTGGCTGTTATGCTGAAAACATGCCCCAAATTCCCTGTACTGGTGATACAGATATGCAGGGACACCCATGATATACTGGGACAAAATCAAGTGACAGGGATAACAAATGCTGCTATTTAGAAACTGCATAATCAAAGGAGATGTTCTGATGCCCTGAAATATGTATTAGGCAGGGAAATTAGGCAGGAAATATTAGGCAGGCTGAAAGCACTCCATAAAGTTCTGTGGTACATATCACATGGAATGAACTAGCCAGTCCTATAATGATGTGATCTGCCCCTTGCCCGTCACAGAATACCATCTTGAGGCAATGATTTTGTCAAAACAAAATTGAAGCAATATTGAGTTAGGCTGTTTGACTCTCCCCAGTGTTTCTGCCAACAGTATAAGCAAGAACATACCAATATTTGCAGTGATACAACCCAGTACCAGTATTCCCAGCAGACACTGAATAACAGAAATCACTGAATAAATTTTTTCTGTTTAGTGAAAGTGAATAATAGCATTATTAGAGACTGACAGAGGACAAGCAAACTAAAGCAACTCAGCAAACCCACACAAAACCTGGGTAATTAAACTCCCATTTTTCACAGCAAGGATGCCTGGAATCTCAACACTGCAAAACATGTGACACTTCCCCCATTCAATTTTCCTTAAATCAGCTCTTTTCTTCACTATCCCCACCAAACACAAACTACTTTTTGAAAGGACCCATTTTAAGAGATAAGCACAACTCCATAATGAAGCTACTGAAATCAAAGCCCAGCCCTCTGGAACTTTGTCACATGGCTCCCGGGAGCCACTAAAGAAGCAAGTACTCAGTGGATTCTCATCTTAAACATGCTCAGAGCAAGACTCAGAGCCTGGATTCACAGCTATCTTATCTGCTAGTTATTAATGCAGAGAAGCAAACTTTGTGCTCACCACCAGTGAATCTCCAAGTGGCTTTGCACTGCAGATGCTGAATGTAAGCCATGATGCTACAAATGTGGTTTATGGTTGGCGAGGTTTCCAGACAGTGTCTCTGCACTGCCAGCAGTCTCTTCTTCAGTTCATTTTCTCATCTTATTGTCTATGCTGCCATTATCCAATCTGACTATTACACTAGCATACCAGGAACCTGCTGCAAAGGAGTACTTATGAGGGTGGAAATGTTTTACTTTAAATATTTCCCATGCAAGAATAAATGCATACAGCTCCCACCTCTGCATGTTTGTTTTCAGGATCCAAGAATTAACAACTCTTCTGATAAGGAAGCTATTATTGTTTTTACACGATAAGAGACAGTGCTAAGGATTAATAATATATATGTAATGCTTATTAGTTTCATAATGAACAAGTTATTTGCACTTATAACCTATCTCTCAGCTACAAAGACAGTACAGCTGCCCTCCACTAGTCACCACAGTCATACTGGCTTCATCCTACAATTCCTCCACCAAAGTTCATGGTAAAGAAATGCTTAACTAATGTAAAGTACAACACTTCTGAATCACTGCTTTGTGAATTATGGGAATGCCATAGCAGCCCCAATGTGCTAACTGCAAAACACTACACCTATCCCAAATTCTCCTTCAGCAAACTGCATGCCTGGTGGGACCAAGCACCAGAGCAGTGATAGGAGAGCGCAGCCAAATAAGTTCCTGCCCTTTCCAGCCCTTTCAGCTGGCCAAGATGCTGGTGGATAGCTCACCTGTTGGATGAAAGTAGCTTAGAGTAGGATCATCCAGGGAAGAGGCTGTGTTACAACAGCTCTCAGCACAGCCAGCTGCTGCAGTGCTTGCTTTGCAGAGCTGCTCACTGCTGTGACAAACTCTGGAGCAGGTCCCAGGAAGCAGGAGCAGAAGGGGCAGGACACCCCAGCTCAGCAGAAGCAGAGCACACTGTTTGCACTGCAGGCCAGCTCTTGTTCCCCTGTCTGATAATGGCAAAGCTCTTTGTCCCTTGGCAGTTCTGGGAACAGAATATTGTCTTGTGAAATTCCAATGCTGTTTTAATGCTACCATTATTTAGCATTGTCTTCAGACAATAAAATGTTCTTTGGAAGTTGCTGTGGGCTCACAGCAGTGAATACACACTGAGTCACCCCACATTAACTTAAATAGCACAACTGTGTGAACACATGTTCTTCAGTTAAATCTACACATACTCAAAAGTAAAAATAAGCAGATCTCCAAGGCAGAACTTTCTTTTTACACAATGCAGAAGAACCCTCACTGTGTGCTTCCACAACCTCAACAAACATGTGGCAAAGGCTTAGTAAGACTACTCCTATTTTCTGACCTGGTAATAGATAAGTATACAAAGCCACCCCTGAAGGGTTATGTAATTAAAATAAATGTGTGTGCCTAAACCTGGCTTTACCTATTCCAGGACCTTCACAATGCAAGCAGAGGTGGTAGCCACAAGCAGCCACTGTGCACCATGATGCCAACACAGAGCAGCTTCTTTCCCCCTCCTTTCCTGCTGAGTCAGAACAGCCCTTCTCAAGAAGAAAATTGCTCAGATGCTTTCTCACTATTTGCAATAACACCCCTCATGTTATGTTCAACTCCATTCAGAGCAGGATACCCAGAAGATTTCAAGGTGGGGCACAGGGACAGTCTATGGCCCAGATATTTATCACAGGACTTGCTGCACTGTCAGCTTACCATGCACTGCTGATACCAAAGCACATAAAACCAAAGCAAACACCTGATCTGTGTTCAGACTTGTCTGTGCTTCTGTCCCTTGACTAAATCATCACTAGGAATAGAAAATGCATTAAGAGATTCTGTACTTTGAAAGGAAACTAGAGAAGGCACTGAGGGTTAAAATGAGCACACTTTTTTCGTTGTTTTACACCTCTGAAAACCATCCAGCATAGTTCTCCTCACACCAAAGCTGCACAGCTGCCTGCAGGCACATTATTTTTCACTTCCTAAAACAAAACCTCCTACGTCTAACAGTTCTAACAGACAACCAGATATACTCCAACTGGGTATCATAATTTTAAAAGGATTTTACTGTCATGCATGCTCAAAATATTGGGCACTTAAACAACTGTCCTGATAGAGCACAACTTCAGTATGATACGAATTCAAAGGATGCAAATTGAGGCAAATAAAGCCTTCATACCACCAAAGATAACTTAATTCCCTTTCTCTAGGACGAGTTGTGATGTGCTCACCTGAAGCTCTTGTTCTTGCCTTACTTCTTCCAGGAACTTCTCTCCCTACCTGTCCAATAATTTTTTTGTGGACAAGAACTAGGGAAAGGAATTCCCCAGCTGCCTGGTTTTAAGCCCCAGTTAGAAAACACAAGTAAACAATACAGGACACAAAAGTGTTCAAGGGAAAATCTAGCTAAAGGAGAAAGAATACTAATAAAAAGCCTTTTTTTTAACCACAGAGTATATCTGAGGGGGGCATAGTTTCACAACTCCCCTAAATTTTCTCTCTCCCTCTCTACCTCAAGTGTCTAACATAAGGAAATGCTACTTTCTTGCCTATGAGGAAAGCATCATAGCTTGCTTCTTACATATACAGAATGAAGGCAATACTTAAAAATCTGAAGAAACAAATTTTTTTTACCCCCATATTTGAATCCTTAATTTCTGCAATTGCCACAACATTAGATAAACAGCCAGCAGCCTCAAACTTCATTTACGCTCATGTTGGAGCTGGGAGGAGCTGGGAGCTGGCCACCTTGCCAGGGACCAAGGTGACAGGACACACTATCTTTTGGAGCTGCTTTTACCCTACACTGATTTCCCCTTTTATCCTTGGCAGGTCTCTTGAGCAATGCAAGCCTGGTTATCTCTGCCAACCCAAAAGAGCCCAGCCCAGCCCATGGGGTCCCTCCCATGTGGCTGAATTACAGACAAAACAACAGCCCTTGTCCAAAGCATCACTGTGTGCCACAGGTTCTGTCACTGCTGGGGCTCCCTTGGGTCCCAGTGGCACGGTTTATGTGGTGGGCAGAGTCAACAGTTTTCCCAGTTCTCTCTCCTTCACCCAACAGCAACAAAATGCAACATGTCCTGTGCATGGAAACCAGCTGGAACAGCAATGCCAGAGATACTTGGGACACCACAACCTGGTGAAGAAGGGTAGCACACTACTGTCACCAAACACTGATGAAAGATTATCATACTGAGGAAACTAATTACAGTAATTTCACGATTATAAGCTGCATCATTTTGACTAAAATTTTAGTCCGAACCCGGCTTATAATCCAGTGCGGCTTATATATGGACAAAGAATGAAAAGTTGCTGTTTTAGTTTGGAGGACTGGTGTCTGCTGAGAAAGGCAGGAGCTTCTCTTTGAAATGGAGAATGTAAACCCCCTCCC
>PYHW01009485.1:6549285-6565644 GCA_013186435.1 Turdus rufiventris
CTGTTACTATTTGGCAACTTTGTTGCACGCGGGTCCTCGCTGTGAACGACAGAGCGGCTTATATCCAGGTGCAGCTTATTTAAGGACAAAGAACTAAATCTTTGCAAACACCCAGAGATGCAGCTTATAGTCTGTGCGGCTTGTATTCGTGAAATTACTGTAAATGATTATTTAATTCTAAGTTTTAAAGAACAGAAGAAGGAGATGTACCAGACTAGATCCAACTTGGGGGAAAATCTCCCTTACTTTACGTGGATGGAGATAGGTTACATGAAAGACCTGAGAATGAAATTATAAAGGGAAGAAAAGTCAGTATCATCTCTGTATTATGACAACAGAAAGCAGATCTGTCATAGTAAGTAGAGTTCATATTGCTAATTTAGTTAATAGGTTTTTAGAGAAAACAGCAAAGTTCATTCACAGGGTACAATTTTTTTTTTCACTGATGGAAGATTTGCTGGACAATCAGACACGCATTGTCCTTATAACTGTCACATATCTAAAAGACTAATAAGCAATTAGGAATTGTTAGGAAAAGAGACTGATCCTTTCTCCAGTCCTGCCAATTGAAGATTATTCTCTACTATCTCTTAGCTAATGGCTACAGGTGGTAGAGCCTTTTTCCAGTTTCTGTAGGTCACCATTCTCTGGATATATGCATGTACAAAATGAGTATTTTTACATTTTTCTCTATGAATTCCTGCTTCTTGTAACATCAGCTACACTGAAGGTTTCTTTTGTATTTCAGTTTTATTTCACCCTCTATTTTATTTCTCACATTTGTGCTTTTCTTTCCTGAAGTACTTCAAATATTGTTGACAATATCCCCCAGGGTATAAAGCATCTACAACTGACTGCCTAGATGAGGTGTCCACACAGGAGAAACAGAGTTTGTTGCAATGCCAACCAGCATCAACAGGGATCCAACTTCAGTGGGGTCAGAATCAAACCTTCAGAGCCACTACTCCCCTCTACAGGTGGGCATCTTTATACAGCCAAGCATCGTGAGGCTCCCTCCCACTGTATTTCAGACCTTTCCTGGTATTATTCCCAAGTATTTTATGGCATTACCCTTTTTGAAGTCTCTCCACAACATGCAATAGTTTCATTTGGGATACACTTCTGTAAAGTTAATTGCAGTTTTGCACTTTGTTTTATGTTTCTGACCTCTTTAGGTTCTTTTGAACTTTGAATATTTGTCCAAACATGTATTTTCAGCTCTCCATAATTCAAATGGCATTCACACAGCATCTGAATCCTCCTCATATGATCAGTTCAGTTTAGAATGGACAAAAATGAAGCCTTTTGGAGAGACAAAGCAGGACAAAGTTTCTGAAGAAACACACATATAGATCCTGTTTTATCACACTCACCATTGGATTATTTCACTGAAGTAATTTTAACCGGAAGTCCTAAAATACTGGCAGAAATGAAATAGAACCTATTTTAAAGGAAAAAAAACCATGATTACCCAGAATTAAAGTTATATAAGCTTAGACTGACTTCTTTAATAAAGTAATGGGAAGTTGCAAAATGAGAAGACATCAGTTACAGACCCATGGATCAGAGCTCATATTGTTGTATTAGAGAAAAATAGACACGACAGAGATGGGAATATTAAATAACATTGCTGCTTAAAAATTAAGAAATTGAAGAAAATAATTCTTTATAGAGTTACAGCTAGGTTATTTTTAGCAACTGAGGAGTTTTTTATTTGCTAGTCTAAGAACAACAGTGCCTCTGCAAACAAAATGCAGGAAAAGCTGGGGAAGAAAAGGAAACAGTTTGTATTGAAACTTGAGTTTGGAAATGGATGACTGTTTTCAATAATTTTTCTGCAGTACACAAATATAGAAAAGAAAGGTGATGTAGGGACCACATGGTGTGTTAATTCCAGTTGTGACAACAGCTTTGTTGTCTGTCTATCCCTTTGCCAGACTGTGAGAAAATGTGCAACTTGTGTCACTGACATCAGGAGCAAAGCCCAGCCTCATCAGGCATGGCAAATATTAATGTATAGGCAAATAAAAGCTTGGAACTCGGAACAAAAATTGAATGACCAGCCCTGCAAGCCACCTCTTCCCTGATGGGCAGCATTGCTTAGTGCACAAAGAATTAACAACTTCTAAGGTGTTCAGGGAAGGTAGGATAAACCAAACAAAAATAACCCTGGAGCGAGGATGAAACATGCAGTTTTTGAAAAAGAGCGTACAACAACAACAAAAAATCCATACAATATGCTTGGAAAAGAAGCCTGGAACACTCTCCTATAAATCCAACCAGCCTGTACTACACTAGCACAAAACTTAAGTGTCCAACTGACACAGGCACTGTGAAAAGGCACAGCCCCAAGAGCTGGGTGTTGATGCACCCACGACTTCCTTCCAGGTGAAGGAATGAGGAGAGGACAGGGCTGTCCTGTACTGCCAGCCCACAAACTGGCACACAAACAGTCTGCATCAGGATGCTGGAAGCGGGTGTTTGGATTTGGGGCATGGGAAGAAACGAAACAGCCTCTGCTTTCACATTCTGCACCACAGCATGGCTGCAGGTGGCTGCTGCTGTTGGAGGGATTCAGCTGTGCCTCCCTGTGTCGGTCTCCTCATCTGGCAAGCAGGCAAATAGCACATTCAGAGAAAACAAAACAAGCAAATAAAATATCTAACCTTCCAAAACCCTCCCAAAACAAAAACACTACCCAAACAAAAAATCCTAAACGAAACCCAATGATTGAACACAGAAATAAAAGAAAAAAAGCAGGAAACCATCACCCTCTACCCCTTCCACCAAGCCCTCTGAAATCAATTAGATTACGGTTATAAAAAAATCACCCTAATCTATTTCAATCTTGAAAATAGGATACTGATTCTCTAACAACTGGAGATGGGAAAAGCCTCTCAAACATCCAGAAAAAAACCTTTAGCAGCAAAGGGATATGGAACCAAACTAAACAGGGTGCTCAGGCAGGACACAAATTCTTAAACTAAATGACTGTTGTCAAAAAGTATTTTCAGTAGGCAAATCCAGACAGACTTAAATTTTTTTTGTCTCTAAATAATTCCCCAATGTCACTGCTGCTGCTAGTGAGCTCTAAGGAGCAAAGCACATGAAAAAAGCACATGAAAAAAGGAAATGGTTCTTGCTAGATAATGTAATTCAAACTCTAAATATTTATTTACTCTTGCAGAGGAAAGGGAGCAGCTGAAGCACAGCTGGGATAACTCAGCAGCACGAGCCGCCACGCGCACCCCCACGCCATGGCCTCTGGCTGGGCCAGGAGGCTGCAGGGCAAGGGGGAGCAGAGCCAGGCTGCAATACACAGCTGTGATTTCAGCAGCTCCAGCTTGCACTCTCCACCCAGCACAAAAACTCAGCCTTGGGACATGGTCCACTTTTCACTCATACTGATGAGAGGAGGCTGGATTCCCACCCACTCCATCCCCACCAGTGCTCCTCTCCGTGCTACATCCAGCACCAGTGTCCTTGGAAGGGTCCCATGGATGTGTGCCCAACCTCACCCTGAGATCTGGTCGGGAGCCCATCCCAGTCTGGGACCAGCTTCCTTAGGTACCGTTCCACCAATAAATTACCTCTCTGACCTAAAATGAGGCCATTTTGGCCCAGCAGCACATCACCAGGATGCTGAAGACTCTGTGTCTGGGTAAGATCAGGCTGCCAGGAGAAGAGGCTTGGTGATGAGGATGGGTGGCTGCAGGCAGCCTCTGCAACTGAATATGGCTGCTGGGATCTGTATTCCCCCGGGAGCATGGCTTTGCCTGCCTCTCGTGTGGCAGCAAGATCTTTCTCTCTCCTCTGAAAATCCCTTGGGTTACACTGGTGCAACTGCTTGAAGAGGGGCAGCAAAATCAAGATAAAGAAGTGATACAGGATAAAAATAATGCCATCCCCTCAAAAGGAGGTAGGGAAGACAGGGAAGAAAAGCAGAATTTGTAGCCTGGTTCAATTGCAAGTAGATTTGTAACTGTGAGAAACATGCGTGATTTCCTTAAGCTTAGTTCAGTTTTTCTTTAAAAACCTTAACTTTAACTACTTTGTTAAATGCATATGCCATGCCCTGTTCACAGCACTGGTTACTCCCTATAAATTCATACCTGCACAGCATTAATCATGATGGGAAAGCCTGAAATCCTGGCACGAACGCAGCACCGCCTTGTTTTGGTTTGGGGTGTTTCTCCTCTCCAGCTGCAGAGGAGCCCTGCACACAGGACAACTCATTGCATCTTCAGATGAGAAGGTTCAGCAGCCCTCAGACAGGGGCTGAAGTTTCTCTGCTTCAAAGCCAACACCCTCTTGGGCTGGTAGGGCACATGAACCATCTCCGTAGACACCTGAGAACGTGGCAGCTGCATTCTGCTCATAGCAATCCTTGTGACCAGAACAACTCAAAATGCCTTTAATTTTATCCTTTTTTTATTTTTTTTTAATAAAAGCTCAGAATCTAGAACACCCTCAATTTGCCCAAGCTGGTGTCACAATCTAATCCTGCCTGTTGATTTCCAGAACTGTCAGTTTAGTACCACTTGAACATTAAAACCTACCTCCACTCCAAACAAAAGGATTTAAGAAATTACCATGAAACAAGAAGTCCACCAAGTTGCTTCAAAGCAGACTTGGTAAAGAAGATTATTGTTTAGTCAACTCTGTTTTAACTGTATTTCTTGATATCCCAATCTTTTCATCACTTATTTTCAGGTAAAAGTCTTCTTTAGTTAGACTGCAGAATCAGTTCAACTGATCTCATAAATAATATTTATTTCCCAAGCTAAGATTAGTTTTTCTTAACTGATTTAGGTAAAGAAGTGACAAATCCAGTTGTGTGAATGTATATATTGATATGAAACAGAAAAAAACCATGGTAGGTTCTACTGAGAGTGAAGAATTGTTGCCAAAAATCTCCTGTAATGGAAAAGACTGTAACTTAGCAGCACCCCAGGCATGTTCAGGACTTGCTAATCCCACACAACTCCAGTTTTTTGCCAGCCTCAGTCAGAAACAAGGGCTCAGCCTTTCAGAGTATTATAAGAACAGGTTCAAGGAACTGAGCCTACAAAATTCTCTACCACACAGGAAGTTACCCATGACATGAAGTATAACAGGCTCCCTACTTCTGGTAACTTTTTTTGGTTGTTTATAAATTGAGTATCATAGTTGCATAGCACTTCAACAGAACTATTCTTTTTCAAATATGAAGAAATTAAATGGCAGTAAACTCACTGGTTCAGCTGACACAATTCAATGCCACAGGAAAAAATCTGTGACCATACACAAGTAAGATGATGAAGGACCTGTTAGCACCCAGGACTCAAAGTACAATTTACAGTCCAAATACCAGGAGAATGAAGCAAGTACCCCTAATAGCAGCTCCCTGCAACCCTAACATGGCCTTCACAATGGTACCCCAAGGTCCAATTCCAAGAAGAAAGCAAAAGGATTTAATAAGAAAAACTGCAAAACCATTAAGATAAATCTGGTTTAGATATTCTTAACAGTATAAGCAAATGTGGATTCTAATAGAAATTTTGGGGTGAAAAAAAGTCCACATGTATCCAGAGGGTTCATTCTAAACATTTAGCAGTTACTTTCACAATAAGCCTTTTCATGTTTTGGTATACTAGTGCAATGGTCATGTTCTCAAAGGTAGCCTGAAGGGTTTCTAAATTAGTATGTCAATGTTACCATGGTAACATAATGTACTACCAAAATGGACCACTTTTTATACAGCCACTACAACTGAGTTAGTGACCAAGCAAGTTATAAAAACTCTTGCTTTTTCAGTCTTGGTTGTGTTTTTTCCTTTGTATTTGGTTCTTTTAAGTATTTATGAGTATTTTTACTATTCCTACACCTTTTAAAAATATTTTAAGAGTTTGTTTTGTTTATGATGCAGAAACAAATAACAGAAATAGAATCACCACCAGCAGCAAAAAAAATCAAGTCTTAGTACATGCTAAGGGCAGTTGTAGTTTCAGCTCCCAGGCATGCAAAGTTTCAACACCCCACCTCTGGTTTTATTTTTGCAGACTGCTCACAAACAGAAGACATTGTTTCCTTGTCATAACGCTATTTAGAACACAGCAACATCTCACTCTCAGAGCTTCTTACACACCAGGATCCTGACCAACATGCTGTCTCTGATACCCTGGGGCATGTTAAATGGCACTGGATGCCCTAAAAGTCAACCTGCCATCCTTGATCAGACAATCTTCAAACTGAGAATACTCAAGTTAAAAACATTCTCATGTAAAGTTCAGTGTTCAAAAGACATCATCTTCATGGTCATCACATCCACACAGACCAGAGTATCTGTCCTACATTCACACAAATTTGTTAAACACATGAGTTTCCTTGTATCTCCAAAAGAAAACCATCACCCTGAGAATAAATACTCTGCACAGCCAACCCTCACCAACAAGGGCCACTACAGGATCCCATGTGGACAAGGAGCCACATACACCCAGCAAGTTTTCATGCAATGGTCTTTATTCAAACACCATCAAGTATTTGAATTAAAATCCTGAAGACTTCTTGGATCTTTTCTATTACCTAACTGTATATTTTTTATATCATAAGCCTGCTGTAACAACCTATTGGGGAATACCTGTGGTCTTGCTGTTTATAAAAAGAAAAATTAAAATGTTATTGAGATTATATGAACTTATTTCTGACTCTTGTGTTGAAATGAAAGAGGAAAATATAAGTCATTGATTTATGGTTGTGTCAATAAGAGCTTGATGTACTGGTTTACAATACCACTTGCCAATAACACTGACATTCTAAGTCAATTTCTTGGTTCAATAATTCGTGAAGTTAGATATACTTTTGTTACGAAAATTAATAAGAATGTTTACTTCTTTTATTAGTGTGAGAATATATCAAATATTCAGCTTTCCTACTTTTGGTCTGGCTGACTAGTTTTTATTCTTCTAGATGATACTGCCACTGTGCCCAAGCGTATTTGATTAATCTACTAAAAAAACTTGCTATAATTTATACTCCTTTCAGAAAGCTAGAAGAAAGAAACAGTGTCCAAAGACATTATAAAAATCCTTCCAAGAAGACTTATAAGAGCCCACAATTGCTCCTCATCTTCCTTTGCCCCATGAAACAGCAGCAAAGGAGAGAGTACCATGGGATTCCCATCCCACTCCACCCCCAGCTTTCCAAAAAATCACATCTGGAAGATACAAAGAAGAACAACAGTCAAAATATACTATATATATATGTGTGTGTAGTGCCATATATACATATGCACATACAATCTCTCTATGTATGTAGGTATATACAGTGCAACAGTTTAACTGTGTTATTCCCAGTGTGGATGCACTTAGGTATGAGTGACTCTGGGGTAAGGGTGACTTGTTGAAAGAGGGTTCTACAATCTTTTCAATAAACAAATATGCATGAATGAGCCACCAAAGTGAAATTACACATAAAGGTCAAATCATTGTCCACCTTCAGCCTGCTGGACTTCCTAACTTTAAATGGCTAGTTTAACAGAATTGTCCAGTCTGCAATATGCTGCAATGATTTGTGTGTCTGGCTTCCTCTTCTGCTGATTACAGCTTTCAGGCCATAACTAAAAGAAAAGGTGGCTCAGGGATTTTTCATATGTACTGAACACACACCTGACCAAAAATTTAAAAATACCACACTCTTACTTTTACTCCCTAAAAAGTACAAAAGCACTATATCTGTAAGTGCTCCAAATGTCACAAAAAAACCAAGTTCAAAGGTATTAGCAATTGTACATTCCCCTATTATGTTGTAAAAGATGCAGTGTGAAAAATCCTTTAGGATAATCTTCTCTGAATCATTAATGCCCTTCCATTTACATGAGAAAAGAAACACCAGATCTTTTTAAGCAGTTTGTCACAAAAATCACAGCCCGGGGTACTTCTCACTAAACGTTCAGGCCTCACAACCTGGTCTTTTCCCAGCTGTTTTGAAGGACAGATCATTATTTTAGGCTTTTCCCATTCACATCATTAGATAAAATAATCCTCCCTCACTCCAGAAGTCATAACAGCTGCATCTTAATTGGAAAGAAAAACCAATAAGGACCAGAACCAACAACTGTTACTGAAAACTAGTGGCTCTGAATGCCAAGCAGCTGCCTTTCTGCCAAAAAACAATACATGACTTGTAAAAGTAAGGTGCTTGAAAACAAATCAAATACCAAAACTAAGCTACTGCCAATGAGGACATTGTATTTTAGTGATAAAAATGCATGAGACACCAGCCAATTTCAAGCTGCAATCACTCGAACCTAATCCTTACATGTAAGTCATCATTTATAGGAAAAAATTTGAAATAACAACTGTAGAACTTGCGACTTAAGAGATGGGATGCCAACTGCTAAAACAATTCACGCACCTGGTTGTTTTTATAGTGTGTGAACTGATGGGGTTGTGCAAAACTTCAAGTTATTTTCGATGATGACTATGTTGAGAGTATACCTGTCCTTTGAGGATGGACAGCACTTCTGGATCTTCATCATCATCAGACCTCTGTCTTCCTTTTTTTTTACTGGAAAATTTCGCTGCTGTCAGAGCAATGTTTAAAATACAGCATCTCCTCTTGTCGAGAGCAGTATTTATGTACATGGCAAAAAAATTAAACTGCTGTAACAGTGTGGAAGAGCTGTGAATTTTCAAGGGGAGCACAGTACAAGAGTGGGTCCTTCTCCATCACCTTGCCCATGGACAATGTGGAAGGACCCCCACAGTGCTCCTCACTCTCCTTTCCTCCACCTGCTGCAAATACAGTCTGTGGGTAAGGAAAAAAAAAATCCCATTTTGAAGTTTTTTGCAGTTGCTTAGCAACTACTACCAAACCTTAGAGATTTCAGTCCATGGCACACCCACCTCTCAACGTGCTGACAGGTACATGAGGAACACACCACCTGAGCCCTAGGATGGCCCCAGCCCCAACAGCAGCATGTCCCCCCTCATCTTTCAAACCTGCTTCCAGCTGCTGTTTCCTTACACATTTCAAAACCCCTAGAACAACAGAGAGTCACAGCAAAGCACCCATGTGCTGGTGATGAGATTTTTAATTGCAAAGATGCCAGCTACACCATTTCCTCAGTTACCACACACATACAAACCATGACAGCCTTACAAAGCAATTGAGATTCAAAAGCTGTCCCTGAACTTGCCCTCCTGTGGTAGAGACCAGGTTTCTTCCCAAGCCATGGAATGTATGGGCAGTGACCATTATGGGCAATTCCCACACCTGTTATCAGTTTCGGTGGGAAGCACTGGCCAAACTGCACAAAACGTTTGGCCTTTGTGATCACACACCATTGCCATGCCAAATGTTTTCAGATTTTAAAACTTTATGTATAGATAGATACAGAAATATGTATGTGAGGACAGACAGATTTTGATGTGGAACAAAGATTCTTCCACCACTCTTGTGTAAACTGCCACTAGACACATACAATCTATACAAACTATGCTGGAAAAAAACATTTTATTTTTTTAAAATGCTTCACTCCACAGAAGAGTAGACATGGAGGGAGAAAAAACCCCACATCACACTGTAGTGCAGCAAGTTCGATGTTATCAGTATAGGAAACACTGCTAACCAAATGCAAACATTTATCCTGGAAATGAAACCATTGGTAACCAGTACAGGAGTTAGGTTCAGAAACAGCTTGTCCAAGTGCAGCAACGCAGCCAACAAGCTGCAGCTACATAAAAGCCATGTGTCCTGTCCCTTCCACAGCTGGCAGAAAGAAGGACCACCTCCACCACCCAAGCTGCTTGGAGAAGCCATACCCACACCTGCCCCTTTGTTCATCTTGTTTCCTGTACTTACTTCAATCCTTAAACCAGGAAATTCCTTAATTTTACTGTGCCTGCTCCCTCCTTTAAATTAGTATCCACTACTTTTTGAAAACTTATCTGCCTTAATTCATTACCAGTGACTTTTTCTTATGAAAGTGTGGTGCTACCAAGTGGACCTCTGTGATGGTATTTCACAAACAACTCACTTGACACCTCCAAGGGACCTGTTAAATTCTTTATGCTTGTAATTCTCAGTATAACAAAACCAAACAATACTTTTTGAATTCTTATGAAAGGTACTGTTTACAAATCTCTCCTAAACATCTTGCAGCAGTAAATGTTCAGAAGTTTTTAAAATTTCTTTCAATTCAGTCCCCAGTGATTTTAGCAGCTCTGCACTTCCAGGTGTTTTTATGTGAACACTAGAAACAGAGATAAAGTAAGAAGGTTTGGTTGTGGGGTCTTTGGTGGCGGGTGGTTTTGTTGTTTTCTTTTTCCTTTGGTTGTTCTCTTTTTGTTAACAAAGTGACCTCACAGTAGCATTGCCAACGGCCTCCACTGGGATCCAGTGCATGCAGCACAGTTTTGAATAATCTGGCAAACAAAACCGGCCTTAAGACTTTCCGGCATCTTTTAAAAAACCTCACCACCAAACCTGAAAGGACAACAATAAAACCCCCACTGGTTTTCCAGGACAGTATTAAAGAGAGTTAATGAATGCTTGGAACCATGGTGTGGGTTTGACTGTATCGCTCCTGTTTTGTACATAAAGAAAAGCACTCAGACAGTGGAAGAGAAGTGCAATAATTACTGCAATTCATGGCTCCTGAAGGTAGGTTGCATGCCCTCTGCCAGGCCACAATGCAACTCTCAAGTCTTCCAAAATGACATGTCTGCCTTTGCTACCACAGCCACCAGACATGCACAGAGTTCAGGAAGCTCCACAAAACACATCCTGAGTTTGTTTAGTACCTTCAATACCAAATAGCTCCATAACAAGTTGTATTTTGTTTCATTATTCTTTACCATTTCCTTTATCTTGTATTAATGTTATACTTTATCTTCCTTCCCAGGACACTTTGCTTCTGTAACTGATGGTACTTCTCATTGCAGACAAATCCATTCAACTAGAAATGCCACTAGACTAGATTTGTTCTCTAATCAGTGACACCACAGCAAGTTTCTGTTGCATTAGAAACCTTTGCCTATCATCTGCATGGAAAATTTTTCCCAGCAGATATGATTCTGCAGATGCAATACAAACACAAACACAAGTTCTCCTGAAAAGATCTTACCCTAGGTCTTAATTGAAATGTTACTAATAATTATTTTGCAAGATTGCCTGGTGATACTAGGTAAATTAAAAGAACACAGTGGAGCACACTGAATTTATCTAAAACATCCTTTTACTTTTATCCTTTTACCAAGTGGAAAGGATGTAAAACAAAGCACAAAGATTACTGTTTGAAAGTGTAAAGAAAAGGTGACTTAGGATGGCATTTATGGAGACAAGAAACCAAAAATTTTGGTAATAAATGGAAGATGACAGATAACATTAGGATATCTTACCAAGAGTTTCAGTATTGGGTAAAACAGAGAAGAAGAAAGCAACACAAGATGTAAAGACAGATGATATGATCAAAGCCACAGGCTCTGGGAAATGCTCTTTCAAACAGTATCCAGAAATGATGCAAGTGGGACAAGGCTGCTTTCATCCAGGCAAGGAGAGTGACAACAGAGTATTTCAGTAGTAGGACAAGACACATGGATGGCAGATTTCATAGTATGGGCAGATAGAGAAGCCTGCATCTCAGATATGCTACACCGGGAAAATCCTCGAGATATGGGCATTCCCTGCCTTGGGAGGGCCTTGAAAGAAATAAAATAGGGGTAGGAAAGACTGGTCAGTTTTTATTCCACTGCTATGGTACATGGTGTTGACAGCTTTTGCTCACATCTCTATTTATTATTATTATTAAATATTAACATGTTTAAGACGGGAAGAAAAAGTCAAGTGGATTGCAGAATTTTTACTTTAAACCATTTTCATGATTTCTCTGTAAGTGCTGCTTTATCTGGAAAGATCATCACAAAGGCTCCTGAAGGCACAAGGCTCGCAGTAGACTAACTCGACAGAAATTGCACTTCCTACACAAGTTAAATGACCTTTATTGACAAGAAATATTGGGACACTAGAGATGTTTAAAAGGCTCTTAAAGATTCCAGCTGAGCAAAGGACAACTTAGAAGGGAGATTAATGCTAACCCTGTTTTCATGTACTTAAAAATTATACCGACAAATCCCACATCTATACAGAAATAAAAATTTTAATCTAACTATATCAAAGGCAATGCAAGCATTCAAAACTTATGTCGACTATTTAAGGACTTAAATTTCAAGGGAGAGTACATTTAAAGAAGTACAAGTCACCTCAGGTGATAGCTTATGTGAAATAAGGAAATCCCTCAGGATTCCAAAACTATGCTAAAATCATGCTAGATGCAATGGGGACTGAAACAGAATTACACTTAGTATGGTTTTTCTCTTTGAGAAGGAAAAATGCCATTACTTTTTTTGAGGCTGTATCAGTTCTGCATTAGTAACTGGGCCACCTGACTTCTCCCACAAGTGTAAGAAATTGAAATAAACCAGTAGCAAAAATTAACCTCATCTACCTGGTTCTTTGTCTTAGCTACTTATTTTGTAAATGCAATAAACAATTGCATTTTGAAGATGAAACTCAGATGGAGTCCCTAAAGGCATCACCATAGCTGGGTTTCTCCCCTCTTTACAAAAACGCCCAGATTCCAAATTTTTCCACAGCAGAGCAAGGGCACTGTGCAGTAGTGCAAGGTACAGAGCCATGTTTTGATTAGTACCTCTGGCTGAAAGAAACCAATCATAGCAACAATCTCAAGAAGTCACAGCTCTGCCATAGTGCTCTACATAAAAACCCCTGGTGCAATTCTGCCGTGGTGGAACTTGCAGTTGTTTCATTACCACAGGGCTTGGTGTGGCAGAATCCTCAAACTGGCAGACTTCAGGAAGAAACATCCTAAAAACAAAGCTCATCCATACTTAATGAAAATTCCTTTCCAGCAGTGAGGAAAAGCAGGAAACTCACACATACATAATACATGTTGAAGGCACTATTGATAACCCCATTGTAAAGATCAATATCAAGTTCCTAAAGAAAACCCAGTAAATCCCAAGTAAACTCTTCCTTGGGGAATACCATGTAAATGATCCAAGCAGCTGAACAGGAACTTCTGACAATTCCATTGTCTCTTGCCTGTGGAGCTTGGAAGGGCAGAACCATGCAAGAGAGCAGCAGTCACACTGCTGGCAGCACTGAGCTGACCTCTGACTCACAGCAGCTTCAGCTACAGGCAGGTCCCACTTTTACTGAAGAATGTCACATCAGACATGTGAACGTTTCCAGATATATCATGAAAAGGAAATGAAAAGCAAGTCTCATGCTTTAAAATATAAACAGGACTTTTGCTTGCTTCAGATGGCCTAATGGTCCTTGAAATTGAAAAATCACAGGAAACAGGAGCATTATAGATTTGGAAAGAAAAGAGGCTGGGGGACAGAGACAGGAAGAGATGATTAAAAACATATAGGCAAGGAGGTAAAGAAGAGCAGGGAAGGGAGAGTGGAGTTGTCAGTGCAAACCAATTCATTCTTCCTGCACGTTTGTGATACCTGACAAGACAACTTCACGGATACCTCTAAATGATTTTCAAAAGACAACTGCATTGACCCAAGAAAGCAATCCATTCAAGTGTAAAAGACGTAACTGCTGCACTAATGAATGGTAGAGTTCATAAAGATTAAAGGGTTTATCAGATTAATTTTTGAAATTTCAACAGCAAAAAAAGAAAGTTCCAAACTTTCTAGTGGCTGTGATTGAAACTGGTATGTTAAACATGGAGCTAATCAAGCTCTCAGAACCAGGGTTTGGTTTCTCTCATCTTCAAAACAGATTTTACTATTACTGTTGTTATTTTTGCAAGTACATTTCTGAACAAGCAGGAAAAACTAAACCCCACACCCCACACATGGAAGAGAGAACTTGGCACTGCCATTTACTTAAACAAAAATCCAAATGCTTATGGGAAGAAAGATAATGGGATTTTTTTCAACTTCATATATAAACCTCAAGTCTGAATGCTTTGTCACTTATCTTGGCCAAGATATAAACAAAGAAAATCTCTTCAACCCCAAACAACATAGTGGTCATCATTTAAAGAAGGAGGAAATTGTGGGTTGAAAAGGAGAAAGAAAATGTGTCAGTAGTCAGTACTATAAGGCAAGATTCATGGCTTTGAAGGGACATGATGAACTGTGCAAGTGTCTCCTTCTCCCCACAAAGTATGCAATTCGTGCTACAAAGGATGCTCACAGACAGCTTCCTCCAACAGTAACCCCCAAGGATCATCTATAAGCCAAGAGACTACATGTCATTTTAGCAGTCAGCCCCATCCAGCTTTCTAGCTTTCAAGAACACCATAAGACAGCCAGACACAGCTGTGGGCTGCAGAAATAGGGCTGAATATCAGCAAAGCCATAATTATGCACATGTAGGACTCAAAAAGTACTTGAAAAAATCCAAAGTACTGAGTGCTTTATATAGATACATAAACTCAGGCCAGTTCTTTATGTATTTACTGCTTAATTTGGAGCTACCTTTTTGAGAAAGAGAAGTCTAGCTGAGGGTGAACCTCCCTCTTCTGACCCAGAGCCTTTTGCTCTCTGCTTTCTCTCCCCCAGATCTCCTCCTGGACAATTTGCGCCCACTTACATTCAATGTGCACCGGAACAAAGTTGCAATTATGTATAAGTAGTGCCCAAGAGAAATCATCTAATAAAAATAAATCTTTCTTTAAAGCAATTTTATTGAGCTTTTTTTTGTTTACTATACAGATGTAGCATATTTATAGGGAAAGGAAAAAAAATCTCAATGACTGCATAAAGCATGTGTGACCTGTATGAAATAGCATTAGAATATTTAAAATATATATATAAACATATAAACATTCTACTTCTCCCTTTTTCATCTCTCATTCTCCAGTTTGTCCGAGTTTTCAAGTATGTTTACTCTGGAGACAGAAATAGGTAGGTGTATACATACCTATACATGTGCACACTCATACCTAGGATATACTCAGCTATAAAAGGTTGCAGAATTAATATGCAAAAAACAAAACAAAACAAAACAAAACAAAAAAAAAAAAAGAAAAAAAAAAAGAAAAAAACCACTTGCCTAGAGTTGCNCTGTTTGGGGACTTCTAGTAACAGAATGACAGAACATCTGAGGCTGGAAGACACCTCTGGAGCCTGTCTAGTTCAAGCCCTTGCTGACAGCAGGGCCACCTACAACAGGTTGCCCAGGACCACATCTCAGTTGGGTTCTGAAAATCTCCAAGGATGAAGACTCCACCACCTCTCAGGGTAACCTGTGCCAGCATTTGACCATCCTCAGAGGGTCTGCTCACATTTAAATGGAATTGCCTGTGTTTCACTTTGTGCCTATTGCTTCCTTTTCTGCCATGGGAAACAACTGAGAAGGCTCCATGTTCTTTACTCCCTCTGATTATGTATTGATACACACCTGATGCCTTGGCTTTTAGCTTTTATATTTTTTAGATTCTTTGCTGCTTGGTATGTAAGAAAGCTTCTGCTCCTGAAACAACTGCAAAAACAGAGACTGATGCAGACAAAAATGCCTAAAGAACTATTCATGATAATCATTATTTTTCTTTTCATGATACCCAACTGTACAAGACACTACTACTGTTAGATATTCATTACTGTCCATTATTGTTTTATTATTATTGTTATTGTTAATTACTGTTAGATACTTACCTATTATTATTTACTGTTAGATAAGTACTATTAGATACTTATCTACTGTTAGATATTTATTTACTATTAGATATTTATCTATTGTTAGTTACTATTATTAGATACTTGTCTGTTATTAAATACCTATTATTAGTAGATATTTAGAATAGAGATTTGACAAGGTAAAGGCCTTGTCAAGCTTCTAAAGGGTGGAAATGATGCCTTGGGTTTTAGCTTTTATATTTTTCAGACTCTCACTTGGTGTGTAACTCAGACTTCGTATTAGGTGTTAATAAGTTCTCTTCACAGGATAGTTAGATAAAATAATCCCTTTTTCAGCTTGAGAATCAAGGACAAGGTACCCAAAAATGCATAAACAATGGCAATGGGAAAGGGGTAAACCAGGGGGATGATAGTTCATAGCCTGGGGCTGTGTTTGGACAATTGACCCCAATATGTAAATGAACCAAAACTTACAAAAGCATGAAACTTGCAACTGGGAACCATCTTGGATTTGATTTGGGTGTAGCCCCAGATGGGCTCTTGCACAGCCCAAGGTGTATCCTTTCAGTAAATACCTATTTTATTATTTTTGCTCTGTCTAGTCTCTGTTCCAGGTCAGCCTTTCCAGGCATCAGACTGACAATTCCACACTTAATTTTAGTGAAAAGCAGGAGAAAAAAAAAAAAAAAAAAAA
>PYHW01009485.1:6565690-6596389 GCA_013186435.1 Turdus rufiventris
AGGAGAAAAAAAAAAAAAAAAAAATCTGTGTAGAACCTTAAGGATCCTAATGCTTCCAGGACTATTTTCCACAAAGCCAGAAGTAAGAATAGTTATAAAAAAATCAATGGTAATTCAACACCAGATGGATTTAGTATCTGTAATGTTTTCTAAGAACGGATGTGTTTTAAGAGTTAGTTATAGACAAGCTTTTGTTGCAAATTTAGGCTTCAGAGTTGCAAATTTAGGTTTCAGTACTTCACACTGAAATACAATATGAAAGTATAAGTTGTTTTGAAGCATAAGGAAAGAGAAAATACTTGCAAAAACTCTGTCTCTTTAGGGAGCTCAAAATCAGATAGTAAAAAAGTGGTTTTCCTACATATACCATAGTGTCCATCAAGTCACACTACAGATGAAGTACCCAAATCCTGTATAATTTAGCACAGGATAGGAGCACAACCTGCTTGGCTGTTTTTCTGTGAGGATTTAATGAAGGCAGTCTGAAAAACCTCCTCCCAGTGGACAGCCTGTGGCAGGATCCTTTACGCACCCAGTGCGGCCAACGTGCCAAGCGCCAGCAAAAGAAGAAGAGCAAAATAAATGCCTTTAAGGTAGTTAAGTACCCACACATCTTGGAGCCCTGCAGGCATCAGTGAAGCTGTCAAAATTCAGATCAGTAACGTGCCACAACTGTGTGAGAGACCTTTGAAGAGGAGGAGGAGGAGCAGAAGCGGCTCCTTGGGTCAAGCTCTTACAGAAACACAGCTGGTGTGAGGTACCTGCATGAAGGCATGACAGGAAGGAGTCCTGTTTGCAGAAAGTGGTCAGCAAAGCTCATAAATCACTTGAAAAAGGCCTGATCTAGAGATGACAGGAAGATGAACAGAGATGCTTGCTTTCAGTAAAGAGGTAACTGGCTGAAAGAAGAAAAGCAGATATGTCAGACTTGAAAAGGTCAGGGGCACAATTTGTATTTGTCAGAATGAGCTTTCCAAGCAGGAGTCAAGGACATCTTGCTCCAACAAATAAATACATAATAACTTAAAAAATCAAACATCTTTGGTAAGAGAACTTACATTCTTCACCTGTGTGCTGTCTTTGGGAACCTCTGCATAAATTATATTTTTGGATATTATTGTGGTTTACTCCAGTCAGCAATCACTTGCTCACTCTCCCAACCAGCAGGATCAGGGAGAGCATAGGAAGGGTAAAAGCTAGAAAACTCATGGGTTGAGATAAGGACAGCTAAATAGAGAAAACAAACCAAGGAATGACTTTACTGCTTCCATGGGCAGGCAGGTGTTCAGCCCTGGGAGAGCAGGGTCCCATCACAGGTAACAGTGACTTGGGAAGACAAACACCATCACCTCAAACATCCACCCTTCCTCCTTTTTCCCCCAGATTTATATATTGAATGTGATGTCACATGGTCTGGAATAGCCCTTTGGTGATTGGGGTCACCTGTCCTGGCTGTGTCTCCCGCACCCTCCCATGCACCCCCTCTTTCCTCACCTGCATGGCAGCACAAAGAGCAGGAAAGGCCTTGGCTCTGTGCAAGCCCTGCTGAGTGATAACAAAAACATCTCTCTGTTATCAGCCCGTGTTCAGCACAAACCCGAAACACAGCCCCATACAGCCACTGGGAACAAATTCAAGTATCCCCAGCTGAAACCAGCACAGATATCCACCTCCCAAAATGGGGAGGTGGCTGCAAAGATGTCAAAGAGCCCAAGGCTGAATGACAGGTAGAAACTGCAGGGCAGAAAGAGGGACTGGAGAAAGTGAGGAAAAAAGAATAGTGGCTTTCAATGGGAAAATGGAGCAGACAAATTTAGAAAAGTGGTGGCAGCAAGGAGAGGAGAACTGTGGTGAAGAGAAACAAGAAGCACCAACACTGGAGGATAATGACATCATCAAATTCAGAGGTTCTCTTCTGCTGCACCCTCCATGGTACCTGTGTTTCACAGAAAATTTAGAGCAATTGCACAGCCCCTGCCAGACTTTACCCAGTCCTTGAAGAGCTAGAGGCCAAAATAGCAACCTCTGCACTCCACAATATGGTGGAAGGAAAACAGGGGACACTACATGGCACAGAACCATGGATTACAGTAAGGCTGATGTAACTGTAATGGAAGAGGAAGAGATACAATTTATCATGTCCCTCATATATCTTCTGACTAGACTGCTGTTGTAATGTCACAGTAGAAATACAAAGCTGCACACTCATTTCCAGATGACTGCGATGCCCAAAATACTCAATGACAATTATGACATTGAGACAGAAGGAAATCATCCTTACCCTGGGAAGTTTGTACTGTAAGCGCTTACACAGACAGGAATAGTTACACTGACCTTATATTTTTCACTCTTTGTAAAAACATTCGCAGTGATGGTTTAAAATCCTAAAGCACAGACTGTTCAGTCTACCTTGAAACTCCACAGTTTGTGGTCACATAAAAGATAATTCATCTTTATCGTCTCCATTTCTCCCTTCCACTCTAGCCTTTTCCTGCCTAGATTGTACAGGCAGGAAACATTCTGGCACAGACACGGTATCATATTGTGCTTTTGTATTATAGGCCAACACACCACATTGTATTAACATCTCTCCTTCAGTAACATTACATACAAAACCAAACCTTGAAAAAAACACTTATATCCATGGACGCTAAAGGACCCAAAATGTTCACAAACTTGGGAAAATGTGCATAGCACTGCAAATCTAGATATGCACATTTCTCTCCAAACAGCACTAATAACATGTACAAGTCTTCTGACATGTTGCTTTACTTTGTTACAGCATTGTTCTGTAGTCTTCCTAATCAGGAAGTAGAATAACCTTTGGTTTCGTCTACCAACTTTCACCATGTTAAGCTCTTTTAAAAGGAAAGCAAGAATTTAATATCCTTCTTTGCCATTAATTGGGGTTTTTGTACTACACGCATTCAGGAAGGTATGGATGATACAGTAAAATCATTCTACAATACCCAACAGACAAGCAGCCAAATAAGTAGATGGCCATAGGATCATCATCAATGTATAAATATTGTTTCAATTAATAAACCAATATACTACACAAGTATGCAACAGCTACACAACAGGGCACATACAAAAATAACATCTGTTATGGAATGGACAATACATTGTGAGGACCAGAGTTGAAAGCTCCAGGTGCTTCATGGAAAGATGCAGCAAATATTTGTGTTTACAGGTGGGTGAAGCACATTCATGAAAGACAATTGAAATTAAGACAGGAATCTCATTACCAGGATTATGCAGACAATTGCATCCAGGATTACTATTTGCTACTACTCTGCATTTAATCTATCAAGTCACACTTAATAATGCAGGTAATACATTTAAGAACAATTTAAATTAATCATAGCAGGAGATTAAGTGTAAAAAAAATTCATATTATATTCATTTTTGCTTTTAATTTACCATACCATTGTGAGAACTGCAAAAAAAGAGCCACTTTCACTTTCTTCCCTACAAAACACAAGTCTACTCTTAGCATTGCAAATACCTGACACACAGCTGCCCAAAGCTAGATGTATTTCATTCATCCAGTTTCTAAATCCACATGGTTCATCCTCAGGGTAACTTGTGCCAGGCAAAGATCCCTGCAGGAGAGGAAGGAAGGACAGGACCCTGTCACCAGTTCTCCTGTGCCCTGTCCCAGGGCATGGAAGGACACACATCCCTGAACTAAAGCAACAGCTGCTGGCATACAAGGAACATTTTGGACCCCATTAAACAGTGCTGCTGCATCAGTGTGGGAGGAGTGTCACAGCAATAAGGCCTTCCCAAGCTGCGTTCTGTGCTGAGCCCACAGAGAGAATCACTGACAGGGCTCATCCTGTACTTCACAGCACCCAACCCAAAAATCTTCAGATTTAGAAGAAAAATGACCTTCACTCAACAAAATACAGAAAACAGGCTATTGATTTCCTGTGAACTCTCAAAGTGTTGTAATAAGCATTTATAGATGCGCTATTGAATGTCTCGACCATTTAAGCAGACAGTCATTGCATCAGCAAAGTAATAACTGGAGTTAGTTCCAAAAACAGAGGAAAAGCAGAAGGGAGCTTTAGGGCACAAATATCACTTTTCTCATTCTAATATAAACCTACATGCATATATCACTGGCTGCTACTTGACTTAAAAACTGTAAGGCATGTAAGTACAAATTCTGCAAAATAAACACTGTGGTAATACTTTAAATCCTTACAGCTTTTTCTGGAGTATCTCTTTCATTGCTAACAGGCTACAAAAAAAATGCATTAACTTAAGTATCATCTTTCCCCTTTAGACTTGGTAGGAGTGTAAGTAACGCAAAATTCACTTATATGCATAGCAGTAAAAGGACATAATATCTTAACAGGGAAGAGCTAGTGCAGCAGTTTATTAGAGCCACTCAGTTTACTGCATATATCCCATCTCCAGCCAGCAGCAGTCAAATCTAACATTACTCTTCCAAGAGCATTTCTATTGGAATATGATGAGAATGCTGGTACGACACTGAAAGTGTTTTCTACACACGTCAGAGTTATATGGTAGCAAATATATATGTATTTATACATGTTTGCCTGCATATATAAATTAAACACTTGAGATCTTGATTTTCACAACATACTTGTGTGGCTTTACCATGCATATGTCTATACACACACATACTGTATTCCTGTTGGGAAAGAAAAGTTTCCTTTTCACTTAACAAAGGACTTGGAGATTTGACTACAAGGCAACACATCAGAATTGAGAACAGTTCACAGAGGCACATAACAAACATGCTATGCATACATCTTGTAACAAAAGAGTAATTAAAAACTTCTACATCAAGAAATTCACTGACAAAGCTCAAATACAAAATCTCATTGATAATAATCTCAAGTGTGTTAAATTTCCTGGAGCAATACACTGGTTATAGTTAAAATATGCTTATAGCAGTAAGGATGTCAACTTTTTAGAGACATTCACACAAACTGTTGCTTCATTTTGTTTTCTTAGTTTAGCGAGAAGAAAAATGAGGTTGTAACAAAATGAAGCAATAACAAAATAGCATATTCCTTGCTGTTAAGCTATTGCAAATCACAGTGTCACCAGTTCTAGTTTCACTAGAGTCACATTTTCTTGCCATGCTTGCATAGATCAACACAGCTCTTTCTGGAGCAAAGACATCCACACCTCAATAGCTGCTATGCATAATTTCAGTTCCAGTGGGTGGTGGTATTACCTGTATCCACCACCAAAAATACAACTCTTACAGTGTTTTTCCAGACATACTTTATGTTGCTTACAAATAAGAATAGCCTAATACATGGAATAGAAAATATCAGCCTCTCCTCTCTTGGAAACACACTTGTCTGGATATGGTAAACATGATTCAGCTGAGGTTATTTATCTTCTACATTTTGTTATTACTAACGTTGATTTCAGTTACTCCTGCATGGACTGCTGTTGCAAAGATTATAAAAACATAGAAAAATTACTTAAGGTGAGCCTCTGTTAAAAAAGGCAGAAGGCATAAATCAGAGCATCTTTAAAACACTTTTGGTTGGTAACTTGGGGCAATGAGGGAATATGAAACAGCTCAAGAACAACATGCCTTCATATCTTGAGTCCTCCCTGTCCAGGTTTAACTGTCACAATGCAAAAATGCCATTTTCCAAGGCTGCCTAAAAGAAAACAACTTCAAAAACAGCTCCTGGAATATGGAAAAACAACTTGCTCCTGACTACAATAGATACCAAGTTAACTGTCTTAATCCATGGCAAAACTTCTTATGTACCAGTGATTGAGCCTGCCAAATACTCTTCTGTTTGAATATATAATCACAAATAATAAAGAATGTGTCTTTGCTGTGGTAACTGAATAAATGCTCACATTTGAGGGTATCTACTCAGAAGATAACACCACATACTTGAAAAGGGAACAACCTAAATTTTACTTTGGTTTGTACAGTAGAAAAAACCTCTTCAAGGATGAGAATGAAGCCTAATACCAAAATAGCTCCTGTTCCTAACACCTTTCTGATCCTGGCTGAGACAATCTACTCGTACCTCGGACGCATGGTGGCAGCCAGCCAGCCAGATGACTGGTGACTTAATATACAAGTTCATGTGGGCTCTGGAGTCTGACACAGACAAGGGCATTAACTCTGAAGTCTCACCAGTCAGCCTTAATAATCAAAGCTCATCAAATGAGTCATGACTACATTATGAGACTTTTTTTTAATACTTTATGCCTGCTTTCTTTTGTTCTGAACAGCTTCCACTGTAGAATGTTCTCATTAAATATGCATGCTTTTTACAGGAAAAGTTGTGATCAATTGATGCGTAGGTCAAGTATGAAAAAAACTTAAATGAGATGACGCTATGATAAATACTGTAATAGTCTCAGAATCACAGATTAAAAGATTGGCATAAATATATCTTGTTTCTTTCTACTGCTGAAGGCAGTTCTCACAATAAACAAGGCTTTGGGCCAAAATTCAGCCTTTGAGAACAATAAATACGTATAAAATACATGTATGTGCAAGCAAGGGATATATTGAAATCTACCAAGCTGAATAGCTTCAGTTTCATTTTGAAAGCCACTTAAAATAAAAGCCAGTATATGAAACAAAGAATCCACCCAAACATGAAGGCTCCAGCATCTTTGTTGAAAGAACAATAGCATAATACTCCTCATGCTTCTACCTTGTTGCAAGAGAACCATCAAGATAGTTATTGCTGTGATCATATTAAAGAATACTTCACAAAATTATTCTTTAAATTGATCAATATTTACAGATTTATCTTCATAAGCTAGTAGCTATAAATGCACTAATTCAATTGCTCGGCAGAAAGCATTCCAACAAAAAATATTTCTATTAGCATAACAAAAGGCAACCAGTAAAATCACTCTCATGCACAGGCTCAAAATTTCAAATGAAAGCAATATTCTCATATAAATCCACTCTATTTTTGAACTGAACCCACTCTAATGGTACATTTTGTAATCTGATGGCTCTCTCACTGGAGTGTACATGATATTAACGAAAGCAAGATCAAATTAAACAGATGACATGATTAACAGTATTCATTTCATGCATGACTGTTTTACCGGAGAGATAAAGACCTGAAAGTAATTACCACCAAGTGAAACTCCTTCACTGACCTCTCTGCTCCCAGCTAGCAGTCCTTAAGTACTGATGCTCTCCAACAAAGACCAGTGCCTTTCATCTGTGGGCTTTCTTTTACGCTCGGAGCTGAGCACCTCTCCCGCTGCATGCACGCAGTACCTCTGTATCTATGTCTGTAATGCAGCATAAAGATTACTGGGGAAACCTATCAAACCGGCAGGCAGCAACCCCGGCCGCCAATAAGCGGGAGGCACATGCAGAATCCAGCACATGCTCGCTGAGGCTCGCAGGCTGGCACCGCTGCTGAGCAGGCTGCTAATCTAATTATAGCCCTTCTCTGAGCACAGGGCTGCTGAAACACAGCCCGGCACATCACACCTCGCAGCATCAGCGCCTAGGACTGCCATTCCTCTGCGCACATCGCGGAAAAATCCCCGCCTGGCTGCTGCTGCTGCTGTTGTTGTTTTTCTGAGTGATTCACCTATGAGGGGTTTGTCTCCATCTGTGGAAACAAGGATCTGTTTAGGTATGCCCTTTGAGAAGCTGACCACTCAGAGTTTGCCAGGTCTATTCCAAGGAGACAATAAAATGAAGCTGCTTGTTCTGCCAGTAGGAATTCTTGTTTTGAGTGTACGCATTGCCAGCACCACACAGAGCAGATCTCAGGTTCTGTGCATTACTGCCCAGTCTGCAGCCTGGTCCTCAGAGCAGCGAGGCACCACACGCATGCTTTCAGTGCACAGTAGCCCTACAGAAGTCAACAGGAACCCCTCTGTCCTTTACATTTGCCCGTGGGCAGACACCCAGATGATCAGAGGGCTTCTGTGTGCATTGGCACATAAAGTCCTAACTAAGCTTTCACGAGGCTAGGGTGCAAATGCCAAGGAAATTTTTGCCATTATGCAAAACAACTTAAGTCGTTTGGAAAATCATGAGCAAAGACTACTTAGATGTATGGGGAACTAACACAACTAAGTTCTGCATGCTTACTTATGCTTATTTTATAAATAAGTCAACAGAACAAAAGGAATGTTATGATCCAAGAGAAAACATTGTGTACTTGAAAGATGCCAGGAGCTTTTACAACATCAGGGAAATAATCACGAAAAGAGATACAGAAGCTTGTTTAGTCTTCCTTGGTAGAACACTTTGATTAATCCTCACTCTGTTTAGCACAAACAGAAAAACACTCTTCAGATGATTCCTGTTCCTGCATGGTTCATGTAAGCTTCACCTAAGCTCTACACTGACCAAAGGGTTTCCAAACAGCAGCGACAAGATGGAAATACACAGCCTATGAAAAAAACAGTTGTAGTGCCAACTGTCTCTTGTGAGATACAGAACATTTTTCATGACTGATACTACAAAAATATCATAATGCTACAGCATTATGCACATACAAACTAAAATGCATTTTAAGATGTTTCACTAAGTTATACATAAACCATATCCATAAACGTTACACTAGCAAGATCTTGAGCCCCACTGCAATAATGAATTCCACTGTGCCCACACTGGCATTTCTTCTAATTCTTTACCCTTATCACCAGCACCATACAGTATCAGGCACAGTCCAAGAGCATGACATTAAAGGCTGTCTATAAACACTTTCTAGCTATTGTACTTGCTTCAGTACAAAAATTATTATTTGGTACTATATAAAATTCAACTAATGGAATAAGATCTAAATGTGTTAACAGTGCAAGACCATATTTACTGGCAATATGTAAATAGCTATGTCACAGCTTTCTTAATCTGCCAGTGAAAATTTGTCACAAAGAGATGCTCTGTGCTAGAAGCAGACTTCATCACTGTAAGAATAATATTCTCAAAGCTATATATGGCTAGAAATAAAAAAGAAATGCAGGAATAGTGACATTTTGCTCCTTGAGTCAATGTTCAGTCAACATTAAGTTTTGTGTTTCGATAAAAGAAAGCTGTTTTATTAAGTCTTTCTTTTTAGATTACATCATCTAAGAAGCTCATCAATTTTTATAAACTGTGCTTCTTTAAAATACTGTGGAATATTCCAAGTTTCTCTGCCATATTGCTTGAAACCAGGAAACTATGCATTTAATGAAGAAAGGCAGGAGACGCAGTTAAGAAGGGGTTAAAAGAGTTCAAGAGGCATGTGAAAAGGATGCACAATGATTTGATCAGATCCAAAATGTTGTTTTTCTTACAACATTTTTTCAAAGGTAGCAACAGGGGAACAAGACCTAGTCCTCTAATTATTGGGAATGCTCACATTTGCTAAGCAAAAGAAAAGATGCACAAACACAAACCAAAAATAAAGTCAGACTCAAGTAATTCTTTTAATCTAGTCCCCATTCAGAAATGACCAAAGCATGTATGAAACTTGAAAAAATGACCAAAAAAACTGAAACAAGAATTCACCAGGCTTCAGCTGCTACGGGACTCTCAGTTTTGGCTCCCTCACATGCAGCTGCTAAGCCTACATGTGTGTCCCCTCCTCTGCTCAACAGCTCCCCAAGCCCTTGATGCTTCACCCTGCTCAGCTCCAGCAGGCTCCCCAGCAGCCAGACTGCCTCCTCCCACAGCTGCTGGCTCCAAGGGCACGTTGAGCCCTAGCAAGGGCTGCCCTGGCAGCACACTCTCAACATACCATTGCAGCAGGGTGTTTATCCCAAGAGTTGCTTTCTTTTTTAAAACATCATGTTAGCAGCTGCAAAGGTGCATTTCAAGAAACATCTATTTGTCACTGCAACAGAATCAGTACTCACTAAACCTCTGTGTTTAGCTTTGCACATCAGCCAGAAGAGTGCCAATGTGTGCTGATTTTTACACTCACTTTTAACCTTTGTGATGATTTGCTGGGTCACAAAGGTATGGGGAACTGCTCAATGGGGCTAGCATTCAGTCAGTGGTCATTCCCAAGAACTCACATTTGGCAATGGCAGGTGGCTAAAACTCCAGCTGAGGACAATGCAGAGCTCCACCAGCCTGCCCTGCCACCCGTGGTGATGGTACACAAGCACCTGGACGATGCACTGGACCTGTGACAGGACAGAGCCATCTATAGATGTGCCAGCAAGAGAAGCCAAGAGAGGTTTCATAAGGACACAGTCACAAGAGGCTCATCAAATCCCAAAGAATACAGGTTTCATGAGGACACAGTCACAACAGACTCCAGCAAGCCTCTGTTGGAAATGAGCAAATTGTGAAAGGTACACAAGTTGGCCAATATTCGGCAGACTTTCATCGAAAGCAAAAGCCTGTCCCTGGCACAAGTTACCCGCCTGTGCTAAGCTTCAAGTTCCTGCTCCTCCACATGGAAACAGAAGGTCTCTACAACATTTTTAGCAACTGTAAGCAAGTTAGGCTTTCTCTAGCTCAGCTCCTTGACAGAGGAATTTAAATTAAAATTTTCCAAAACCATATGGTCTGAGGCAGATGTCCATCACAGAGGGGAGGAGAGAGGAAAACCTATGAAGGTATGATAAATTTATCATATGACACAAAAACCAGCCTCCTACAGTGAAAACTGTCTAGCTAGTACATTAATGAATTATACACTTCATTTAGGCATATCTAAGTGAATTAACAAACAGATTATTATTTTGGGAACAAACAACTTTTTACCATATTATTATCACTTGTATAAGTGCTTCCATATCCAATTATTTTAGTTCAAGAATATCTTAAAAATTTCTGATGTGTCTTGCAACTGAACAGGTTTTACTCTGGTCACCACTTAACCTTTGGCTTAAAAGTGTATCAAATATTGCGTGCAAACTGCTAACTCAGTTACTTAATTAGATTTTGCAAAGTATAGTAAGCATATGGAATGGAAATGAGTTAAGCAAAATGGCTGGTGAATCAACATGCTGCATTTCTAAAGGCAATAGTGTGTATATTTCCAAGCTGTAGCCTTGAGAGGTTGAACTGAAACAATTACCCTAATGAATATTTTACTTGGCTTGATGCATTCATTAGACTTTTAAAACTAAGTTAAACCATACCATGGTTATGTTTACATAACAATAAAATCTCAAGATTTTTGGATGGTACTTCTGACATTCACACAATTTAAAAGATAAGGGGACAATTTTCTCTTCCACTATTCTACATTCCAGTTTTCCTTCCCAAAAATATTTATCTAGCATTATTTTCTTTTTCTTTTGAAAACTACCTTTGATTTCACAATAACTATCTGCTCACCTCTTTCCTAACAAGTATATGGGAAGTCTGCCAATTGGTGGCAAACTCATCACTAGGCCTATCATTTATGGAAGAAAATAAAACATGGGCGTAGCATTTGCTGTATAAACTTTTCTCTGGAAATCACAAATGCCTCGGGGTTGGCACTCAGCACGAACAAACTTATTTTCTTTTTGCATAGCACAGGGACATTTCCTGGATTGCCCCCATTTTGACTGGTAAGCAAGCAGTTACCTGTGCACATGTGTGTTTGTCAATGCTCTCAATCATGCTTTGAAGTTGGAGAGATAACCTGGAATTTTTTTCCAAATGAGCTCATTATATCCATAAACACCCCAGACAGAACTCCTCTGTAAGATTAATAACAGGAAAAGACATCTCTATATTAATGCCAGAGACTTGGTGCAGGATGGCACTAAGATTGATCCCTACAGATTATTTATTTTTATAGCATTCTTATTCATTCTTATCTCAGAAGAGCAAACAAAATTCCTCCACACCCACTTCCCAAAGAACATTATCATCCCTTGCCTCCACAGACCTACACACTAGCAGCATCCTCACTGCAGACCTGACTGACTGAAATGATGACATCAGCCCATCACTGCCACCTTGGAGAGCCAGGGAAGGAGCAGTTCAGCTGTCAGTGAGGTGTTTCATCCTGCCACTGATGGATGTGGCATAAATGGATCTCAAGGGAAGCTTGCAAGAGCACTTGCACTTCGGACACAAAACCAAACAGTATTATTCTATTCTTAGTAACACACAGATCCCAAACAAAAGGTCATGTAAAAGACTTCACATCACCCTGAAACATGCTTCCCCTTAAATACCACTCAACACATCTCCATACCAATGTCAACTTTTCATTCCTCCTCAAGTTCCACCCATTTTTTCTTCAGTGCAAGGTTTTCTTCACATCTATATCATATTTCAGCAGCTACCTCAAACTACGCAAAAATGCTCTGTGCCCTCTTGTATTTCCACCTTACTTATTTTTCCCTCCCTTTCCTCACAGCTGCCAGCAGAGATGCAGTATGAACTGTCCATTTCAAAAGGTGCAACACCTGTCAGCACAACTAAGGCAAATCAAGACCAAAACATGTTGGAAAAGATAAGGATTTCACAGGAAGATCTCACAGATATGTCTGTATAATAGGAAGATCTTTGAATGTAGAATCTGAAGAAAGAATAGAAATGATAGCAAGTTTTGATATAGAAGAAAAGAATTGCTGAAGCAGTCTTAGTGGGTAACTAAAAGGCAAAGAGCAAGTGAGTTGGAAGGGGTTTTTATGACTCTGAGCAAAGGATAAATCCACTTCAAACAAAAGACTTTCACAGGCAAACAAAAGTGCCATGTTGCAAGTAGAAAGAAAGATCTCAAAATTTTCCATTGCCAGAAAACTGAAAAACAACTTCTAGCTTAGACTGTAACATACTAACCTTTTGTGATTGGAACATAGTAACATGAATATGGTAATGTTAGTAGTTGTGATAGGCTATAGGTAATAGTAAAAGTATTGATTGGTTGTCATGTTTTAAAATGCTCTAGAATGAAAAGTATATAATGCATTGTAACCAGAACTAGAGTTGACTTCAGAGGAACCCACAGCACCATAAAAAAAACAAAACAAAACCATAACCAAAAACAACAACAACAACAAAAAAAAAACCCCAACAAAAACAAAAACCCCTGTGACTGATGTAAGATGTTGAAGTCCTGATACGAGGTATAATGGTAGCAAAAGTTAACTGCTCACAAGGACATGGAAGATTAAAACTACATTGGAACAAGCCACAAAAGGGCTTCGTAAGTGGAGACACATTTTTTGCAGTTGCTGGTGGAAAATAGAGACCCTGAGAACATCACTTAAGCCAGAAAGCTGATAGACAAGTACTGATTTCCCTAGTGGAAGAGCAGAATAAAAGAGCTTGCAATACAGTAAGTAAACTTCCTGCACATCCATGTTATTAATCTTCATCACCCCTGCTGGCATTTTCTTCTTCTTTATTTAGTAGCATGTTCACTATGATCATCTTGCTGAAATGGGTGACACAACCTGATGCTGAGTAAATCCAACTGAGATAAGATTGGCCTGGGAAAACCTTAAATACAAGTCTTCCATTACAGGACAGGTGTAATTTTTCAAAAATGCTGTGCTGCAAAGAGTGCAAAGGCTGAAAGATGAAGTACAGCATTCCTCCCTTTGAAGAAAAAACTCTGTCAGACCTGCTCACTTCTGTAATTAAGAATGTTATTTCCAATTCTGAGTAGAAAGAGCAGCTCCAAGGTTCTCTTTGATCTTCTGTGATGACAATGAAGACCCATCAGGCTCTCTAAACCCCATTGTTTTTTTATTCTTCAAAGACTGTTTTTCACTCTCTTACATCTCTCTAAGTGAGAAGGTGTTTATGTTGAGCTGCAAGATGCAACTAGAAAGCAAGCCAAGGTGCGACTGCTGGAACACGAAGTGGTTCTTTGCAGACACTAATGCACACAGGCACTTGCACAAAACCCTCCTTGCTGCCAGGCAGCTCTCTGGGAGCTCAGAGATTGCAAACCTTTGAGACTTCAAGTCTCCAGTCCACACCCATAATTCAGGGTTTCAGAGCAACTCTAAGATCTTATTACTTTACACAGAATTGAAGATATTTAGCACAATGAATCCCAGAAGAAAACTATGCAATGGCTTTGGTTACCACAGAAATCAAGGCTAACGAGTTTGAAGACAGCCTATTAAATGTCAAGCCCTTTTAGCCAAAAGTAAAATAAATTTAGATTTTAATCTTAGTAAGATTATAATTAAATTTCTAGAAATTGTGTCCATAAGAAACCAAGTAACCGTGACTGGCCATACTGGAACCCAGTCTCACGGTCTTCTTTCCAGAAGCCAGAAGCATTTTGCTGGCACAGATGAAAAGCCTCTCCAGGAAGAGAGATTTAATTATTTAATAGAGCAAGCCAAAAGCTCTTTTATGAAAGAGTCATCAGGACTCTTATTCCATATAATGTTCCCAAAGAAGAGCATACTTTCATCTTGGACAGCTTGTACACCTAGCAAGTTAAATTTTGCTGAGCTGATAAGATCCCCTTACCCTTCTTCCAAGAACTGCTTGATGCTTTTGTCCAATCCCCTAATGCAAAATGAGCACACAAGTCACATAAGAAGGGCTATAAAAACTTAGCATGAATGGAGACAAATGAGTGGCTATTCCTCCAGCCAAGTGGCTCCCAGCCCTTCCTTTCCATCCTTCTCTGAACATTTGAGCAGACACTTCGCTCTCTGCATAGTGCTCCAACTTCCAGAACAAGCTTCTAAAGGCACAAGCATTAGAATTTTCAGTTTTAAATTACGCAAATTGCAAGCATATAACAACCTTCATCTCACAGGCACTGTAATTTAACACTGCTTACACACACACCACATTAGTGGGCATTTATTAATTCGTCAAGAATTTTTATCAACATAAGATTAGGAAAAATCAGGGTAATGGTTACAGGCCTGAACCTAGTCTTTACTGTAAACTCACATACAGTTTGTGACCACCAACATACAGCAAGTATAACTCAGCTTTTCAAATAAAGTACCCAGTGAAGCTCAGTGCATTTTTGAGATCTTTGATTTCCCACTACACCAAGTGGATGACTTTCAGCTGTGAGTCTTAATGTCCTAAACATATCAGTGGTAGGAAGTGAAATCAGTAATCCCATACAACACAACCTTAACAGCATAACAGGAGCCTTTTTTGTCCCTACAGAAAGTAGGCACAAACAGAGAAAGATAAGGTCAAAAGGTGAGCACTCAAAACTAAGTGAAATCAGAATTGGACCTTTCAGTCTGCCTCAAAACATTTCTCTCCTGCATGTTCTACAACAATGCAACCTTTACTGACATGAGCCAAGAAAGTCTCTTCTTGAAGTCTGCCTTAATCAGGATTTATAGAAGAAGCTGCTCCAAGAGTAATCCTCAAATAAAACAGACACTGATAGTTTCAAAGCAAATTCCAGTAGTCTGCAGTCAAAACATAAGCAGCATAACCACAGTAAAAGGGTTGCTAGAAAAATGAAATATTAGCAAGTTTCAGAGTTGCCTAAGTGTTTAACACAGACTTTACTGCTGGCATTATTTATATTCTATAACAGAAACTGCATAACTATGAAAAATGGCATAACTTGAAAAATGTCATCATTTCTGTACTCAGTTGGACTGTTGCTGTCAATCCTACCATATCCCACTCACTAGCATGGATATTTTGAAGGACGGAGTGGAAGCAATGTGAGTAACCCTGCACCACATAGTACTGAGTTTTCATGTTGATCAGTTCAACACATAGGCTGCAGCATGTGCACAGCTAACTTGCAAAAATCTATCTGATAAATCTAACTGATTTATCTGTCTTACAGTATTCAAGTTGTTTGGAGCACATACAACTTCCCCATTTATACAATTCCATATCTGTTTCATTTAAAACAAGCAAACAGCTTTGACATACTGATGTTGGGAAGAATTTAGAAGGCTCATTTTCCCTTGGGGTACTCCACATATAATAAACTCTTGTGGCAAACTAGTACACTGTATCAGGTAAAAGCAGCTTCCACTATTGTTTTGCACCACATCAATAAAATGCCACCAAAACCCAAGCAAATTAGGTGTATGATTTAATTTTTTAAATTCTACACTCTATGTTAGAATCAAAGAACTATTTTGCAAGTCTGTATTAATTCAGAAATTGAGATTTAAACTGACTTTCACAGACCTAAGAGTGCATAAAGAAAAAGTCTGAAAATGGTCATGTTTTGCAGTATTCACATAATTTTTTATGTCTCTCTATACTTATTATTTCAATTCCCAAAACTAGTGGAAGAAAAAATTTGGAGTAAAACCAAAGACTCCATAAAGCCTTCCAAATGATATCATATTATGAACACCTCATGTCTCCCAACCCATGACACTCCTCCAGCCTTACTGCAGCTGAATCTGAGTTTATGTTCAGCAGAATTTACAGATAGCTTCCTCAAGCAAATAAAAATATAAAACTAACTAACTGGGGATAAGTGAGCTGGCCTGGATATAAAAAAAAATTAAGTCTAAAATCTGTAGATGCTGCTGGTGGCGAAGGAGATGCATGTGTGAATTTGAGAAGTACACTATGTCAGATAAAACCTAAACACAACAGAACCAAAGGAAATCAAAAAGGCATGTATCAAAGAAAAAGGCAAGAAAAATACATATAAAAAGTATTAATAGGCAGAGAACTCCAGAAAACAAAGGATGCCTCCCAGGTGGCAATATATCTTTGCTCACCTCATCAACTTGCAAAGCCTGCTGCAGGCAGATCTACACAACTTTTGAGGAAAACAGTAGAATTGTCATTGTTGTATAGGTCATTTGCATCTCACTATTACAACTCTCAGGGGAACTTACCAATAACTACTTTGAAAACAAAATTATCCAGGCAAGTTCCTTCCCAGCAGCAACACAAGCGGCAGCTCATACTTGCCAAGTGCATTTCTTGTCGTGTAGACATGACTTTTTTTACAGACAGACAGATTTAATTTACATAGTCTTTGAGACAGTCAGATGGAAAAAAGAGTATTGATCTCTTGCCTGAACCCCTGCAATTCAGCACTTTGATAGAATTAGCTGGGAGGGCTGAGCCCTTCACCATGGTGAAATACCACACTCTGTGGCACACAGCAATCCCTCAGTGGAGGAGGAATGCAGCTAAAGCCAGGGTCGTGTCTTGGCAAAGACCAACCACCAAAAGGAAGGCACCTGCTGCAGGTAGCGGAGAGAAGATACCTCTCCTTGAGAACAGCATCACCTCCAACTGAAAGTGCAGCCTGTTGGAAGGTGGGGTCAAGTTGTGTTGTGTTTGAAGGTACTGTGGAAAGAGACCAAGAACTTATCTCTGTATGTCTTGGCTATCCCAAGAGAAAGGTGCAGAGGCTGTGAATTCGTGAGAGCACATGGGAACACTTCCCAGATTGTTTTGGGCTTTTTGTTTTTCTAAACATTATTAAACTCACTGTAGCTTACCACTGAGAAAATTAAGATAGAAACATGGATAAGAAGACAGAACAAAGCTAAAGATAGGTATAGTTACCTGATGCTTTAGATAACTGGTGAGTCATTTGAGTACTTGCCCTAGAATTAAAGCATTCAAAAATTAAAGGCTGCTGTCATGCAGTCTATTAAAGAATGAAAGACTACACTATGTGCATATCCAGGCTACATCTCATAAATTCCTTCTGCTCCACCCCCCTTACCAAGATTACCTGTATTTTTTGTTACAAAATAAATCAATTTCTTTCTTTATACAAAGTTCTTTAATACAAGGAGTACCATTAATGTGAAGAATAAAATATTTAGCTAATTAAAATATTAAGCTAACAAGATATGGAGACAACATCTTCTCCTGCTTCCTTTAACACTGATATTTAAAATGTTGACTGTGACTTAAATAGATGAGTGCAGTAACTTAGTATAATCAAAAGCAATTGTCCAAGGAAATGTGATCTAATACTTGCAATTTAACATTATCTTGCAATCTGATCTAGAGAAAAACAGACATCATTCAGGTGAGTCAACATTTTCATTACAGGCTGCCTGTTGCAGTGAAAAAAGTGAATGAGCATTGCAAAAGGCATTCCTTCAATGAGTTGAGATGTAACTTAAAACAGTCCCAAAGTAAGCATTGTTTATATAGATGTATTCATTTTTTTGAACACGTTCTTGTTAGTAGAACACAGAAAGAGAAGAGAGATGACAAACAGAAAGCTCTACAGAAGACAAACCCCTACAGAAATAATCCACGTGCAACAGAAAACTTCATTTCAAACTGATGTGAATACAGCAAGCTTGGAAATCAAACTGATTACACTTTAATGCCAAACAATTCCAGATTAAGACAACTTAAACCACATTGAAATTACTGTTTTTTGGCTGAGGTCATGTATCTTGCTCTTTCTTTATTTGAGCAGCTCACTCTAGAGTGGTTCTGATCAAATATTGTTTATATGACATAGGAGAAAATACTTCACTCCTTTGGAAGCTTAGAGTACCTAACCTAATATAAATTACAAATCGTGGCTGGAGCAGGCAGCAGTAATAAAAGAGACACAGTGATATTATTTTATTTTTTTTTTGTTAAACAGTATTAGATCTATGCAAAAAACATCTTTCTTTCTGGAAAATATTTTACAGATCAGAAAATATTTTGAAGATGTCGACACATTCAAATCAGGGAAGGCTGAGTTAGCTTCCAAATTGTGCCTTTATCTGGCACAAGTATTTATACTTAAGTCTATTAAGAAGTTTGTTAATAAGAAACCTGCTGATTGTTGGGATAGCAAGCTCTTCTCATTACATTGTGCCATTCTAGGAGGATTCAGGGACAATGGTGGAAAAATAAAATCAGCTGCAAAAGAGTTCAGAGAATTTATTTTCTATTCTATGTGTTCTACGGACTTCAAGAGATCACAGAGTCTAGTACCAGTTCCTCTGGAAAAAAATAAATAGGGATTATTTTCATTCAACACATCTTCTAAGAAACAGGCCTAGGTGGAAACAATTTCATTGCAGAGCAGGTAATTCTGGATCACCCATTATCACACTTTAGCTACATTTGGTGCCATGATGCAGCTTTTGTAAGCTGGGAGACCACTCCAGAACTGGTAATGACGGTGGTAAAATTCCACTGAGGTCCTCCACTGGAAGTGCACTCACCACCTTGCAGGTAAAGAGAGCTGCTTCCTCCATGGAGAGGAGTTCTCGGTGCAGAAAACACATCACCACTGCCTTCCGAACAGCTCAATGCCCCATACCACAACTGGTCAGCGCCAGCCAGGGTTCAGTGAAAAATCCACAGTGGGCACTCAACGCTTGAAATCAGCCATCAATTGGTTAATGTGTCCTACTGCCACCATTTGGTACATCAAGTCCCTTATGCAACCACATCTAGGATGCAACAGGAGGGTTATCCCACCCAATGTGTCAGTTCTGTAAACTTTCTCACTCAGACAGGGCCCCAAAAATATTATTGTTAAATAAAAATGAGATTTGCCACAGGAGTTAAATTTCCTTGAAACAGAGAGAAGATCCAATGTAACTGGATCCAATGTTTTAAGAATACTCTTCTTCATAAATTTAAAGTTTAATCTTCCTTATAAAAATTTCACAAGGGCCAGAATTTGGTTGTTTTTATGTTTTATGGCTCTTTCATGGAAGTTATAAGATCACATACCCAGTATTTTGATAGAGTACCTCTGGTAATTAACACAGCTAAAGATGTAATTATCTCTGAACATGTATCCAGTAAAGAAACAGCAGAAACACCTAGCTTGTGTAGTTATTACGGGTGAGGGTGGAAGATCTGAGCATCTCCTAGGAGAATAACTTTACAATTGTCACAGTTGAAAGAAAAGCTTCCAAAAGAAAGTTTGCAACCAAGTCACTTCTGCATATCAACACTGACGAGCAGCCAGAACCTTATCAAACTGCTGATTGTTGGTTTTGGTTTTTTGTAAGTGTTTAACAACAAAAAGTCATCAGAAGAAAAGGTACAGGTAACCCATACACCTCTACCCTTCAAGTCCTCTCCTGTTGAGAAACCAGCTGCAGAATTTCTGGTTGACATAAGACGATGCAAAAGCCACAAAACTCCTTTAGCTATCTGTGTCGTTTCCGGCAGTGATTGCCCAGAGCCACTTGTGAGACAAAGAGCAGGGATCACATGGGTTGTGACAATGGGTACTCCGCTGGACATTGCACTGCAGTGTGAAAGCCACTGCACTCTGCAGACCTCTATTTTCTGAGCTTTGCAACACTAACCATATTTCAAAGATACAGCTCATAGGGCCGTATCTCCCTGCACTGCTTTCCATCCACATGCTGTCCATGCTAGGTCCGCCACCTCTGCTTTTGCCTCTCCACCAGTGTGTCTGCAGTGCTTTCTTCAGAGCAAGATTTGCTATCCCTCCCCCACTTCTGTGAGTATCAGTGACCCCTTCCCTCCCCTCTTACCCTACAACTGTTCCTCCTTCCCCAAGATGTCCCACTTGCTCCAGCCTCTCACAAATCTCTTCACTAAGCAGCTTCCAAACATGGCTCAGCAATGCTGCTGAGCAGCACAGCAACTTCAGTCTCACCACCAGCCACCTTCTACCTCCACAGAGCCTCATTCTTGTGGCAGTGCATACACTAATCTCTAAACTCTGCTATTCTAATTCTTATGAACTAGAGTAGCAGAAATGGGAGGAGTAGTAGTAGCATAAAGTGCAAGCTCAATAATAAAAACCTGCTAAAGATGCATCCGGAAACGAGGGAAGAATAAAGATCATAGTCTCAACTACGAGCTGCTGTTATGAAACTTCCTGTGATGGGGTTCTTGAGCAAAAGGTATCTCTGGAAGTGAAAAACAAAACATACTACAAATTATGAACTTTCAATGAGCTGCAGATGTGCAACCTTGTCATCTGAGAAATCGAGTTAAAGGAACACCTGAACTAGTTGAAGAAAGAAAACCACATTTTCAGCTACTTCAGCAAAATGAGGTCTTGCACTTCCCAGAGGTGCACAGAGTGAAAACCACAGTGGCAAGAAAATGCAGTTTGTTCATCCACATTTTCCCTTTGAACCAGCAGGGACATAACTGTTCAAGATACAGATTGGAGGAAACAACCATTCCTTTAGAGGAACGAGGTTTCTACAGCTCGTAGAGAACAGACATCGGGCCTATCACATGGAACACATGATGTATTACCTGAGGCATAACCAGTAAGATGAGCACACACCAGTGAATTCATGAATTCACCATGAATTCATTAATCACTGTTCTTTTGCATAGGAGTACAGCTGTATTTTTATATCATGTAGCAGAGCTGTAGCACAGAGTAAGAAAAGCTGGTGCCAGCAGAGGGAGGCAGCTGCTCTCCAGGACATGCATCTTCACATTCCCCAATGCACAGTAGGAAGCCAACAAGTTTGTTTTTGTAGAAGTGAACTCACCCCTCAGCCATTGTGTAAATGTGGCTTTAAATCAAGCTGTAATTAGATTTTGCTGTATTTAACAAAACCCCTCTTGTGCTCCTCTTTTCCAGCTCTAGACAGGAAAGAAATGTATTTGTGAGAGAAAAAAAGGAAAAAAGTTTATGCCTCTTCCCAGAGCATGTCCTGGCATGCATGCAAAAGCAAGTACAAAACATAAAACAATAAGCTTACAGGACACTCAATCTTCACATTACGTAGGAACACAAGGATCTCTCAGCTGGTCCACTGGTAAATGTCAGCTCATTATTATCAATAATCTGCTTCACCACATTAACCTTGTCAAAAGATACTCACAATCCAACCCTTGGAGTTTAGCTTCTCTTCATAAATTTAATTTACTTGGCAGAAACAGCAGTGGAAAATCTCTGCTAAAGACTCAGGCAAATTAAGACTGCCACGCAGCCCTTCTAGGACAGATTTTTTTCCCCCCTCTCAACTTTTATAATCATAGCATTCCCATTTTTAACCAAACAGTTTTATCCCCCACTAGCAGTCTTTGTGTACTCTGGCAAATCCAAAATAAAACTGTGTGCGTGTGGGTTTTTTTTTTTTCAAATCTCCTTTACTATAATACGTGTTGCACAAGGTGGTTTTATTTTGTGTAAGTTCTTTATAGACTAAACTGCATAATTCCATTGCACTTTACACTGCCATATGCAGAACTGCATAGCAAATGCAGTTGAGTACACTCAGAATAATAAAGCTTCAAGTGTATTTTGATTAAAGGCTTACAAAGAACTTTATGGTGATGGCAATAGCAGTGGATACAATGCTAAACTGGTGCAAGGAAGTCAAGAGGACATGCCCAAGGGCACACAGCAAGTCAGCTGCTGTTTTAGCAACAAAAAGTTTCTGCTCTTAATCTAGATCTTCCCAGTGAGTCAAAACCTACTGATAACTACACAGTCTTATAAAAGTTTCAGGTCCTCTAGAAGAAAGGAGAAGAGACAACTGCTAATTACTCAAGCACAGACATCTAACCACTGCTTAAGATTAAATGATTTAAAAACTTGCTAATTTTTAGGAGAGTTTGAAAAGTGTGTCTTTTCTAAACCAACTTATTTCAAGAACATATATTCTAACAGCTTAATTCGCTACAAATCACCTGTTATGCTGCAAGTTTTAAGAAACCTAAAGCTGATTTAGACAACTCATATGATAACCTCATTCTGAAGTAATTTTTCAGTTTAATCTCTAAACGCAAATGATCAAAGTAAGAACAAATAATGGAAGTACATTATCCCCCTACAGCTGTAGGAGAATTCTTAAATTTGGCTGTTGTTGGTTGGGCTTTTTTAATAGCCAATACTACCTCTTCCTAAAGCAGGATAATGAAGTTTGGTTCAGCACCAATCCAAAATGACAGTACAAAAATCTTACTATGTGCAAAGAGTTTCTGGTTTTGGAACTTATAAATCACCTCAGGAAAAGATCACAGGTATTCAGTATCCTAATCCTTGGTCTGTCTCTACTGATACATAAATGAAAAAAAAATTAAACATACTATGTAAAAGAAGCTTAAATTTGGCATAATCAAAGAGACTATAAGTAAATTTATTTTCTCTCACCTTCGACTCATAAAAAACAAGAGCTAGTTTATTTTTCTGTAAGTCTGAAAGTTGGCACAGTATAATGCCATCTACAAATGTATGAAATGTTTTGACTATTAATGTCTAACCAAGCCAGCAATTCAGAAAAAAATGGGAGTGAAATCCCATAAAGCAGGTGAATGGTATGGTGCCTTAACTAGGAAAGGCAAGTTTCCACACCACCTCTGAAAGTAGAAGCATACAATAGGATTAGCCTTATCTTATTTAAGTTTCTTAACAGCAAGACTGCATCCTCCTGACAGCATACTGTTTCCAGCAGGACTCAAATTCCAGGTAAGAGCAATTCTTAAAATAAAATAGCTATGTCTGGCAGAGCTGGAACCATGAGTACAACACGAACACTGAAACCAGTTTATTCAGGTTTGACTAAAGAACTACAACTACATCTCAGGCTAGACAAAAATAAGACCCAACATACCTAAAGAGGCTTCCAGACCACCATTTTTAGGTCATGCCCTGTACTTTGCCCTGCTTTTCAATTCATATGTAGGAAGGTCAGATCATAAAGTAGATTCCACTGTGGCATTTCAAATCAGATTATTCTCTACATAATAATTAGTGTCATTCTTCTCATCACTTGCACACTGTTTTGCTAGTCTGAGAATGTTGTGCTCATTTCTGAGAAGCTTTTTTTAATCCCTTCAAAGTACCAGCATCCTAAGCGCAGCTATCTCATGCTCCATGAACTTTAGTGCAAATGCTGTAAGCATTTCTTTTCTTCTTAACAACTTCATTACAGTGTTTACACAGGAATACAGTGCTTGTACTGTAACCATGCAAAGCAAATATTCTGTAGTAAATGTAAGCTTTATTCAAAGTGTAGCTTTAGAAGTCTTTATGGCATACTCCAGGCTGGACTGCCAGTGCGAGTGCAGAGAAAATGGCAAAAGGAGAACTATAATGACAGACCTTTCATGCTAACAGGAACTTTGGAACGATCATACAGAAAACCTATGGGCCAAATGTATTTCCAAAATGTGTCTGCTCCTCTTTGCTAACCCATGACATCCTGAGCCATCCCTGCAGAAAAGCTCTCAAGTCCTCTACACTGTTTTCTCAAGCTGTTTATTCACTATGAGATTGTTAAGTGTATGAGAGAAAAATGGCTGGAGGATGAAAAAATCTGGATCACAGTTGCATGAGAAACGGAAGCAGAACTTTTCTTATTAAAAAGAAGATGCAATATCCTTTTGGCAAGCTAGCAATCAAGTTGTGATTTTACTTTTGGTAGAAATAAGTATGACCAAGACACAGACCACCAGTGACAGACTTCCCAAAGAAATAGAGCATTCAGGGAGAAAAGCAGTGTCAGGGATCCCTAAGGGCCATTCTAGAAAAGACTTTCTGCCAGAAGGAAAGCTCTTAAGCAAGACTGAAGTCTCATTAAGGAAAAAAATAAGGAGAGAAACACTAACAGCCTCTTATAGGGGAGAGTTTAAATAACGTCAAAGCTATTAGTGGAGGCAGCGAGCAATTAGAAAGAAAACAAAGGCAAAATAAATGGTGTACTATGAAAATCTGCACTATTGAAAACACCTCATGGTTCTCCTCTAAAAACTTTTTGGACTCACACAAAACTCTTGCATTTTACCTGTTCTAGCAGGACAGAAATCAAACAACATTTAATATTCAGGGTTTACTCTGTACAAAGTGGTAAACAATTATGCTAGCCCTTAATGCTCCCACTGAATGAGGGCCTGCTTTTTGGTGTTGCCTTGCTTTTGTTTCTTTTTAAGGGGGGCAGGAAAAGACTGCACTGAAAGGCATGTACATAGATCTGCTTTTGCTGATATCACTACCACAGACCTAAGTACTTCGATTCAGGAAACACAGAAAATCACTGAATGATTTAATGAAAAAAAAATTGTAAGCCCACTGAACCTGCTATTTTGAAATCCAATCTCCTATTAATGGCAATAAAGCAAAGAATAAATCCAACACCACAATCTCAGAGATACAGTGATGCCTGAATAAATCAAAATCACTGGTTTTGGTTTGTGGTACAGAAGTTTACATTTGAATGCAGCTGGATTGCAGTCAGCTAGCCAGCTCCCACAGCAGTCCCTCCAAGTTGTATTGATGTCTAGGGAAGAAAAGGCACTGTAAATCTGCCTGAGCAGCATTGCGTCATACTTTTGGTTGGCTTGAAAAAAAGCAAATTAAATGTTTTCCATTAGCATGGTAAAGAAGCTATACAGTTTTGTTTTTATTTCAAACAGTGTCTCAAGTTACAGAACACTTTAGCTAACTCTGTGGCAAGGACTACATGCTCTATGTTTGTGAAGCCAGCAATTCATGCTTGTGTGAAACCAGATGTGTGCACTGCACTGTTCCCAGGGCTGGGAAGGGCTTTTTAAAACGTGTTGCTGTCTATTAAAAAGGACCCTGCTTTTCACTTAGATCATGGAATATACTGAAGCAGAAACAACGTGTTCTTGCAGGGAAGGGGAAGGAGGGGAAGAGCAAAGGGTCAGAAGCAGAAGAAAACTTTGAGGCCATAAAAACCACACACACAGAACAGCATAGGAGCAATGCTGTAGTACAACAAAGAGCAACACAGATATAAAAAGCAATAAGCATAACATGATTTGAGGTAACAAGAACTCCTTGATCAATTATTCATATAATTTACAACGGTTCCAGCTGCATCAATGAGGGGAGAAAAAAAAAAAAGGAATCTAGGGCAAATATAAAATCTTCACAGCTAAGAAGTGTCCTTGATTTTCACCAGAACATTGTCTGTCTTATATCATGTGTTTCTAGTTAGCAACAAACCCCTCCAACAAAGGGAAACAAGAAACAGAGAGGCACAAAACAAACTGCCTTGCTGGAAGCAGTGAGAGTGTTCAAGGCTGCATTTCACTCACAGATGCTGTGCATCACCAAAACCCAACACTACACTGACACTGTTGTGTTTGAAACCTAACCGCCACCCCACCTAGATACTTCCATGCACCCCATGGGATTATGAGGATACCTTCTGTGAAGTCTTTACTCTCTCAAGGCATAAAACTTCACTTCTAAAATAAATAAATGTTTAAATAACTCCCAGAAGAAATGCTACATCTTTGCAATGTATGGTTTTATCAACTTGTATTGCTTTGCGTACCCCTAAGGCAAGTGTAACAAAGCGAAACATTACAGAGATGAGTATTTCTGGAAGGGGTTTTTGCCTTCAATTTAAAATCACTTCGTAACCATCAGCAGCAGCTTTTCTGCTCTGTCAAGGTTTGAATACAGCGTCCTCAGCTGTTCAAGATGACCTTGCTAGCGGACTGGAGAAACACAGGTGCAGCTGAAATCCAAGAAATGCAAAGCAAAGTGAGAGGGCATGGTGCAGCAAAGGGATGAGGGGGCCCAATTGTGCTTACTGCACTCACCCCCAGATGTGAGCAGATCATGAGGGAAGGTTTTGAGTTGAAGCACTGATGTGCTAATGGGAGAACTTAACACTGATTTTGATTTCACTCCATGGATGGAAGGACAATGAACTTACATCTTGTTCAGAGCTCTAATTTCAGTTTAAATTAAGATCAATAAAGGATTAACTAGAAAAATCTGCAATTCTTCTCAGGTGAATCAAGAAATGTTCATTTAAGAAGCTTTTCAACAATGAAGTTAATACCTTTCAACAGGTAGCTTTTAAAAATGGAGAAGCTGAGAGAATTTTAGAAGCACCTACATTCAATCCTAAATAAATCTGTAGGAAACATTTCTGCTACTACTCACTGTTCTGCCAACTCTCTACATGTAGCTCAATTGATCTTGTCAGTATGAAGGAAAGATCCTGCATATATCATCACTACATTCAAAACACTGGCAATGAAAACCATAGCATAGTCTCATCTCCCTAAGTGGGTGCAACTGTAACACTGGTAAGTTCAACACAGTTCTTGGGGTCACATGTGTTTTTCTTCCATCAGTATGTATCCTGAACAAGAAAGAACAGGTTCTGGATGCTAAGAAATTACCACACTGATGATAAACAGAAAATCATCATATACAAACCTCACTCTTCTCCCATTGCTGAAGATACCAAGGAGTGTTTTCATATTTTTGTGGCCACTCAAAGCAAGCTCTGAATGTGGCACTTGAAGTGGGATATGTTTCTAAAAAGAGAGCATGCTGTAGAGCTCAGAAACAGCCTGTTCCCTTGCCAACAAAGAACTGTAGATATATCTTTCTACTAATAATCTAAGGAATTACTTCTGGCTCTAACCTACAATGCGTATTATGTTGTTTTCCTCTCCCCGCCCACAGCATCTGCTATTACAACATTTGGATCAGGTAGCAAGGAGCTGCACACACAAAAGAAATAGAAAGCTCAGGGATGCACTTGAGTGTTTATTTCACAAAAAGAAAAATCCTTATTTTGAAAATTGTGTCAGACAATTCAATTTGCTTGAAAAATTAATCACTTTACCTTGATGTAAGACTTCTGAACTCCTGCCAAGACTGTCTGGCCTGTTAGGAGGTCTTCACCTTTAGCAGAGGTCTGCAGATAAAATCAGATCTCTTCACCCTGGAACTCCCAGAGGCTCCCAGCAGCAATGCCTGGAGACACAGCAACAAGGAAGACATTTAGCTTCATCATCAAAGCCACAGTTTTAGAATGGACAAGAGAATGGTGTCCTTAAAGGCTGCATCTTGGTTTAAACAATGCAAATTTCCAGAATTAGAGCCCTACATCTTCTTTTATAGACCTAAAGGCTGCAAAGAGGTGTTTATTTAGCAATACTGGACAAGCGTTCAGTCAGCTATAGATGGTCTCTAGCCTTTATAAGGCCAGTCCCAACAGCATCATCTCCAAGCTCTGAAATTTAACAGGTGACCTACAGGTACCAATTCTGAATTTCTCTCATGTCATTATTTTCCTCACATTGAAACTGCTCAAAGATATGCATTGGAAATGCTTCAGGGCAAAGAGCACAAGTGTGACACATCATCTTCTCAGGGGACTCACATAATGCAGCATCCCTGCAGGCAAGAAACCCTGCCTGCAAACCACCTAGCCTCCCTGCACGACCTCCACCCAGCTGACACAGCAGTCCTTGTTAAAAGTCCACTCCAGAACAATGTCATATGCTCAGAAAAATTAAAAATAAAAATCCTTAAATTCCAGCGTCAGAAGGGAAGGATAATGAAATTGTGTTCCTGAAATGAATGCATTTCACCACTGCTTTTTACATGCAAAACAACCATATAGAATTTAGTAATTTACAAGCTGTGACCTAAATCTTTGTTTATGTTCTTTTTCTCAAAATGCCACCTGAGGTAAGACCAGCTTTAATCACACAGAAAAGTACTTGGGTACATGAGATTTCTGTGGTTTGGTTTTATTTGACAGTATGTGGTCAAGCACCCTTACTGGCAACAAGCAGATGGCACAGCAGCTTCCTTTAAGCAAATAACTCTAAGTGGTTTCAAGTTTCTTTAATTTTCTAATCAGCTATTCACTCTAGAAACAGGACTGCAGTCAAGTTACATATCATGTGATGAAACACAGGGTAACAAAAATCTCAAAAATATATGCAGAAACAGCTTAAGCACAAATTCAAGAAAACCATTTTTGGTCTCATACTATTAACAAACCAAACAGGCAGCAATATTCATCAGATACCAATTGCCTTGGGCTTCTTCACTCACAGTCTTTGGGGAGCCTAAGTTTGGGTCTTGACATTATACACTGAAGAGTTTGTGTTGGGTGGGTGGATGAAGTCGCACCTTGGGAGACTGCCTTTGAAACAGCGGTACAACAGAAACAAGAAACAACGGGGATTTCAGACCGATAGGTATCCGCATTTAAATACAGTAATTTCATGACTATAAGGTGCATTGGATTATAAGGCACACTTCCAGGTGCCGGCAAATTTCCGAACTTCTGCACGTATATAAGGCACACTGGACTATAAGGCGCACTTTTTTTTTTTTTTTTTTTTTTTTTTCCCCAGTGAGGATCCGCCGCCGGCTCCCCCTGCATGGTTGCTGGCCATGGCCCCGCCTGAACCCAGCAGCCGCAGCACTGTGGCCCCACCTCCACCCGCTGGCTGTGGCCCTGCCGGCTTCCCCCACAGTTCGCACTTCTGGGTTGGCAAATTTCTGAACTTTGTCCATATATAAGGTGCACCGGATTATAAGGCGCGCTTCCGGGTTCAGACCAAAATTTTAGTCAAAAGGGTGCACCTTATAGTCGTGAAATTACCGTACTTAAAATTAGAAAAAAAAAACAAGAGAAAGATGAAGGCATAAGCATATTCAGAGTGATGCAGCATTACAGCTACTCAGCTATTATGAGCCTGCTGTAGCACTGTTATTCTGGTTTTGGTAAAAAAAAAAAAATTAAAAACAAGTCCAGAAAAAAAAAGTTTTTCAACCTTGCCACATTTAGTACAACAAAGCACAACAGATTATCAGCAAGAATTATACTCTTGTATTATTACACATTATTCTGATATCCGAATTACTGTATTTTAAGCAGCAATTCTGAACGATGCTTATTTCAGTCCAAAAACCAAAGCAACTGTGCAAGCAAAAGGATCTCTTAAGTTCATATTTGACAAGTGAAAGGGAAAAAAAGTGACCACGGTCACTAGCTGCAGATAATAAATCAGTTCCAGCCATGTTGTTTGGCCAACAGCCTGAGCAAGTTCAAGTGCAAACACTTTTATTTCCAAGCTGAGTGACAAATTTTAACACCTATCAAGTGGTCAGGATAGAAGATATCCCCAAAATCCCCAGAAGACTGCTAGATGTGCTGCTTAAAAAAAAAATTTTGTGACAAAATACTGTACAGAAAAAAAAGGCTCCCTATCGTATTTTGTGCAGGTAAATATTCAGCTTCACAAATTCCTTCCCTTCTGCCTGCTGAAATCAGAGTCCCTTTCTTTTGCTTCCGCACTAAATTGATGGTTTAGAATCTGCAAAAAATATGGTCCCAAATTTATATCTGGTATTAATAGTGTTACCAGTCTCACATGGGAAATAAATATCACTGACTTGAATATATTCATGTTTAAAGACGCAAGTATGGTATTGAGTGTATGTGTGTGTATGCATTCTGCAAAAATATATTTATATTAAATAGCTGCAGAGTTATCAGTCAGCTTCTCTAAAGTGCTCAGAACTGCACTTTAAAAATATTTTTATGGACCTGTTTTGTATTTATAGACTACATCCTGAGTTTCAGCCTTTATCCAACAAGCTGGAGCCTTTTATGACACATGTAGTTTCCTGCTTCAGTATCCAGTATCAACAAGTCTTTGGGCTTTATTTTCTGAAAGGACTTTTGATCCTCAATTGCTATGTTCTTCCTCTCTTGCTAAGTATAAAATCAAAGTTTTAATACTTATAAAAATACACATCTCATGGTAGAGAAGCCAAACGAAATTTAGAATAATTCATGAATGAATGAATAGCCTTCTTATTCCAATAATCCCAAAGGCATCAATCTAAACCTTCAAACCTCACTCAAGTCTACCATGAGGTTTCCATAATCCAAACTAAAGTCTTTAAAAACATAGGATTTCTTTACAAAGAAATAAGCTGATATGGAAGCTCAGCAGCATATGATTAGGCATTTGATAACCTGATGCTTTGATAAGGCGTTACCTTAATCTCTGTCACGGAGAAGAAGCATAAATCAGGAAACTGAAATTAGGCAGCTGGAGGAATCTCGTTACTTAAACAAGATGTACTTTCTGTGTCAAAAAAAGATATTAGTGCTCTCTGCAGCCAAACTTCTGTGAGA
>PYHW01009485.1:6596439-6609772 GCA_013186435.1 Turdus rufiventris
ATCTCACATCAAGCATAAATTGAAAGGTATAGTCAATTCAGAAAACACAATTTTCAAAAACATTAGTGGAGTTTTGTTAGAAAGGGTCTATATCCACTAACTGGCAGTTTCTACTCCTGCAGGCAGACTTACTTACATTTACATCAACAATAAAACTAAATTGTAATCTGTTCCCATGTTTAGCATTAAGCCCCTGAAAAGACTGAGGAATCAAATGAAAGATAGACATAAAAACCTCAAGTCAGGCCCTTCTCACAATTAATATTAATACATTCACACTTAGCACACTGCTACTTTAATTATTACTCTATATTACTTTTGTTGGCTAGTAAAAAGTATCTTCAGTACTGAAGGTTTTACTTCTGAGGTGGAATAACACTCATGTTCTCTGACTTGATACCCAGTTGTTAAAAGTATTCATCCCAATTCAGATCAAGACTAATAAATTTCATTGCAAAGTAAGACACCTATAAGAAACTTAGAGGAGCCTTACTCCCTGCAAAGATTGATGAAAATACTGCTAATTTCTCCAAGCAAGAGTTAGATCCAGAGTACAATTAGAACAAAGATGTAGCAACATCTTTAAAAGTGTCAAGGTTTCACTACCACTATTCTTGCAGCTGTGAGTATCTCACCAGGAGACTCTGGATCAGCATAAAAGTGAACTAATCTCCTAGACATTAATTATACTGAAACAAAGCTTCAATTAGAAGCAGATCACCAAGCCCAATACACTAATACTTCTGTTTGCTGGTGGGTACACATGCATGTCTGAGAAACATATCTACGAGAAGAGACAAAAAGCAGATCTTCATTTTACCTTTATTAGTTTTCTGCCCACATTCTCAGCTACTCTCTTTTCTACTCTTCAACACCAAGAGTTTCATTTGCAGTTTATATCAGTTATTAAAATCTAATAGGAACAAAAAGAAGGAACACAGAAAACCAGGTTTCCTGGCCAGCCTACTATCTGGTTTGACAGGATAGGATGTGTTTTTCTGAAGTTAAAAAATAAATGAAAATATGCACAGCCATCATGACAGAGTAATTAGAGTGATTAAGCATCAGTGGGCAGCCTGGTAAAACAGGGCTCCAAAGATGAACAAAAAGAGATGATGTGTTTTTTGAGGAAGAAATTGTTTTGGAGGGGAATGAAGGGCAGGGAAATTACTGAACTTGAACAAAGCAGCAGAATGGATGGACCTGATGGGTTTCCATGCTGTCACTTACTTTGTGCACCAAAGGAACAACAGTCAGATACCAAACAAACTAATGACAACAAAAAAAGCAATCAGAATTAGGTCTGCTAAGACAGGTGGCTATCAAAAAGATAAAAAAAAATTCTTATAGAAAGCCATTCAAGAAACTCCCCAGAAAAGCAGATGATGATGGGGAGTACTCCCCAGCTGAAAGCACAAACAGTTGAAGGGATGCCAACTAAAAACTGCAACTGGGAATTTATGAACTGTGTTTATATGCTAATGTACCACTTCCTACCCTCTTCAATCTTTGAGGATATAGACCTCTTGCCAAGGGACTTGAAAGAAGAAAGCCTGTAAACTTGTGAATGCTCCTGGGTTTGGTGACAACAGCCAACTAAGAGTTCAAAGAAAGGCTGCAAAATGAGGAAAATGAGGTGCACTATGAAAAAGAGAAAAGGAAAATGAGGCATATGATGAAAAGCAAGTATAATGATTCAAGAGTGGGGTGGTGTGGGAAGCAGAAAAGGCCTTGACACTGTGCAAGTTCTGCTCAGGAATAAGAAAAACATCTCTGTATTATCAACACTGACTTCAACACAAATCCAAAACACGTCTCCAGACCAGCTACTATGAAGAAAATTTACTCTATCCAAGCCAAAACCAGCACAAAGTGACACCAAAAGATAGGCTTAAGAAGGGGCCTGGTACCATGATTAATTTTAAGTAAATAAGACTAGGAAATTGATTCAAAACAACTGGGTTTCTTAAGTTTTCTCTGTGAAAGGGAATAGGAAAATGCCACAGTGCCTTTTGACTGCAAACATTACAGAGAACCATAAAACGGGGAACAGAAGCTGAAATCAAGACAAAATAAGAGACCTTTTGTAAGAGCTTTTAGTGAAGTCTCCATCAGTCAAAAAAAAAAAGTAGTTGATTTTCAAATTTTAAAAAACTAATGTACTCTCTGTCATTGATGATCCAGGGAAGATGTCGGTATACTCTGTCTCAAAGTTATTTTCCAAATATAATGGTTTCCGAATAACACCCTCGGTATAAGCCCAGAAGTAAGCCAAATTCTGAACTGTCCTGCTTTTCAGTTTGCCATTCAGCTTTAGTAATTTTTCATAGTCCCCATGAAACACAATCATAAGACACAAGCTAAGTAATTGGTTTGACTTTGGAACAAACATTAGAAGCAACCATATGCTATCACCATCTTTGCCTGGTATTTGGAAAAAATCTGAAGACAAGACACTAATGAAAATATACACGAGAGTAATTAATTATTTGCAGCTCAAAGGGGAAACATGTATGTTACACTGCCTGCCTGCATTCTCACAACAAACTTTCTAAAAATCAGGAGCACTTAATGGGCAGAACTGGAACTCTACTAAGCATAAGAAAAGCATGGAAATATAAGCAAAACTATGCATGAGACAGACTTTAGATCTAACCAGGATGACAACACTCTCTAGCTTTTAATAGTGAAGCCATTATCATATCTTAAGAATGATAGTCTGGAATACACAGACAGTTTCAAAAGTCTGCAACATCAAAGTTACACAAATGTCCTTTAATGACTTCAGATTTGGACTCATGATTGTTTTTTCTACAAATCCAGCCATAGTAGAAGTAGGATTTTTATATAAATTATAGAACAATTTTTCTATAGCCTCTAATCTTTCCATTATCTTGGCAGATCTGCCTAAGGTAAGCTGTGCAAGAGACATGAGAACCCTAACCCTTCCAGGTAGTGAACCCCATGTGAGATGTGTTCCTTCTCCATTGAGTGTGACCAAGGGACAATGACTAACATTCAAAGCAATAAAAGTGACACCCAATTCCATTAAATAATAAGATCAAGGCAGCTCTCAGGTTTTCAGCTCACAGTTAGATGCTGAAGCAAAACCTGCCCAAGTAATTTTGTCAGGGAATGATGCCAGGAACTGCAAGAGTGGTTCTCCAAAGTACCTGAATGACTAGAGGCAGTACAACACTTTCATCAGATCTACAGGAAATTGGGAAATAAGAAAGTGCCAAGTGACTACAGAACACCAAGCCATGCACACATTTTGGAGGAGTTTCAGGTCACCTTTGTTTGCTCACTGGCTAACACAAGAACTGAATTTATAATATAAACTTCAGACTAGAACAAGCAAAATTATTAATAATGACATAGCTGCAGAGGAAACCTCACCAGCATACTCCCGAGGCACCCAAAAAAAATCCAGGAAGAAAAAAAAATAAAAACAAAACCCTTCAGAAGAGTTAAGCCCAAAAAAGTTAGGCACTTCATAAGAAGTAAGAGACAACTAGCAGGAGTAATCAGCTGAGGTAAACAGTCATTGATTTATCAATTCATTACACATGGCTGAAACACATATGGACATTACAGCCTGTAAAGGCGAATTTTCCTGTGGCATGAAACCCACATTTCTACATTCAAGTTTCCAAGAAAAGACTTTTCATCAGCTAGTTATTAAAACCCCAAAGCAGCAAGAATTCACTTAAATCTCTATTCTATCTCTGCTTGAGGACAGCCACTTGCTTACCCTGCTTCATACCCAGACTGTCAGTTCTCTCTTCACAACTCAGTATAACCAGGAAGAATAACTTGGTTCCTGATTATTCAACTGTAATTGTTTCTCTTAGGATGTTCTACAGCTGGAGGAGGAAAAGATACAAACAGGTGACCTCAGTTTTGACTTTAAAATCAATCAACAAATGAAATGTTAGTAGTAAGAGACATGAAACAGACACATTACCCATAATAGGAAATACTAAATCTACAGCTGGGCTTCAAAACAAAACCCTACGGTCCACTTTGCTGGGAATAAGAAGATATACAAAGCTTTGACTTGGGGTCAGGCCAGAGGGTCAAATACACAAAGAGGATATAAATCAGACTTTATTTCTAAAACTTGCTTGCCAAAGGACAAGACAGTGAGTACGGAAGTATTTATGAAAACATATCAACGCTGGAAAAAAGGCAAGTACAAGGGCATGCAAATGTCAGCCAGTCACAGATGTGCTGCCTGCTTCAGCAGTCAGACCTAATCCCTGTCCCCAGCCAAGCTTGGGGACCCAGTTCTCACATCCAGGTTTTAAAGCTCCCCAGGACAGTACCCCAGGAGCCACACTACTGGCCAAGCTGGGGATTCAGGAAGGCTCAAGTCAAGACACCTCAGAGAACACACACCAAAAGCCTTTCCTAGAAACGACATTAAACCACTACTGTTGTTTATTAAATATACCTAATACTGGACCACAAGAAAGTACAAGGAGTTTATTGCTTCCCTTTGTGACCTGTTCCAATACTATACTACCATCATTGATAGGAAAAGCATCACACTTGCAGGAAAAAAAGGAGTGCTGGGTATAGGATACCGATGATTTAACTTTATTGAGGCTGTGGAAAGAGTCCTTGCATCGTGCCTGGCACACGATGGAAAGGGATGTCCCACCAAAAGCCTTCCTCTCCCTGGGCAACAAGGAGAGCCCATCTCCAGGCCATGGGCTCAGCACGTAGGATTGCTCAGCAGATGGTCATGAAAGCAGGAATTAAGTGTAACATGCCAGCTCTGCAAAAGCCTACCTTCAACACAGGCATTAATAGTAACATTTTTGTGCTGCACACCACAATTTGGAGAAACAGAGAAGCAAACAGCAATGTAGGCACCAATGCAACCCCAGCTTATATGCAGCAATTTGAGGCAATTCTGTACAGAAGTAAAAAATACATAATATGCCACTTTTCTTTATTTAAAGCTAGTTACAAAATTGTTTCTTGTTTATGCAAATTATTACTAACAAGAATTTCAGTGTAATGGAACAGCACTTCCATACCCCAGAGAAAGCAAATCCAGGACCCTGTTCATCTCCAAGTAGCAGGAAGCTGGCAAAGAAGCAAGGGGCAAGCAGCCAAACCAACCACTACTGCTAAGAGCAGCATAAATCAACAGTTTGAATCAGAAGGCTTTACACTTCCTTTCTGAGGACACAGCCACTTATTGCTTCTTTTAGAAACATTTATCAACCTTGTATCAGGTCACTATGGAAAAGAAGAAAGGGCAACAGTTGCAGAGTACCTCCATGGGTTTGACCTTGATTTGGACCACTTGACTGTCAAACATAAAAATAGGAGTAAAACTTACGAGACTACAGTCTCATACTGTTCTGACATAAACATAACTCAGCACAGCATAAGATAACATAGAACTCTGACTTTCCTTATACTTTATAAATAAAAATATCAAGCAGTCACATCATGTCACCAGATGCAAGACAAAGAGCCACAGACGGCCACGTGCATAGTTTTCCTTTGACAACTCTAACCCTCATTTAACACCACTGAGTCCAGGGAAGAAGGAAAGTGCAGACACTGTTTAAAAAAAAAAGCAAAAACGACTTAACAAAATGGAAACAGAATTCACAAAGTAGATAGCTACTGCAAAGCCAATCATAAAAGGAAAGATGCATGGGAGCTTGCAGCTAGTCAGAAACACGTCATCAGTCCAAAAGCAAGGATTCTGTTCTACTCCAAAGCCAAAGGACAGCTGAGAGATTGTCCTGTGACCCATCCTGAAACTTCCTCGACAGACCCCTAACACACTGGTAAACCTTTGTAATCTCAAAAGAACCACTGCTAAGAAAATTACGCTGGTCACTAGGCTAACAAAAAAAGTCTCCAAAAAACACAAGGGACGTTTTTCTACATCAAAACAAGTATTTTTCACTGGAGGCACCCACATATCCTTAAAGATGCCCATTTTGATGATTCCACCAGGCTAATAATTCTGATATGGCATTCTTCCTTGTAAAAATTGACAGTATGATGATCCTGGAGAAAGTTTTCTTTACATATTATTATGTGATAATAATTTACTATTGATTATTTATTAATAATTATTTCCAAAGACAGGCACCCAAACAAGTATTAAATCCCAGACATCCAATGTGAACATTCTCAAGGTCAGTACAAGGCATGTAAGGAGATGCTTGTGAAACATACAAAATTAATGAAAATTATCAAAAGCACTGTAGACAGAAGGAACTTTAAAAATAAGTCCAATATCTAAAGAGATATCTATCTTAATTTTTATTGCAGTACTATAATTTCTACTCCTACATTCACATAGTGTACAAACAATGCATTTAAATGTCCAGTTACTACCACAGAATCAGAAGAGTTTGCACTGGAGTAGCTCCGAGGGCCAACTAGTTCCACCCCTCTGCAAGGAGCAAAGACATTTTCAACTAGATTAGATTGCTCAGAGCTCCATTCAACCTGACCTTGAATGCTTCCAGAGAATGCTTCCAGAGATGTGGCATCTACCACTGCTCTATGATCATAAAAAGCAGATAAAATTTTCAGAAGCACACTTTCTCAGACCCTGCTGAGAAAGTGTTTCATATGATGCAATTTAAGCAGAATATGCTTCAACCTGCTTGACACAAACCAGAGAAGAATTGTTTTATTATACTTTCAAGAAAAAGTAGTGTACCAAAAGTCACCATTTGATCACTATTTTAAAAAGTTAAAATATGTAGGATGTGAGCAGAATTGGACAGGTATTCCTAAAATACATTTGACATTATTCTTTCATGTGCTTTATGTTTTTAATTATCTTGATAATCTTTGTTCGTTTTACATGCAAATAACTATGTAAACTAACTTTTTAATCCAGGAAATTTCAAGTGAATTTCAACACTTTAAGAGTTCTTGGGCACAAGCTTTCTTTGTATTGACAATACTTTCGCATTTACACTGCATAGCAATTTAATCAGGATGTTATAATTTGGTTCTGTGTGGGTGTCAACTGACTTGCTTCAAAGTCTGCTTCACATCTACAGAAGTTATTCACAAACAAGATGCAATTACATTAATCACATGGGCTGAGTACAATGTCTAAGGCTTGAGCACATCTCTCTTTGGGAAGGTGGGACCTGCAACTCCACATATTGGAAGACTTCCCCTGAAAGCAGTAAATACATTTCTTGACTTGTTGCTCAAACCCAGTTTTGCTGGTCCTGTAGCACCACATAAATGGTCTCCCGTCCAATCTGTCCTACGTCCACAAGATTTTGGGCAGGAACAGGAGAAAAGGAAAGCCAATACAGGAATACTTAACACACACACACTTTAACTAAAAATTACCTCTTCTCCCTCAAGTCTGCACTCTTTCATACAGTGCCAGACATCAAAATACAGACTAAAGTTCCAAATCCTATTATGTGAAGGAGTTATATCAGAAACAATTTCAAAATGCCAACACAGAGGACATCTAAATTAACCTTTCTTTTTTTTTTTTTTTTTGGCCATAGCTTACAAACAGAATGTTTATGAGAAGACTCTTATATTGATTTACATAACTTGCAAATTGATGGAAAATTCATTACATTCCCCTGTGTAAGTTATTCCATGATTAATTACCATAATTTAATGACCTTTGCTTTCAAGGTGACACAAAAGATTAAGATAAAATTAAAGGCTTCATAAAACTATTTTCCCCAAGTTTGTTTACTGTCTAATAGAGTAGATTACTCTATCTGTGTAAAGCCAAGATTTTATTCTTCCAGTTTAACAGCACTCTTCCCAGTGTTTTCAGATTAGATAAACAATACCAAGCAAAGTCACTGGTGCTGTGCGGCTAAACACACAGGGCAGTAGCTGCTGAGGAAGAGGAATAGGAAAGCTAACCAAGGCCAAGTGAGAGATGTCATGTTTTAGCATCTCCCAATGAACCACAAAAAGAATTGGCAAGCTTCTCATATTTATGTTTATTTTGCTGATGGTGATGTATGTCTTCAGGGGAAAAAAAAAAAAAAAGAAAATCAGTCCTGTGGCCCATTTTGTTATATCAACACCATAAGACCTCTTTTGGGTAGAGTGTGGTCACACATGTGTCAGGAGGATGGGGACATGGCATGGAGCTGGACAGCAGGAAAGGGGAAATGCCATGAGCCCCAGCCCCAAGCCTGGCCCCACACCAATAAACAAACAAAGAACAGGTTGCTGTGAGGCTCTGTGATGGTGTTCAAAATTACACAGGGGAAGGAAGATAGTGGGGTGCTGGACCACATCGAGAGGAGGGCCACAAAGCTGGTGAAGGGTCTGGAGCACAAGTCCTGTGAGGGAGCTGGGGTTGTTTAGTCTGGAGAAAAGAGGTTGTAGCCAGGTGGAGGTCAGTCTCTTCTACAAAGGAGAAGAGTAACAAGTGACAGGAAAAGAGGAAATGGCCTCAAGCTGTGGGAAGAAAGGTTTAAATTGGCTAATTAAAAAAAACAATCTTCACCAGAAGAGCTGACAAGCACCAGAACAGCCTGCCCAAGGAGGTGATGGAGTCACCATACCACTGTGTAGATGTGATGCTCAGGGACATGGTTGAGCAGTGGACTCGGTTAGGGACAGTGTTAGGTTAATGGTTGGACTCAATGACCTTGGAGGTCTTTTCAAAACTAAATGACTATGATTCTAAGGTGAGCATCTTAACACCCCGATGGAAAGGAAAATGCTCCCATCCATGTTTGAGAGCAACAGTGCTTCCCCAGTGAGAAAGCTTTCTAGCCATGGAGGATAATTTTTGAGGAATAAAGATTTAAGTTATTAATAAGAATGAAATCTCTTGACCTAGATTTTCTCCAGCTTAAACAAAAACAAACCATACACACACACATCACAGCCTTCCTCTACAAACACAAACATATTACACTCATCATATGGCAGAGGCACTTCAAAACAGACATTTCACAATGAAAACAAAAAAAGGCTCTTAGTCTCCTCCCTTACCCAGCTTTGTCTAAGAACATAAATACAGATGATGTTTGATTAAAACAGAAACCTGAAGCCCAAGTTGCACGTATTTACTGTTCAAAAGCATTTTACAATTTGATTTTCTTCTTGCCTGCTGTGATAATTGATGAAAACTACACAGGGATTAAAATGAGCACAGGTGCGTGTCTACATAGTTCAAAGAGATTTGATCTTGAATGAAAATAATAATATCAAAAAGCTTGAGTATTTTTAGGGGTGGATTTAACATAGCCTAACCAAATAAGCCTAGATTAAAAGTAGGATTTTACAGTCCAGATTTCATATTACTGAAATTTAAAATGTGTATTTCATAATGTATCAGAAACTTTTGTGAGCAATACCTTATTTACTTGCATTTACAGCCCTCCATATCATGTGTCAGAGCAGACCCAGAGGAAAAAAATAAAGGCACTATAAACAGTAAAGAACACTAAAACACAATACAAGGGCTTGTGTTACAAAAGACATTTGGCACTAAATCAACCTTATTTTTAATTTGTGAGAGGTAAAAGGAAAGTCTATGAGCTGAGAATATCTTTCTGCCAATATACAAATCAGCACAAAACCCATGCTTATTTTCTTTGCCAAATTTATCCTGCTACAGCTGAATCACAACTTCCTTGCACCCATGAGGTCAGGAACCATTTCAAAAGAAATGCATGATACAGCTAATCTTTGTGTCGGCTCATCATACCTAACGCAAAAAAACATGATTTTGCCATTTTTCTGTCCCAGGTTCCTCCAGCAAGCTAACTAGCATGTTGTTAATCCCAAATTTGTGGCACTACTTTGTTAAAAACATTTAAAAGACAAATGCACACAAGTCACACAGGAGAAAGAATTTATTCTATGGTCAAGGCTTATTGCTGAGCTTCTATTAAGAACTGAAAAAAAAAAAAAACAACCCAAACCAACAGCACTCAGTTGTATAGAAAACAAATTTATTTGTCTCAAAGGAGGACTCTACACTTATGTAGGCATTTTTACACAACAGCTGCTTTCTTATCTAAACTACCTAAAACACCACTCCTACAATAACATGTATTCAATCTTCTTTCTGAAGCAGAATCCAATATATTTTTAGGCCTCTGAATAATAACAGCAGGAGATTACAAATATATGGATCAGAGATGGAAGAATTCCCTATCCTCCCTTCCCTCCCCATGCAGGGGGGCAAGCTCCTGACTCTGTCATATGGGACACAAAAGCTAATCAGCACTTCCTCCCAACAGGCTTAATTTTCACTTAAGCACCTTTTTGAGTAGTGAGGATGAGGGAACACTGGCAATCATTTCACAGAAACACATCAGGGAAATTGTCAACATCTGATATTTTCCCCAGCGGCCCCTTGTACCTTCATTTACCTCCATACATTTTCCTGTACACCTCAGCCACAGATTTATACTTTTCTAGCACGAAAATATAAATTAACTCCAACTCCACGTAAAACATCTTATTGACTTAGTGGTTTTGAAACCCCTGAAATTTTTACTTTAGATTTTCACACAACCCTCAGAGGACTCACCAGGGCACCAAGCCCAGTTTTGCAATAGACTGGTAAAGAAACTGAAATTAAGACGTGAAAACCTGAAAAAAATTAATTCACCACAAACATATGCTTCTAGTATGTTTTCTTTAATCAAAAACCCATCCTATGCCATTACCACACAATTCAAAAATAGTCCTTTTAATTCTGTTAGAACACCAAGAAACTAATTTTCCTGTTGCTTAAACAATCTTGTACGCTTGCTATTGATTTAACTTAGACAGAAAATTTTAATAGTTCCCTAAATGCAAAACTTTCAAGGATAAACAAAAAACTGCATAAAGAGAAAACAGTGTTTTACCAATTTCTTGTCGATTAAACATATTGCTGAACAAATTTAGTTGCAAGGTCTTTTCCCAGCCAATGTTAAATCTTTGATGCAGTTCAATTTCTGCACATCACATTCAAAACTGCAAAGATCATAAAGTACAAAAAGCAAGAACACTAAAAATGTGGACAATTATTTTTCACATTTCACAAAATTCTGCAGGTCAGTTCAAGCCTTGAAGAAGACAAACACTAGTTGTTTTTTGTTTTAAATTATAGCACATAATTCTGTACATAAGAAACCATATCTGTTTACTATAGAGTTTGAAAGTAACAAAGAGGAGACTAAGGCATGCATTGAAAAAAACACTTAAGACTTGAAATCCGAAATAATTTAGGTACTTTAAAATAACCTAAATATAAAATTGCTGTCATTTAGTTTTAATTAACACATAACCAATTTGTTTTCTGCATGAATTTGCATAGCACTTGGCTAATTATTACCTTGTGAAGAGTCTGGGGGGAGGGGGAAAAAAAGCATAAATCTTTACACAGTTCATCAACCATAAAAACCAAAATACCACAGTGATCGCCTTTTTTTTNGTGACAGCAAGTATAAATAAAAACACACATTTTAACCCACAGGCAACCAAACAGGAATAAGACTGAAGTGAATCAGTTCAGGAAACCCAGGATTAAGGCTGAAACTTTATTCTAATCCTTCTGCTCACACAAGTAGCAGTCACCAGGCAGCATGTGGTCTGGGCATGCACCTGCAATACACAGGCAGGATTTAAAAGTACTTACAAAGAGATCAAGTCTTCCCTGAGAAAAGTTTCTCTTTGGCTTAGGAAGTGGAGTACCCACCTTCTCCAAAAAACAAACAATAATCACACACTTGTGTGATCCCTTGTCAGGAATTTTGCCAGAACGATAACCTGGATATGACACATGCACAACCCATCATTCCTGGGGATTGACTTGACAGTAGGAAAAAGCTCAAGAAAAGACAAAAAACCAAAAACCAAAACCCCTCTCGCTGTGAACATATTAAACAGTTCAAGTTGACAGCCATATCACACTACTACTCTGTGAACTTTGCATCACCTTTATGTAAATTCTTTTATTAACTGATGAAGTCTACCCACTTGGTAAAGGTATTCCACTTGGTAAAAGAGTTCCAGCTGTCTCTGTCTGGTGTACCTGGGAGCTAAATGAACATTCTCAGGTTCACAGATCCATTTTGTATCATGGAAAAAAAGTGAATGGGAGGGGGTTTCCAAATCCTGTAAGTTTAGCATAGAGTACATTAAAAAGAGAGCCAGAGATGAAAACACTTTCTGGTGTGGCAGCTTTGAGAAGCATCTGTTTGCCTCTGAGACCGAAGCTACTGCTTTCAGTCCTAAGTAATTTTGTTACAGAAGTTTAAATACTAATACAGCAAGAGAGATTTTGCTTATATTTGGTGCTGTTTCTCTTGAAGTGGAGTAGAACTGAATTTGGTGAACTATACCCATAAACTGGGTTCAGTTTGCTCCTACCCCATCATTTAGCCAAATACTGACAATAATAAAACCACAATTCAACACTGTAAAGTGGAAATGCTTGCAGGCTATTTTCTGACCCCTTCCCTCAAGCATACATGACCAGCTGATTGCCATCAGGAGTGGTTTCATACTGCTTCATACTCTACCACTAGGTTCTTCTATTGCCTGAAGAGTCAGCTGCAGTCCAGCAAGAGGGACAACTTACTTATTCCTGTACACCATATGGATGCTTGTTCATTTGAACTCGAGCTACAGGAACACATCACTAAGTAAACAAAGAATTTTGGGGCATTCATTATTATTTTAAAGTCATCAGACATCAGCTGCCATATCTGACTAGGAAGAAACTGTCAGAGGCAAGCTAACAAGCCCCTAAAAACTGGAACTCACTGAGCTGATACGAAAAGATACTTGGAGAAATTAAATAGCATTTCAGCTTCCAAACTGAAGATGTTTACATAATTAAGATATGTAAATAAGGATAAACAAAAAGAAAGGGAGAAAAATCTTAAAAAAGCTCTGAGTATACCTACAACCATTTTCCTACTTACAAAGCCACAGCCTTGACTGACAGTCAAGTACTAATACTAATCGTTATTTAAAAGATCATGGTAATTATATAACTTATCCTTTTAAACAGTTTACTGTATTCAATACTAAACAGCTTTATCCTGCATAAAATCAAGCCAAGATACAACAGAGCCCCTTCACTGCAATTCTCAGTTTTTCCTTTGAAAAAGCAAACTCATTATGTTCTATAAAGAGAATAAAGTCTCTAAAAGAAGACTAAATTCTTTCTTTCTTTCTTTCTCAAAGGCAGGCTCTGAAGAGATTGCATAAAAAGAGACTTTATTTTTGGCTCAAATATGAACATTTGGGAATCACTACTTCTGAGCAAGGACTCACCCACTTAAAGGCAGAAGAATTTATTTTGAAAAGTGGTGTGACATTTCAGGGG
>PYHW01009485.1:6615075-6672752 GCA_013186435.1 Turdus rufiventris
AAGATCAGAGGAAAACATTTCTCTCCAAATAAAAGATAACATTATGCTGCGTTTCATTAGTCAGTGTCTCTTTTTCCTCACAGTCTATCAAACAGAAAGAAAGGGGCACGAGGGGGAAAGATCTAAAATCTGTGGTTTTAAATACACAAAGATTTTGGGAATTCACTTCAGCTAGAAGTTCTGAAGCTCAACTTAATAAGCATCATTTCATTTGCAGGAAATAAGACCCAATATTACAACAGGAGTAAGTCCCGAACTTGCACAGGAAACAGTGCAAGATGGAGACAGAGTAGCAACAATAAATAAAGACAAAATTAACTAGAACACCTGAAATCCTTCAGTAAAGCATGTATGAAGGCCTTGCAGGAAATCTGAATAAGCAGACCTTCACACCTGCAATACTCTCCAAGCATTTGTACAAATACATTGCAGAAATCACACATTATGGAACTGCAATTCTAGCTTGTGATCAGTAGATACTAATTAATAAAACTAACTGATTATCAGTAAGTCCCTAAATATTGTATCAAGTTTTATTATGCAGAGAGACGGTCACAAGTGATCTTCAGTGACAAAATATCATCTATCCAAATGGAGCAAACCATGAAGTCCCATTCACACTGTGTACCATTTAAATTCACTCAGGATTGACACCCACAGCAATTATCATTCAACACCCAAACTAACACACAGGGACAACCCAACAATACCAACATTCAGTAATATTGTAGCTCAGAAAGACAAAACAACACCGATAATAAGAATCTGGCAATTAAATACAACATCCACACAGAATGCATCACATTACTTGTACTTACATGGGTAATTTACAAATGTTAGTAATAAACAGGAATTTTCAAAATATAATCTTCAAGTATGTGGTTGCATGAGAAGTGAAAAAAGTTCTTAAGTAAGATTTAAAAAATGGTCTATACCCACTGGAGTTAGGCAGGAAGACAAATAACAGATTGACAAACATATCACAGCAACATTAAGTTTTATATATATGAAATAAAGTACAAATGAAATGCATATTATCATCATCACCATCGTCTCAAAAGTGTTCCACCCAAGCATTGCTTAAATTATTCTCCTCCATCCTAATCCTATATATGCACATGCCTACATGAGAAACAGTTTCCTTGAGGTTGCTTGACCTCCCAAGTAGTAGCATGCACAGATTAACTTGTCCAACAGAGAGAGACAACATGCAAAGGTCATTAGAAATCCAGCAATCTGGGTCTACTCACAAATTTGGGAAGTTACTTAAAACAGACTTGTCTAATACTGTGGAGAGGCACTAGATGAAGAAGACGACTCAGACAATACTCTGATATTATCTCCTTGTCCAATAAAGTCTTAAAACATTTCCTCCCATTTCTTAATGCAGACTTTTCCAAGACCTCAAATTATAACAGGAAATTATTTGAGTGATTTTTGTTTTTAAAGAACACAGCAAAGCATCAAGATACAAGTGCTCTGCTCTTCGATTTGCTAAATACTGTTTGAATTTAGGTTGAATCTCCCCATTGTAAACACGAAATAACTTCCATTAATCAATCCTCATCCATTAATATTTGGGACTTGGAGACCGTCAAGTGAAAGATGTTATAATGCCCGGCATAGCACGAGTCTCATCTTTTTTAACTATACACCCAACACTTGGATAATAGGGCAATAGCAGTAAATGAAAAATAACAGTAAGCAAACAGCCTAATAATGTGTGCTAAAAGCTACCAGGACAATACATTCAATTTTCTCTGGGATTGTTCAAGTATTCTTCTGATGGCTCAACACAATCTTTTCACAATTACTTCCTATGGGGCATTGAGTTCATAAAGCAAAAAATACACAGGCGTTTAGAACAAACACCTCAAATTCAACAGTTCGGATTTTTAATAAACTACACTGGAAGGGAGTTTGCAACTGGATTATTTCTAAGGAAGTAAGACAACTGCCTTATAAATTCAAAGCAAATAGCCATAAAGCAATATCAAGATACTAATCTTGCTTTGATGTACAAACACACTCAAATCACCTTATTTTTGCAATGGTTTTTCTCAGAACACATTCACACAGGTGACATATTCTGTTTTCTTTCTGAAGTCATCTCAAAACTTCCAGAAGTTTCATTGGGCATACACAGACCAGACACAGGACAGCTTATAAACAGACACAGAGTTATGCTATAGCAAAGATCAAACTAAGTCAACATGGCATAACCGTATATTCCATCTTTACACTTTCTATGGGGCACACATCTCTTCACTTGTGCACCACTCAAGTCTTGAACATTGACACTAGAGAAAGTGTGTCTAACTGGCACATACCTCAATTTCTTCCCAGTGGCTAGGTTGCATTGGCCTTTGTATAGCTCAGCACCAACACCTGGGCCAGGCCTGCAAAGGGAAGCCCCAGACAAGCACACATTCCCCCAGCTGGGAGCCCCCACCATGGCTCTACAACAGCTCTGCACTTCATCTGCTGCACAAGGCTCTGCCCAAGTCCCTCCCCAGGCAGTATTCTACTCTCAGGAGCACAGTCCCCAACAAGAGGATGCAGCCAGTGCCACAAAATGCTCCTAAGACCAGAGAGCATGAAGTCAGGCAGAGGATAAAATATGGGCACTCACTTGACAGGAGGACCCTTTTATTTATTTATGGGTGCAAGTCAGCCAACCTGACCTCCAGCCTGCACGTCCATTTATGTATTTTCTGTCCCACACATATTAATTTGTGGTTATCTTTAATATTTTATGAGTTAAGCTTCATTCCACTCCATTATGCACCTAAAAGAGAACAAAACAGCTACTAATGTCATAGATAAGTGTTTTTACTTGCTGTAAATTCCATCCACCATCATGTGACTAGACAACAAACACTCCCCAAAAATAAGTGCTTCTGCTCATCACACCTCCTTTACTGAAGTGACTTCTATTTCTGTCGATTAACTCTGAACACCAAAGCATAAAATATGGCAGCTTCAGTTACCTGAACAGTCACATGCAAACTTCAATACTTAGCTGGGACTCAGGATACATACAGCTAGGAAGGCATCCAAAATCTGACAGTAAGGAAACTCTCTTTGAATTCCCCATAACTTTATTCTTGTATTCATTCATCACAATACCCTTCTGTACATCAAGTTTTTCACCCAAAATCACAGGTAAATCTTCAGTTTATGACCCTTCCTCTCCTCCAAGAATTTGCCCCAGGGAATTTCTAAGCAGCTGCTATCTCCCATCTCTACCATAATTAAGACACAAAAGCCAGAGTAGTTTAAGTTTTGGTCTCTCATCTAACTCCAGACTAGATGATCTTCACACTACATGATCTCTGTAGCTTGGATGTCTATCTGCATTTTCCACTAGGATTTAATATTTTCTGTACATAAGTGCCCAGAGCTGTGTACAGTATTTGACACTAAGTCACCCTAATGCTTTGTCTAATAATTTGTCTATCTTCACTGAAGAGCTCCTCCTGAGCATCATGTTTGCTCCCATTTCATGGTTAGTATCAAATAAAAGTCATCCTCATTAGACTATGGTGGTCAGGCCTTTTCCTCCAAACCTGTTTTAAGGGATGGCTTGCCAGCTGATAGCAGATGTGTTGCTAATAATTACTCAGCTTTTAGAGCTATTTAACTTCCTGTCATTCCTATTGTTTCAGTCATCACAGACATTCAATTCTTCCTGTGCAATAATCCAGCCCACCTCAGTGCTGACTATGTTTCCCACTTTGCCTCATCAGCAATCGCTCTTTTCATAAGAGTTATTCCAGCCAGTGTGGTGAAGTAAAGAGACCAGCTCCCCACTAATACTGAAGCAGGGCATGAATAATTCCTTTATTCAGCAAGGAAAACTCATAATTTCTCCTTCAGGAGACACCTTTAGCTAAGCCTCATGCTTGCAATTTAGTAATTTTTGGTGTATACACATGGAATCGAAGCCTTCTGCTCCTACTGTCTAGGACATTTAGTATTTACCTAGTAATAATATTACTTTAGTCTCCCATGACCTAATTGTGGCAAATACATACTGCATTTTATTTATCCTGTTTTCCACTTATCTACTTAATTACTTTTTCTGTTCCAAATTTATTCTAAATCCTTGAATTCTATTGTGACTAGAGTAAAAGGTGTGAAGATATCATTCCCTTCTCATTTTAAAATAAATGGAACTATACATCTTTCGCTGTCTTGCTTTCACAACTGCTACCTTCAGCCTACCAGACAATACCAATTCTATTTTTCAACCTGGCTCCAGTGCCCTGCATCAGCTCTTTCAGAGCCCAAAAGCAGAGACCCTTAGAGTAATTCTGACTGGGAGCAGATATAAGACATTTATTCTAGTCATTTCTATTTGGCACCCTATCTTTCTCCCATGCATATCTAAACTAAACAACTAAAACAAGAACTGCTAATTTTAGAGGCATCAAGCATTTTTCATACAGTCTGGTCCTCACAACATCATAGTCAAATTCTCTTCTCCTGCTCTTTTTATTTTTTTTCCCCTACTCTTCATCTTAAATTTCTTCATCCTCTAGCTTTTGGCAGTACACATGCTATCCCTGCAGTTTCTGCTCTCCAACAATCAATCCCCTCCTTTCCTTCATTCCTTTTAGGTTTTCTGGTAACTTGCAGTACCTTATTCTCACAGCAAGGTCCACAGCCCCACTTGGCAAGCATTTCCTCCTCCTTAAAATGCAGTTTCCAAGCAGCTATTGTACCTTCCACTTAAGACAGTCCAAGCCTTTTTTTATTTTTTTTTTTTTTTTTTNCTACAGGCCTTTAGCTCCGTGGACAACACAAACTAGTTCTTCTAACTCCTCAGAACTTGCCCTACTAAAATAAAGCTTCCTTGAAAGAAAAACACTTTGTAGTTGACATATTTACCCTTCAGTTTAATTCAAAATTATTAAATTGTGGCTGATCAACACAAGTGCTTAAGGCCTTATGGAAGGGAGCCGTAATCCAGCAGCGGAAAACAAGACATACTGCCAGCCAGTGAGAGACCAGAGATGTTCCAGAATTTAAAGATACACCCTCTAGTTCTGGGCAGGCTGTAAACATAAGCCTTCATTACTCTGCATTCCACTACAATTAATGGCCAAAATCTACCCTATGATAATTCAGTGTACTGACTTCTCCAGTCAGCACTGGGAAACATACCTACAAAAGTACATTTGAGAAACACCCTTTCACACACTAGCACACTATCCAAAATGAATTCTGTACCTCCAAGCAATCAAAATATGTTTGCAAAGTTGCATCCTATAATTTGACTCAGTTTCGCCTCAGTAAATCAATCTTAGACCTCCAGATTTTGAAACAGAAGCATGAACCTTTAACAGAAAACCATCTCCCATCCAGTGGGATGCTGCACCTATATTAAGTGCAGCAACAACTGGATCTTCAACATGGTCACCACAAGACTAAGAGGCAGAGAAAGAGGGTGTAGGTGTCCAACTCCTACAACATAGCACAGAAAGAGCCTCTGTAGCAAAGTCAGAGTGAATGATGTCCACATAAATCTGGAAAACATGGTTTCCCTCTTAACTTTAGCTTGGAATACAATTTGCTTAACATGGATGCATTGGCACAAAGGCAGTCCATGCCTTCTGTGCAGCAGAGCGAACTTGCTGGCACAGGCTATCAGTCCCATCGAGGCAGTAAATCACCCTTACCATCACATTCCTGGTATGCCTGCACCTACAGGGCAGCACACAGGCACCTGCCTGCTGCCTCCCACAACCCAGAGGGAAAACTCAGTACTGCAGCATGAAATATCAGCTGGCATGCTGACTAACCCACTAACCTACTAACCAACATTACTAACCCACAGGAAATGGGGACCCTGAGAGGTCACACAGCTCTGCCAGCTCCAAGAGCCCCACAGCACAGCGAGGGCTGCCCACCATCCATGAAGGATCGATGGTGGTCTCTGCATCCATGTCCCTTGGCCACCAACACCATCATGGTCATCTCCCCATGGAGCACCTCCAGGCTGCTGGTGTCTTCTGCTCTCATGAACAGTCTCACCAGTTTAAACCAAGCCTTTCCAGCAGTGGGGTGGGTGTTCTGCCACTCTCCAAACTGGGGAGCATGGCACTGGACACCTTGAAAAAACAAGTCACTGTTAGTCATGCACGAGGTAACAGCATCCTACCTTTCACTCCAGAAGTGCTCAAAAGTGTTTTATCCTGTTAAGTCTAAGTCAGTTGAGTGCACGTGTGGTAAGGATTACACTGACCCTTTTAGAGCTCTCAACATTTTTAAGTAAGTAGGACACCCAACATTAGATGCCCATAAAGCTGCATCCCTCCTGCACACCACAGATCTGCCAGTAGGTCTTTAAGGCACAACTAAGGAATAGTTGCTTTGTAAAGCATGGCTCTCACAGCACACGTGAAATAATTTATAAATGCCAAGTTTGACCCTGTACCGCACTAAATCAATACAGGCGTTTTACAAAAAATGCCTGTATCGGATGAACTGAAGTGACCTTTGCAAAGCCACCCAACAAATCAGCACCAGATTTACAAACAGTACAAGTATTTAGTACAGTTCAGTACAGCTGAGTGATAAAAAAGGTCTACATTAAAGACAAAAGTTGTCCTGATGTCTACAAAATGTAACAACATTATCATTGCAAGCACAAAGAACACGTTTCATCCTTAAATATCTGAGTACCTGCAGACTTTAAACATGAGGAACGATCAACATGCAAAGAACCATGAAATTCAGGCTTAAAAAGTTAACGCTACGATTCACTGGAGATGTTAATTTGCCAGTGCCAAGTCTTTGCAAGTTTCGACCTCCTTCTCTGCACGATCAGCTGCCATACATATCGGACCCTCAGACACAATCCCATCGCTTTCGCTCCTTTCCACAGATGCCTGGCCTGAGCGAAGGAAGGAGGACGAGCAGGAGAGAACCCCAATACATTTAAACCCAACAGCCTCCTTCCCTCGCCCGGCTGAAGTTTTGTGGAGGTCAGCCCAGCACTCGGAGAGGAGAGCAGGCCCCTTGGCAGGCGGTGCAGTGACAGACGCGGGGCAGACCCAGGGGAGGCAGCCATGTGCTCAGCCCGCATCCCCCCGAAAGGGCATCCCGGGAGGAAGTTCTCACTACGCACCGGCTCGGGGAAATAACTCGGAGGAGCCCAGCAGCTATCGCTTCCAGCGGCTTTCTCCTGGGCCATATGTTTTCCCCTGCCATTCAGCGAGGCAGTTCAGAGGAGCCAAACCGCCCTACCCGCTCCGCCGCCAACCCGCTCGCGGGCTGGGGGTTGGAGCCGCCGCCCCGGAGCGGGGGGCGAAGCCGGCCGGGCACCGCCCGCGGCACCCACCCCGCGGGGCTGCGCTCCGAGCCCGCCGGGAGCCCCCGCCCGCCGACCCCCGGTAGCGCGGCTGGGCTGGGCAGGGCAGGGCGGCTTCTGCTGCAGCCCCCGGCCGGGGCGAGCCCCTCCCGGCCCCGCCGCAGCCCCTCCGCCAGACACCCGCCGGGGCTGCCAGCGGGGGTCCCTCCCGCCCGCCCCTCCCGGGGCCGCCCCAGCCAGCGGGGGAGCCGCGGCACGGAGCCGCGGTCAGCCCCGGGACGGAGCCGCGCCTCGCCCTTACCGTGCCGGGCAGCGCGGCGCGGGAGCCCCCGCGGAGCAGCGAGCGGAGCCGCGGAGCAGCGAGCGGAGCCGGGGCCGAGAGAGGCGGAGGCGCCGCCGCCGCCGCGAGGAGAAGGCGGAGGGGAGGGAGGATCGGCAGCGGAGGGGAGGAGACGGGGGCGGGCTCGGGCCGCTGGCAGCCGCCCGCCCGCCGCGCAGCCGGCGCTTCCTCCCGGTGCTGCCGAGCCGAGCCGGGCCGGGCCGGACTGGACTGGTGGGGCGGGCGCTGGGCTCGCCCCTTCCCCGGCCCGCTCCGCACAAAGGGGACCGCGCTGCCGCCTTTGTTCGGCCGGGCAGCGCCGCGAGCGGAGGGCGGCGGAGCGGGCGCTCCTCGCACTCGGAGATCGCTCCTCCGGCGCTGGCAGGCGCGGAGCGACTTCACCGAGTTAATTCGGGTCTGTGATGAAAACTCCTCCACCTGTGCCAAACGCAGCTCTAAAGTCAGCCTACGCGCGGTGCCTGAGCTGCCTGTTTATGCCTCAGGAGCTGACTGGTGACTCCTGTTAAATTAAGGGTGGGTTTTTTATTGCTCAGGGTAGATGGCATCGCGAAGATCGGTATCTTAGTATTCTGTGCTTGGCAGCAACCAAGAAGCTTTGAAAAACGAATTTCAAATACACCTTTGCCCCATTGTAGTAGGTCACAGATCTTTCAAACGTAGCTACTCATTTGCCTATTGATCTACGTGTCCAATTAAGGTACCTTTCTCAAAGCTTTTTTTGTTTTTTTCTTTTTCTCAGTACTTTAGTGCTTATCCTATAAACCTCCGAGCTTACCGACTTTGTCATTCATTTCAGGTACCTGAGGTCAGCACGTGCAGTCCAATCCTGCCAGATAAAACAGTGGAAGGGGGATATTTCTCCTCATTCATATCTAACTTAAACTGACAGAAGTACCCTTGTACGAGGCCTCCTCTGAAGGATAGTTAGACTTTAGTCTTTTGCATAGAATCAGCAATCACTATGGACTTTTAGGAAGGCAGTAACAAAACTAGACTACCCTAGGGTTGTTAAAACCAGGAATAAACTCTGAGCAGCCTCCTTTAAAAGGTCTTTTCACATAATGTTCATTAAGCCCCAGCAGTTAAAAGATCCCACCTGGGAGCTCTCACTGTGCAGAATTCTGCTTCCCAGACTGAGAGGGACAGAGTAGCACAGGGCTTTAGATGCTAAGCCAGCTCCTCAGGTTTAGTACTAGACCACGTTGCATTTTTGTGCTCCAAAGAAGCAGATAATTTATCAGTTCCCCTAGCTATTAGCTAGAAATTTTCTGCATGGTCCATGAGATGTGTGAGGAAGTAGGAGAAACTGTGGTATGTGAGCTCTTCCACTTTACCCACGTGGACCTTCTGCTTCCTGCATGTGTTAGCATAGCTGCATCAGATAAAGGGAATGAAAAGTATGTGAATTTGAATTTTTACTCCTGTAGCTGTGCTGTAGAGGGAATTTTTTTTGTTTATTTATTTATTATTTTTTGTTTTAGCTCAAATTTAAAAATTATGTGCTTGAGGGTAAAAAGTCTGAAAACATAAAACAGTGCAGTAAGCATGAAGAAGCCTGCCTAAGACATCAGCCAGCCTTAAATAAAGCCAGTGTGCTAGAAGTGTAAGATACATCCTAGGTGCTGTTGAGATCTGCTTGCTGCATTGTGCACTAGGGCCAGAAGCCATCAGTCCTGCAGTGTGTGCAGCATGGAGCCTTGCCACACAATGGCATAGACATTTGTCACATGTTCAATCCACAGGTATCCCACCTCTTGTGGCCAGGTTTTACAGGATGTGCATTGTGTCCTTCACTCTTTGGGCTGGGCATATGTAGTAAGGAGAGTAGGTAAATGCAGCTATAATGTGAAATTAGATGACCTGTTCTGGCCAGAAAATTTCCCAATTCCTAGTCAAAACAGAGGTTTATCAATAGTTTAACTTCAGCTCAATATACTGACGTTTCCTAAAGCCTAGGTATGCGTATAGCAGTTCTGTTGTGCCCTTTCTGACAAAACAAGAACTATGGAGTTGTTTCTTACTACTACCTTTCACTTCTTACACACTTACCTGTGTAAGTTTTTCACACCCAGGCATCAGATGATGGATAGCTTTATTAAATTATGCCACACTGCAGCTGCTGCCTCTGGGAAGAAGTATGGAATAGTGCAATTAATGCATCGCATTTTAATATAGCTACTAAAATATGATCTTTGTTCTCACAGTCAAGACTAGTGACAGAAGCCTCAGATGACCAACCCATTGAAGCAGTGGTTAGAGGTCCTCCCACTGCAAGGCAAGCTGCAGCCTGGAGCTCATGATGAACACCCATGGACTTTATCACCAGGTCCCTTTAATGAAACCAGCACCCTGGCCCTAAGATGACATTTAAGGGTAGTTTAAATGGTTATCCTCAGACATAAATCTTTGTGTTTTGAAACACTACAACCCCTGATTTATAAATAATATCTAAGACAAGAAACTAATTTTATAAACATGCACGTATCTGATTAAACTCACTCAAAATAAGTCTGCTAAATAGGAGTAAAAACTGTGCATAAGAGATTGTGTTGTCTGGAACTAAGTCAAGAACCCCTGGAAATGAGCATTAAATTATCACATTCCAGACTGATTCCTTCTTTGTGCTTTCCAAGTAACAGATTTTTTTTTAAAACACATTAATCCTCTCAGCCCATTAAAATATTTCACAACTTTCAAAAATATTTTGAGATAAAAAAATTAAAATCCCACCTATTGATCATAACTCTCTTCCTAAATCCATATTCTTATAAGACCAAGAATAAAGCATTTGTTGCTCTAATCAGTAGGTTTACTCAGAAACAGCTGACACCACTTAAAATTGTGTTAATTAACGCAGGTGCTCAAGGTCCAGTTCTAATGCAGACAAGCTGTGTCCACCTTAAACAGAGCCTCGTTATTGTTCACGCTACTTGAATCTGCCATTAATAGTGAGTCTCCATCTCACAGCTGCTGCTGAACCTAAGGCCTGCTTGCATTCAAAGAGGATTTCAGTTCTGGTTTGGCACAGTATATGCTCTTCACAAAGTCACCTGTAACTGTAAGAATGACTGAGAACAAAGCCACTCATTTTCCACTTGTTAGCTCTAAAATCCCTGCTGGGGAAAGTTTGGGGTTTCACTATGTCTTCCTTGTGTAGACTATGTGTAATGCTCAAATACATTAAAAAATGCAGACTGCTGCCTGAATTTCTGCACCACTCAGGCTGAATAAGCCACAGTAACTCAGGTACTGAGTCGTGCAGCCCCTACCCCTCTAAGGGTGTATAATATTTCTGCTTATAAATATTCTCTCCAGTCTATTGACCAAGAGGTGTGAGATGGGGGCAGGCGCAAGCTCAATTGACTTGTAAGCTGTAAATTGCAGCAGCTACCTCCTGACCAAGTATTTCAGTACACTCAGCCTTGGTTAAATCCATTAGTGAGGCATGTGCACGATCTCTGATAGTCAGCCTGCTCAGATAATGCAGCCGTCACCTCAGCTGTGCCTGCTGAGGTGGGAGTGAGATGACCAGACAAAACACTACTTTAGCCATCACAGCTGGATCAGCCCACGTCTGCACATTACTGAGTTGCATGTACACATTCAACAAAGCTCAGTGAGCAGTATTTAACAAAAACATGGCTGAGTTCTCTAGTCCTGTATTTGCTCTGCAGAGTATTTATATAAGTTTTGGGGTTTTTTTTACTTTGATCATGAGCTTTGTAAGAAAACGTGTGAGCAACATGTTACTCAGGCTATAAATGGTGCAGGTATTTAGGAGTGCTGGGAAAAGTGTTTTCTCAGTATTGTTTGAAGCAGGGGGCTGATGACAAGGAGAAGTGTTAGTCATGCTGACCCATTCTTCTGGTGCTCAGTAAGAGGGAGAAATAAGCCAGAAGCCTCATCCTCAACTTCTTGAAGGTCTCACCACTACTTGGGATCCTACAATGGTTTATGTTGGAAGAGACCCTTAAGGTCATCCAGTTCCAGCCGCACTGCCATAAGCAGGGACACCTGATGAGTCTGCTCAGAGCCCAGTCCAACCTGGCCTTGAAAATTTTCAGGGAGAGGAACCTGTTCCAGTGTTTCACCACCCTCATAGTGAAGAATTTCTTCCTTATCTAATTTAAACCTACCTTCTTTCAGTTAAAGCAATTACTCTTGTCCTATCTTTAGGGCTGTTTATTTTCCAGTTTTGGAAGGTGTGTGGAGGTAACACCAGCCAAAATGAAGGAACTGAAAGATGTGAGGCCATGCCTATGTCACTTGACATCCTGCCTCAACCCATGCAAGCAGAGAAATAAAGACACGTCTGCTCCTGTTTCTTACATACACCTAATTACAGAATGCAGACCCATTAAGGCTGAGCCAGACAGATATCTTTTCTTTAATTAGCTGATCCTTTTAAGAGTCCCAGGAAAATTGTTATAAGAAATACCATATGATTGCCCAAGAACAAATGAGATATGCTTTTAAACACCCTTTATTACTAACATTGCATAAGCATTCCAACAATCAAATCTAACAGTTTGTTATCATAGTTGCAATCCCTTTGGCTTAGTAGCAGCAAGATGAATAGCATGTCATATCTCTTATCAGCAAAAAGCTGCCTGCCTTTGTAAACCAAACTGTCAAGAGTGATTCTCCATACATATTTGCAAATTATACTCATTGGTTATGTGTCTTGTGGCATATTTAGTGTTCTGCCAAGGGAATGCTACCCTCATATCAGTTTTATATGTTACCAACATCTTAATATTTTCAAGGAATATCTAGGTACCTTGCCAACTGTGGCTTGATTTCACCAATGTGTCCTACAGATCCCTGATGAAAAACCTTCTTATTATCTAGTTTAGAACCATTTCCACCCAGCACATAAATGAGAAATAAATGTGGTATCCTGATATTCAGCCTACTCCAAAGAACCCTGTGTCCTTTTCCCAGCACCAGCATTTTACTTACTGCCTGGCCAGAAGGAATTCAATTACTTGTCTCCAGTTTAACTGGATGCAATATGATAATAATATCATTTACTCATTGGTGGAGGAGAGTAAATTAGTTGTAATGTGTACCCTGTGCTCTAAGGATATAGAGCAAAATATGAATTTATAGTATAATTTCAAACCCCCACTCTTTGACATTTAATGTTTTTTTAATTTTATTTAATCTTCATAATAAATGCAGAGGACAAAATTGATAGTCACTGACATTTTTTAAAGTGAGAACTCCCATTTTGTGATTTTTATATGGAAAAACCTCTGACCATACTGCATTAACTATAATATATAATATATTAAAATACTGATACTAAAATTGCTGTAATTTTGTTGCTTTCACTTACAGAAGTAGGCTCAATTTTTGTATGAAAACAACTATGATGCTAGTTTTGACGTTTTATGTTAATGATGTGTAATAAAGTAATGTCACTTCAACAGAGAACTCTAATTAGTTGCCAGTAACACAATATAGTCTTATATAATTACAAATTTTGTGTGTGAGGAGAACTGCCTTGTTCTCATTAAAGCAACTAAAACCACAGAGCATCACATTTCTCAGTATTGTACCAGAGGAATGTAGGAACACACTCATGACCACATTAGGGAACGGCACTAACAAGAGAATCAGTAACAGATAGAAAATGTGATGACATAGACTGCCGATCATAATTCCCCCATGGAAAAAGCCCCCACCCTACTCCTGTGCTCACGTCAGCCTGCAGCACTCTGGCTGTTGCACAGCTCTCAAACACTGGGGCAGGCCTTTCTTCTCTTCAGCTCATCAAGCCAGCATGGGAAGTGATGCTATCAGGGAAGTCTGGATCACAAGGGGAGATGAGAAAGATCAAGCAGATGCTGTAGCACGCAGCAAACACTAGCAGAGAGTGACTCCAGGAGTCATTACCTGTTGCATGGCTTTCTCCCTTAAATCCCAGGAGCTAAAAAATTTTAGAGGCGTCAAAATTGCTGTGTGTGACAGAGTATCATACAAACCAGATGAGTTGCAGTGTGGCTGTTTGAGTGTGAATAAATCCAAAAGCAACAAGGTCTGATTTCAGGGTCTCCATTATTTAAATCTTGTGTGAGGTACATAAATAGCTCAGAATAGCAGGAGGAAAATGGCAAAACAACAAACCAACTTCTCAAGAACGAAACATGGTTTGGATTGGTAAATCATTAATCCAGAAAGTGGTGTTTGAGAGGGTGGTTTAAGCCTTTTTAAAAGATGTAGTTACTTGTTTTCCTCAGAAAAGGGGGTTAGCTTTGCAAGGATCTTGAGAACTTTAAGGAACAAAAAGAAGGAATATTAAAAGGGGAGCATAAACTGAGTTATATGTAGAAATTATTAACTTGTAATTTAAACAACTATGATATATCAAAATAAAGATTAATTAATCATAATGTTTCTTTCATGGTATCTATTGTACCTGTACAATTTTCTAAGCATGAGGACAGTCTGCTTGTACCGAAGTACTTTGCAATTGCAGTAACAGAATAATGTGACAAGTAAAAATCTTAGCCAAAGTTGGAAATATAAGGTTAGCACATGAAACCTTGTATGCCTTTAGTTATGTGCATGTTTTTTTTCCTCTTCAGGAAAGCTCTCTGCTCAAAGGAACAGATGCCTCTTTCTCCAGCAGAGTTTCTGTTCTTCAGAACTTCATCTTCAAGAATTGCATCCCTGAATCAACTCTTTCCCATTTTTTTCCCCAGTCTTTTGTCAAGAGGGGTCCAGAAGACTGATGGTTTTGAGTTGCATGGGAGGTTTCACTTCCCCTTTGGCTTAGAGCTGGCAGCAATGCTCTCTCCCTGCCTCTGCACCCCAGCTGGTGTGGGATCCTACCTGTGTGGGCACAGCTTGAGTTGCATCAATGTCCCTCTGTGGTGTCAGAGGGGGGTGGGGGTTGCTTAAAGCAGTTCTGCAGAACATGAAACTACCCCACTTTCCAAGCCTTGCTTGTTCTTTCTCACTTGGCTTCAGCAAGCAGCACAACAGGCAGCTCTACGTGGCTTTATGCATTGTCTAACCCCAAATGTGCAATGCCACCCTGGCACTCACCTGCAGCGTTCCTCCAGCAGAGCTGCAGCTGCACCCCGGGCACTGCCACTCCCAGGCTCTGCTTTGAAGAATGCATCAAACACCCCAGCAAGGGCAGAATGGGGGGAAAAAGGGAAAAAAAGTCAATCCGTGTTGTTGCATTGAAGCTGCTCAGAAAGGGCTTGCCACCCCCCAAAGTTATCAGCTTTGGCTGCTGGTAGGTATTTGATCATACTTATATTGTGTGTGTGGGTAGTGACTGTGTCCCTTTCTATGCTGGCTTTTCCAAGAGCTTCTTTTGACAGCTCAGACATGAAAAGATTTGTTATTTTTTGAAATGTAATGGTAGAGGTTTTATACTTTGGGCCAGAGTGTCAGTGGAGGCTCTTTGGTGATGTGTGCATTGGAAGTGACAAGCAGTGAATAACTGACATCAGGCATAAGTAATATTTGTAATCTGACTTTGATATGTTATTCTTTAAAAAATCCAGTCTGTAAATACAGTCTACATTTGTTAGCTTGAAAGGAAGGAAAGGGGATGAGTGCAAATACAGAGGAGAGAAATGAATAACCATGACAAGGAGAAAAAGCAAGCAGAAATAAGCTGATAAAGATAAAAAGGAGTGGGATTATGAAAAGAGAGAATATAGACATACAAATGGATCAAAACTAATATAAAATTTCTAAAAAGCAGGAGAAAAATTGAAGATGAAAGGAATCTCAGTGTAACATCAGAAATAAGAAGAAAGTGTTTATAAACTCTATTCTGAATTCCTATATACAACCAATAATAACTTCAGCATCCTATTACATAAATGTGATTTTTGTAAAACAGGTATGTGATTAAGTGCCATTGATTGTGAGACACTGGTTTGCAAGTAAAAAAGATTCTGTAAAGGTATTTAAATTATACAGCAGGATCTGGTTGGATGATGGGTATGTGTAGTGTAGAAGCAATTTGGATGGTGCTGAAGTCACAACATAAAACAAATATTATGATTAACCCCCATAAGAATAATGCAGTTTTTCAGCAACAAATTGCTTATTCCAGGGAAAACATTTGAATGAACTTGTGGGGCTCTTTCAGAGACTCCAGTGAAGCCCATGACTGTATTTTCATTCAGACTTTTTGCTTTTCTTTGATAATTATCTGTAGACTGGAAATGGCAATGAGACCAAGAAGCTATAAGGTGGTATGTACTTTTCCTGAGTTCTTTATTCAACACTGCCAATTATTTTCTTCAAAAACAGTAGCAGGTATAATCTATCAGGGAACAAATCTCTGAAGTCATTGAAGTATCTTCCAAAAGGAAATATTTCACATCAGAAAAACAGGAGAGAGAGACATATGGGGTTTCCAGAACAGGTCAATGGCTGGAGCAGAGTATCAGCTCTCATGTGGTGGTGGTCTCGTTATCACTCCCAAACAGCACTTTAACACAGAAGAGTTGTCAGATAAAACTTCATATCAGTCAGCACACTTTTTAATTTACTGAACACAATAACAGGAAAAGTATGCAAATCTGCGTGTTTAAATAGCATAAATCCTGGAAGAGACACATTGTATAGCCACATTAAAAAGTAACAACAGGATTTTAATATTGTATTAAGGAGGTGGAACATCAACTGCCTCTTTTCTGTACTTGGCTGCTTATAAGATTTAGCTTGCAGCAGAAAAGCCATACACTAAGCTTTTACAAAGGGATGGAGCCAAGACTGGGTATGGCAGGGGACTGCACTCAGCTCCACTTCCAGAGCAGCTGCAGGTGCTGAACAGCCACCAAATGTTTGCCTTTCCGCAGCTGGGATCAGAGATGCTACATTTGAAAACATCCTTTCTGTGCTTCTGTTCCAGGAACTGAATAAATATTTGTTATTTCTTCATTTCACAGACTCTCTGTAAAATGATGTTATAAGGTGTCTAAATTGTTAGGAAATCTTGACTAGTAGACACTACACAAAACTGGCACATAATACATTGTTATTTAATAGATTCACTAAAGGAGTTATATATTGCTTAGTTGATTGTTGATTGCAGCAATGCAGGTATTTATTTCACACCAAACAGATCTGTTGTAGATGTTCATAAAAATGGCAGTGTCTTCTAAATTTATGTTTAAAAGGATGTGCAAAATAACTGTAAAAGAGTGGGGTATTTTTATGAGGAAAAGAGCACTCTGCAAAGATATGATGCAACATTATAGTAATGTTATGGAATCTGAAAGTATAATTTGCAACAAAAACTTGTCCATAAAATTTTATTTATTCTTTCAATAATTTATTTAAAAAATTTTACTTATTCTTTCTTTTCCAGAATTACTTCTGAAGTCATTCCCAGCTGTTAAATGTCAGATGTTTTATTAAAGGTAGCATACACTGGGATACATCTTACTTTACTCATCAGACATTTTTCACTATCAACCAGAGATTTTGTGTGAATGAAATGGTGGGAACTATTGGTGCATGCGAAGAAAGATTGGAGTCCTGTGTTTTATATGCCATTAAAAGAGCCCCGATACAATTCACAACTGCAGGAAAACCACTGTGCAATATTTAATGGTATATTGTCACAAACTATATGTGGAATTTTACTTGCAATTTAACTCCTAATTTTACAATATTTAATATAGATAAAAAGCACAACATGAGTTCAGAAACATAAACCAGCATTTTTCAGGTGTGCCTCCAACTTAATTTGTGTTTAGTTCATATTTTCAGTAATAGACTTTGACTACCACTCAAGCATTTTCCTGATTTTTGACCAGGTGTATGTAATATTCATCTAGTGAACACTATTAACCTTTGGCGAAATATTTATTTGTTGAAATGCTGCAGATTTAAATTTAAGCATATATTCAAAATGTACATTCGATTTCAAATAGGTGCAGTTAAACATTAAATGAAGTTTCTTCAGAGATATGTAAAATAGTTAAGAAGGCTGCATATGGCTGAATTCAAGGAGAAACATAAATGATTATTCTTGTCTAACAAAGTTTCCAACTTTTATTTATTGTCTGCCTCAGTATATTATAAAACCTCACTCGGTTTTGCAAAGCTGTTATTAATGTGTTTTATTCATAAAAGAAAGTGGCAAAGCCATGTTGCTAATCCTCTTGACTCCATAATAAATCATTGCTTGTTTGCTGTACTCTAATATGTATTTTCAATAATGCAGAAGCAAGCTTATGTCCTTAGGTAATAAAAATCTCCATGTAAAGCAACTGCTCTTCCACCAAAAAAAAAAAAAAAAAAAAAATCCAAACAAACAAATAAACAAAAAAAACCCAAACCAAATATCATCTCATCTCTCTAAAATCCCTTGCACTTTTCAAACTTCTGGGGCTTTCATGTGTGAGGTTTGCAGGTGCCAAGCTGTTTCCCTTCATACTCTGTGCATTTCTGTGCAGGGTCGTTAAACCAGCCAGGGACAGCTTGGTTTGGTACCCACAGAGTGAACGATAGGGAGAGTAATACATGTTGTCCTTTGCTTTTTGTTAAATTTGAGGTTGACTTGTAGCAACATCTACTTCCTTTTGCTGAAAGTAATTTAAATATACCAGGCAGGAAACGTTGTACAACTGTTGAGTATGTTTGACTTAGTCCCCTTCATAAGAAGCATGAAACACATTTTAATAGATTGCTAATAAGCTAAGACTTTGGTTTTTTTTTTTTTCTTGATTTTTTTTGTTTTGTTTTTTTTGTTATTTTATTGTACATATGGAGCATGTTAAACTCAATGTGTACCCTTGCCAAAATACCCAGTGTTCAAAATACAGTCTGAAGTTAGAACCACTCATGTCTGAATTCTATGTTATGCTACAAATTGCTACTGTTCATAAGAAATCTTGTATTATGAACAACTAACTTCCTAGGCCTCAGGTGACTTTAAATTAAAGCACATATTCCCTTTGTGTATTCCCTCAAACTTCTTGCCAGGTGCTAATCTTGACATTTTGAAAGATTTCATTTTTTAAAACTTCCAAGTATTTTGCAACATTGGCCGCATAAGAATGCCTGCTAATTTTAAGTATTCCACATTTCTAATATTTAGTCGTTGTCATTATGTGTACCTCTAGTAGAAGGGGCAATGGAAAGTCTCTCCACTTGAATTAAGTTCAATCACAAGAAGGTGCTAAGCCTCACTTGAACCAAAATGGGCCACAGAGCGCATTTTCCTGTACAAGTCCAGGGTGCCTTGGCATGTCACTTGAGTTTTTTCTTGAAGGAAGAAACAGAACAAACATCTCTAGGAACACAGCGCATCAGATATAAACTGACTCTACCCTCAAGGGAGTCACGTTCAGCAATTACCAGCAAGATTTCTAATGTTAAAAAGACTTTTACAGTCGGAACTCCTGTCATTTTGCGTTTTACCCAGGAAGCACCTATGTGTTGCAATATGGATGTAACAGTTTCCACCTCTTCAGTCAAGTAGGGCTAGAAACACTGTACATACTTTGATTTCCTCTTCTTTGTTTCCTCTCTCTTAAGTGTCCCCCTTAAGAACACCCGTAAGGAGCTTCCCACATTCCCCCAGCAGCTGACCACACCTGCCCTGACTAAACCTGGGTCCTCGAGAATCTGCTTGCACCAGTCCTCTGCAATGCATGGTGTGGTTTAACAAAGCCAGCTGGCCCCACCAGAGACCTCATTGCTCTGGCACCCCACAACAAAGAAAAATGATGGAAGGGGGAAAAGAATTTTCAGCCGCCTTTCCTCCGTAGAGATATTGGGAAGGTTACACCTGTGGTGAAGGCAAGAGAAACCACCAGAGCAATACATTTTTCCTTCTGAAAAGTCACAGATGTACCATGGCAGAAAAATCAGAGAATGAGAGAAGTCCTCCACTGTGTATCCTTTCTCCATACAGAATTTAGTATCTTTCAAAGCTTGAAGAATTTTGTTTTTTTTTTTTCAGAAACTTCCCTGTGAACCCAAGTCTAAGCAACTTCTTGGTGCTTAAGGAGACTACAGAATAAATATTTTACTTGGGGATAAAAAAATGGTTATTAGGAGATATGTGTCTGAGTAACATAACAGCTTCTGAAAAATTTACCATGAAACAAAGAATACATATTTATGAGATCAGTTCAGTTCTCTTAACATACCATAGTTCTCCTGGGATATCATAAGAAAGAAATATGCTATAAGGTTGTAAACAACAGAAACTGCAATTACTGTGGAACTTAATAAATTCTTCATATGTGTGTTTACTTCCCACATAATATGCAGTATAGCTGGTTTTTAAGTAAACAAAAGTGATGCATGTGCGTGCAATGATTCATGTCTACAGCTAGATTAAAAGAAACATGAAATATGCTAATACTGCAGGAAAATATTCGCTAACAAGAATTATTTTTTTTCTCATCTATGGAATAACTAACTCTATTGTATATCGATCATCATTAACCATTCACTGTTAAATAATGGGAAACAAAACAACAAAAAAACCCCAAGAAAAAGTCAACATATCATAATGAAACCATACTTGCATGTTTCGTTTGAGACTTTTATTTCAATAGACAAGCCCTGGGAGTTGATGAATATACTTTCTCCTTATCTGAAACATTAATCTGATACTTGTTTTAGAAGTATTTGGGGGGAAATTACTCCATAATAATAAAGCTGTTGCTAGGAGGCTTGGAGAAACCTAAACCAATTTAGCTTGGAGAAACAGATAATCAGTGTCTTAGTGCTTTCCTTCTAACGTGCCCCTCGTGCTTTTACCCGAGAGCAGGAAATCAGTGAGTGGAGAATAAATCTCCATTCTGATTGTTTACAGAGCATAATGAGGGCCTCGAGCAAAGAAATGCATCATTTGCTTTGTACCTGCAGCTGAACTGCAACGCATCCCATTTAATACCCGCCGAATACCCTGCCGGACGTGGAACAAAAAGCCATCATTTTAGATGAGCACATCATGACTCTGCAAGGGTATAATTATATGGAGGAAAGTTTAAAATAGTCCATCCCAGAAGGTGTGTCTGGTCCTTTCAGATTTTATAGCAGTCGTGTCAAATTTCAGTTCTCTCATTTTTATTTCTCTCATTTTCTTCCTAATTAACATCTGATCCTGACATAATTTACTGTTTTTATTTCTCTTGTCTCATCCTTTTCCCAAATCCTGTTTCTTTTACTTTTTCTTCAATGCATGTCTCATTCTGGAGAGGAAGACTGGATTTTTGCATTCCCCTCCCTCCCCACTCCATTAAAAATATCTGTTTCCTATGCTTTCAGCTGTGATCACTCAATGTCTGCATTTTACAAGATGAAACCTCTCTGTGGGCTTCAGTGGCTCCCTGGGCATCTCCAGATTCCCACCCTGTATTGCTCACCATGCCCTGCCTGTAGCATGGCTTATTCTCATTCTCTTTCTTGCTTCAGTGTCTCTGACCCTGGAATCCAAACCCTCTTTTTTCTCTCTGAGCATGTTGTGTCCCTATCTGTTTCTCTGGTACTCCCTCTTGGATCTCCCGTTGTTTCTCAAGGTCAAGCAGCTGTAAAATGGAACTTCTCTTACTTCTTCCTAAAAAGCCTTCCCTCCCCCACTGCTCTATCACCAGCTTTCTCTGACATGTCAAAGCTCAGCATTAGATTCGATCTTTCTCACTTCATTCTCTTCACATTAAGACTTCCACTAATTATTTTTGCTTAATCTGGAATATTTAAAACAGCAGTCCTTTTTTAGTGAGTATGTGATAAAAAATAAGTACCTCTGATCTTCTCATAATTAGTATTAACCCCTTCCTATTACCTTTCTTTTTTTTACAATGTATGCCATTTCAAATAAACTTGACCCAACCCAAGGCTCACTCACCACAGCCCCCATAGATCTTGCTCACAGAATTCACCCTCATTTTTAAGATTTCTCACCCTCATTTTTAAGATTCTTTGCAGTTTCTATCTGAAAATATCTTATCTGACAATACCTCATTCCCTCTACTATCCTCATCTCACCCCAGATAATACTTAAGATTTCTCTCCATCCCTCTTTTCATGGTAGTCTTCCCTCTCCAAGCAAGTTTACTTTTCCTTCCTTTCTTGTATTCCTTCTTCCACCTCAATCCTCTAAACACATGAAAATTGTTTTTTATCAACTATTAAGAACAAAAAAATCCAAAACAACCCCAAAACTAGTCAGAGCATGCTTTTGAATTCTGATGTTTACAAGTCAAAAGGAGGGCAAGACAGATGTTTGGTGCATTTCAATGCAAGAGAAAATCCATTGCTGTTTATCTGTCGGTGTCTGAGATACCACAAAGGGTTTCTGTAAGTGGTATTACCTATGTTAAATTTCCTGCAGTCAAACCCCATCAGTGAGACTTTAATTTTTCTGTTGCAACAGTAATTGTCTTAAAGACTTGATCCAACGAAGTACTTAAACACTTGTTTGTGTTCAGACTTGTGAGTGACCTCACTGTAGATACCAGAATTGCACACCTCATATACTTGCAATTAAGCACACAAACAATTGTTCTACTCAAATTGTGCTTTAAGTTCTCTTAGTGGTTCATTACATTATTTTGCTTTCAGGACACAAAAGAAATCATTTAAAGAAACATGTCTTGCAAGATCCTGTATTTAAGCAGATTTTTCTGGTTTTAATTTTTTTTAGCCGAGGCATTAACTTTATTCTATTCTATAGAGTGAGACATTAGTCTTCTGAGTTTTATGGAAGTTCACAGATAAAACAAAGAGTATGTTAAGAAAATGTGAAATCTCCTTATACCAACACCTGGGAACAAAAATTCTTGCAATTTCTTCTCTACCTCACATGAAAAATACCTTACCATAATGATACATTTTAAAAGAGTGTTCTTTTTAATGAATACTGATTTTCTCAGAAATGAAGATATGGATAAATGGATATTGAAATGTAGAAACATATGCCATAGGGCATTATTGATATAAAAAATGCTTGGTGCTCTTTCAGAGAAACTACTGCAAGCTATTGTAACATTGACAGTGGTCCAAACCCTTCAAAGTCTTAATTGTCTTGTCTCTGGTGCCAAACCAAAAGGTCCAACTGCATACAGAAGAGAAAAAAAGACATGATATATGTTTGGTACCAAAAAATAGATATATCCTTAAAATAACAGGCAGCATAGGAGGAGTACTTGGAATACTGAGTAGCATTTATATTACATAATAAATTTTAAGCTTACAAAGGAAAGAAACTTTTCTTTGTAGTTAAAAGCAATGTTTTTACTCTTTTAAACATTTGTACATCAGTATTTCTCGTAAACCTTCAAAATTTTGCTGTGATGATAAATACTTACCCCTTCTTCAGGGAAGGGAAGTTTCATGAGTTGATCATAAAATGAGTGTTCAACTAACTCACAGAGAAGCTGTGAATGCAGCTGAAATAGCTTGGCTCAGTCTTTTGGATTTTAACCATTTTTTAACTTCCCAAAGTTACCCCTTTTTGGATATCTTCCTCCAGCAAATGCCACCCTTTCAGATCTTCACTACCCTTCCACATATCCTTTTCCAGAAATTACTGCATTAAAGCATCAGAATCTCCCACTGATTCAAAATATAAATCACACTGAGACAATAGCTCTGAAGGTCACTTCCCAGAATCTTTTGTATTGATTAGCATCAAAAACTATAAGATGTCTGGCTGGGTGAGTGCCTATTAGGCTACTGCTAGCAGCTCCTGAGGTTTTAGTCTATTTTATGGAAGACCACGTGTATAAATTTGGATCTTTTTCTTCCAGGTATCCTAATGCTACATTTAAATATTACATAAGGTATGGGCTGGGAGCAAAGCAGGGGATTTTCTCTCGTGGTGCACTGTTGAAGAAGAGCACAAAAAGCTGAGCTCTGCATACCCTGAGTGTGCTGGATGGGAGTCAGCACAGCTCTGTGCAGCAGAGATAGTCCCTTTCATCTGTGAGATCAGAGGTTCAGCCTCTGCACCGATCAGACCACTGCAGCTTTCAGCAGGGAACTTTGGATTTATGTTCCCGTTTTTAAATATCTTGATCTGTGCTTGCTGCCAGATCTGGGCATTGGGAGGATGAGTGTTAAGGAAAGGTGTTGTCAGATGTGTGGGGACAGTTGCTGGTGTGTGTCTTCTGCCCAGTGCAGGGGGAAGCACTGAGGGCAACGCTCTGAGATCAGCCTCCTGGGAGCTGATCAGCTCCCTGGCCAAACGACATCTGCCTAGAGATCCTCTTCTTCCAAAACAGTTATGAATCCATTTCCCCTCTTGCTGTGGTGGTGGACAATGTGCTGCTTGGAATTTCTCATTTTTTTTAGAGCAGACGTTTCTGTGGTGTTACTGTATTCAGGTTTTGGGTAGTTCGTATTTCTGAAGAAAAGCTGTGTATGATTCCAAAGTTTTTCTCTGTTCCTATCATACAGGGGAAAAATGCTGTGCAGTTAGTTTTTCAGTGCAAGGGTTAAAAGCTGCTGACTCTGTTTTCTGAGCTGGGGCCCCTGTTCCATCTATACACGTGCAAGTGACACTCATATCCACAAAACTCACTTAATTGAGGACTGAGTCATTCCCTCCTACATTCAAACCCATGCTCCCAACAGCTGGTGCACAGAGCCTTTTGCAGCTTTTCGAGTTTTGGGAGGGTTTTGGTGGAATCTTCTTGTACATACTATATATTTCTTGTTAAGTCATGGTCACAGTCTTCCCCAACCCTGACATTCCCAGTTTCTACTGGCAGGGTATCAGTAGCTTTTCTTCCTGTTGTCTGTTCTGCTACTGTTGCTCCTATAAAGATGCTTCTGGGAGTTTTGAGAGGTTTGATTCCTTTAGACAAAGACACCAGCATCAGCCTGGTTCCCATGGCTACAGCTCCTCAGTCTCTACTCAATACAGACTTTTCAGCCACTCTCATTCAAAAAAAAAAAAAAAAAAGGAAAATAAAAATCCTTCCCTTATCTCTGGACACTGCAAGTTGAATTGCAGATTCCTCCTGTTATTCACGTTGGCATCAAGAAAAAGAAATCCTAAAGAGAAAACTTAAAGAAACACAGCTAATGCTGTCACAAATACATCATACAATCCTGCACATAAATATGCCAGGATCCATAACTCCTAGGATTTTTTTTCTCGCATCTTTTTCAGCCATTTCATTTTCAATGAGGGCAATTTTAACAAATGTAAGTAACAAAAACCATAGATATAGCTCTGACAACCATATACAGAATAAAGTGAGAAATTTAATTTCTGTTCTCTCTTTTCAGGCAAGCCATGGTCCTCTTCCCTGAATGACCAAGAGTTTTCCCCCTTATTTCAATAAGTCTTCAAGGATTTTGCACAAAACCTTACTTAGCTTTAACAGTTTTCTTCCTGCATCATATCACATTCTCTAGAGGAGTAGTTAAAGCAGTCTCCTGAATTGCTTTTATATTGGGAGAAAATATCAAATTCAGGCTTTTCAGGTCCAGAAAACATCCCAACCCATTAACTGGTCAGTGAGGATTTCTTTATTTCTCATTTCTAAATCTAGTCATACACACGGGCAAAATTCACTGAAGTGTACAGCTGTCTTTAGGATGAAGAAACTTGCGCTGCTATGATTTAACAAACTGCTTTAGAGTTTTGCCAGAACAGCATGTAGAATTTCAGTGGAGAACCAATTAATACCTCACAGTCATATGTTAACATACCATACAACATCCGATGCCCCAAAATACTTGATTTGGGTACAATTTAAACAAGAACAAATCTAAAATGTCTGCAGGTTTCACACTGATTTACCCCTGTATACATTGGCCAAACTGTAGACAACTCTAGAAAATGGAAAATCTTCTGGTAGCACAGTATCAATGACAGCTGGATGAAACATTGGTTGAAATTACCATTTGACAAAAAAATAGAAGCCTTCTTTTGAACTATGAATAAAATAGTAGCACCATATATAAAATACCATGCCTTGATTTATTTTTCTCGGAACTGATGAAAAATATCAGCTGAACCAAGGAAAAGCAGCCAGATAAAGATACTAAAAATTGATTAGCTAACAGAAAATTCAATTATACCATCAGATCTTTCTAAAGACACAGTTGTTCTTGGGACAAATAGGAGATGAAATTTCAGTGTGTAGGATTCCTATACAAGCTTCTGTTTGCTGTTTTTTGGGAGCCTGGATTAAATCGACCCTCAAAGTCCTTCTGCAATGACACAGCTCTGTTCCACCAAGTGTCTGCTGTCATGGCAGTTTAGCTCACTGATCCCTCTGAGGGATTGCTCTCCTAGTGACAGGAATGGCAGTGCTGTCTAGTGGCTGGGTTTCCTCACACACATCCCCTCGGCTCTCCAAAAGGGATTGGTGGCATGTAAGGAATGTATACATTTGACTGGGATTTACGGATAACAAAGGACTGAGCTGGAATCGTTTCTTCATCACAAGTTCCTGCTATTTGAGGATCAACTTTTCACCATGTGTGCAACAAGGCTGATGTTTTTGGAAGGCTTCAAATCTCCCACATATGTGTGGCACAAGTGGTCTCTGTGCACGTTAAATACACAATCAGGGTCACTGCAGACCATCTGTGCACCACACATGGAGAATGTGACACTTTCTATCATCATTAAGCATGATATTCATGCAATACTCAGCACAGGCTTAAATAATGGTCAGAGCAACTAAAATGAAATCAACCTACAGCTGTCCACCCTCCTCTCATGCTGGGATCCTCCTCAGAAATCTCTTCTTCCCAAAGCAGTGAATAAAAGCAGGTTTAATTTGACCATTTGACAAATTTATCTGACCAGAAATATGCACTTCTGGGCAAGTACACCCCTCCTCAGCAGCACATTAAAATAGGTCAGATGAACTGCTGCTTGAGACTGCCTATTTCTGTCTCTTTGACAGAGAACCTGAAATTAAAACCTAAGCAGTGAACACCCACCTGCCAAGTGCCATTACATCTGGGTGGGAAGCATTGCACTAAGTGTCTTCCAAAAAGCTTTTAGCTAAATCTAGGTCCTTCTAAAATGCTCTGTGCCTTTCCAGGGCTGCCTGCCACTGCATCTGTCCTGCCTTCAGTCTGCTTGCCACTTGCAGGAGGATATTTGGGCAAGCCTGAGGCCGACAACAGGAGCTAAATCCACTTTCAAATTTTTCCTACACACCCACTATCTGGCTCATGGACTTCTGTGGATATGCACCCAGACCTTGTGTACCTCTACAATGTCTCCTCAACAAGTCTTCCCTCTCCAGACTTAATTGCTTATTTAACCTTCCAACCTTCCAACCCCTGCTACCAGCATCTTGAACTGACTGCTTGGGCATTGGCATTCCTGGGCAGAGCTATAGGAGAGTGAATACAGTAAGAAACTAAATAAGATGATAAGTCTGGTTTTTGCGCTTGAAACAAGAAAACCAAAGACTGTACCTACTAGTGATGAAATACATCCTACATTCATTTTAAACCACCACTGGTGATGTTATTATGTTTCCTCAAATTAAAAGGAATTTATCTTGGGGGAGTTATTTTGCCTACTGTCAAACTCATGGATCTGGGCCTTGTTTTGAAAGTAAAAATCACGCCAGGGGCTCTTCCACCAGCTTTTTATCTGGGAGAAGTGGAAGTGAAATTTCTCTCAAAAGTCAAGCCTGCATTTATATGCAACTTAAAACTTAACTACTCTCTCAAAATGACCATTTTCTCTTTTCAAATCATTAACATCCCCTTGGATACTAATTGCAGTAAATATTTAAAATTATAGCTTTTCTCAGAATTTCCATTACTATAAGAAGTGTATCTCGAAGTGAAACTGCCTGTAATTTCAGGCAGATCAATGAAATCTGCCTTAGACCGATCTATTCAAGAATGTACTCATTGACCACAATTTAGGAAAAAAGTGCTAATTCTCCAGAATAAGCCTTCTTAAACACTTCCAGTTACTGCAATTTAAATTTTGTTTAGTGCTGAAGAACAGACCTGTTTTCTGCTATATTTTTGAAACTCTACAATGGCCTTTCATCTCGCAAGCATGTAACTGAAGTTGCAGTTAGGACTATTATGTACAGCCTAATCTCTGTGCAACACAACAGGAACTTTTCAATGATCTCCATGGCAAAAGCAGTACTAAGAACATGGCAAAAGTACTAAGAAATCAGCACAAGAACTACTCACTACATTTCTGATGCATCTTTTGTTATCAAAGGCACGTTAGACATAGTCTGTTATATCTGTTAACAACTTACTTCCCATTTAGTTGTTCCCTCAAGAGTCATTGTTCTTTCATTTGGTCTCTTATTAACCAATAAAGTAATTAACATATGTAATATAATGTTTAATCATAAGATGTTCTCTCTACAGTAAGCCATTCTGACATACTCCCCTCTCTGAAAGGTCTCACGAGTTAGTAATTAAAGAAGCCTTATTTTTAGAGTATTTCATTGGAGCAACACTTTCAGGCATGTGAAATTCATTCTTGGTGTGTCCCACACAGGGCCAGGAGTTGGATTTGATGATTCTGATGGGTCCCTTCCAACTCAACATATTCTATGATTCTGTACTGACAATTTTCCCTCATTTCAGGAGCTTGACTGTGATGAAAGTGTCCTGTAGCATGAAGCAGGCATGAGAAACTAAACCTAAGCTGCCAGCTGCTGCTTCAAAGGGGCAAACCCTCTCCTTTCATTGACAAATGGGATGCAAGGTTGTTCCCCTTCATGGTCAGCAAAGCTGAGCACATCTGCCTGAAGAGCAAAGAGAACAATTCAAGAGGGTGGCAACTCTCCATGCTCTTCAGTAGGTACAGATGCTCTAGGAGACATCTTATTTTGTGTCTTCCAGCAGCCTCTGTCATGCTGATGAGCAATCCTTGCTTATTCTTGAATTCTGGTCAGTCCCTGGACATCATGTCACTTTTGCTGGAGTGAACACTTTCCTTCTGTGATGGCCTTGGGTGAAAGTGGAAGGGCTCATAAGAGCTTGGTTGGTACTCTGGTATTTTTCTGGTTCTCAGTCTATTCCTCTGAAACAGCATTGGGGGTATTCATAGATATTCAGAAACCATTTATGCACTCAAATTTTTAGTCTTCTTCAACGAAGTGAGGTATATCATCAAGTTTAGTATGCTAACTTTGGGGAATCCACTTTTTATCCCAAAACTTTTTCTTTATACCACTCATATGTATTACCCTACAGCTCCATGGTGTTTTGTACATTTACTATATCATATATTAATTCAAGATCAACATCCTGTTAAAGTTTTGCCATAGAAGAGAGCTGACAAAAAAGTGTTGAACTTCCCTACTATCTGGATTGCAAACAGCAGACTTTATGAAGTGTCTATGGTAAAGAGATTGACTCTGTCTTTTCCATTGGATCGTATATACTCATTTGTGCTTTGATAGTTTGAAAAAAAGTGGGATTGCTGAAGAGATTTGTAAATGACAGCTAACTGAGCCTATGTTGCTCACCACCACTGCCACACAGCCCTAGAGCTGTTCTACAGACATTCACACATTTTTCTTTCTCTAGTAATCATGCTTCCATGCTGGCCTATTGGCTTATTTAGCCAATAGGAAACATATTAAATTTCAAAACTGAAAAAATTCAGCGTGGACAATTCTTTTTTTGATCAAACTTTTCTGTACTCCAAGAATACAAGACATTAGTTTGGTTAGGGTAGTGGTGGGAAAGGATTTTGCATCTCTCAGATTTTGAAGATTTTTGTGATTGTTACTTTCTATTAGAATGCAAGTGTTATAAAAATGTTTGCGGGAAAAAGCATTTTGCCTTCTGCCTCATTCCTCTGATGGTGCCTTCCACTGTGTAAAGTTGCATTATATCCACTGAAAGACATAAATGGAGCATAAACAAATATAGCAATGACTAAAGAGCCAGGATGTGGATGTTTGAGACATCCTACCACATATGCCTTTCTTGAGTCACTGACACTGTTACAGTCAGGCAAGATGCTGCTATTCGACCTCCATTTCATAGGACAGGGTGAACTGCTGACAGATGTTGACCTTACAGGCTTGAACATCTGCAGGGCTTCCCTGCCATTTGTGCAAAATAGCTTTTATTAGTTCATTTTCAGATTGTGCTTCAGTGCCCATTTGCTTTGCCTGGTTCTTGACAAAACACAGTACAATCAATCTGAGTACAAAAATGTGATCAGTTTTCAGTTAAGTAATTGGGAAATGATTGATTTTTACACACTTTTAAACATAGTATGTCAGAATAAGAAAACAAACACATCACAATGTTATTTTGTATATGTTCTGCATTTTCAATAATCTTTGAACAGAGGCTCCCTCTTTTATTCCATGATTGTAATAATCTGGATTTATTTTGTTCCCGGTAATGAAAGGAAATTGTGTGCAAATTCTATTCCCAGACCAGCCAGATTAACAACTGTAAAACCCTTCAACCCTCTAGTTGGCAAATGATTTATTGACATGACATTCAAATGTGTTTTGCTTCAGCATTAATGACAGGAGTTCCAGAACTTGTCACTAAGGTGATAAATGGATCCTTATATGTACAGCCTTGAAAAACTGGGAATGGTGCCATTTCTCCCCTTCAATTTATTGAAGATCACCTTTCTTTATATTTACAGGAAGTAACACATTTTTTTCCATGCTGTAGTTATAATAGATCACCATTTTGTTTATGAACAGTTAATTACTTTATTTGACCTTGTGTTATTGGGAGGGTATGGGTTAGTACACAGGAAAAGCACTCTGAAAGCAGCTGTTGCAGGACTGGTATTTTTTTGACCTTGAAGAAGATAACTGGAATGAATAAAACAGCCTAATCAAATATAATAGTAGTAAAACTGCTATGGTCATGAAATGTACTGACGGTACATTTCCTAATGTGTCTGGTTTAAGCGTATCTATACAAGCTTATAAAAATGAGAAAAAGAGGTTCCCAAGGACAAGTTGTTCCTATACTGAGAAAAAAACATTGACACTGCAGCCTATAGCAGTTGCTGAAATATTTATGCAGATAAAAAATAACAGATTTAATCATGTTGTTATAAAATTGGAGTTCTCTGACATTTGCAAAAGAAAGATGTGAAAAATGGTACGTTGCACTCTTACTCAAAGTGCATAGAGAAATTCCATTTATTTTATATCAAAAGCTTTTAGTCTGATGATTCATATACATTTATGAAAAAGACCCTATATTAGTGAATTTCTTATTTGGGATTTGGTTTCATAAAATTATTGTGAATCCAACAAAACAAGTTGGATTTCCAAACCAAAGAATTCAGACTGTTCATTCTATAATGGTTGTTATTTCAGCAAACTGATTTAACTTGTAGAAAAGAGAAAAGAATTCTAGAACATTCAAACAAAAATGAAACACTTTTGTGCTGAAAGGTTTCAATAATTTACATTCTTTCTGATTATTAACAGTGACCAAGTTGAGAACATTTTCCTGATTGACTGTTTGACCCGGTTTGGGTGAAAAAAAAATTACTTAAAAAAAAGAAAAAAACCAAACTCAGTGGTTTCCCAGACACAAAGACCATTTGCATTCTTGTGCATTAACAAAATTTTGTAATAAACTCAATCTGTTTGTATGTGTCATTTGTTATTTTGAAAATACTCCGCATTCAGGTGTCCCTGATAGGTTCATACCTTTTTCTGGGGTGGGTAGGCAGTAGGACACCAATTATTTCACAGCTCAGACACTGCACAGCAGTGCAGGCTTGCTGGAAGGACCCAGGTGTCAGACTACAAGGGAGGGAGAAGGCAGGAGTGAGAATCAGTGTTGACTGCCCCAAATTCACTTCCTTGCAGCAGGGACTATGCCAGTCTCCTCAGCTCACTGCTTTAAGGTGCCTAAACTGAACTGCTGTTATTCAGATGAAAATTAGGACTCCTCTGCCAAAGAAAGAAGGAGTAAGCTCAGTGTGAGTGGATCAATTCCCCTGATGTAAAGCTCAGTACAAAACCACCCAGACTAGGAACAGCTTCTGCATCTCTAGCACAGACCATCCATTACAAACCCAACAGCCCAGGCACTGTAATTAATACAGTGCCAGTGGTTTTTAAATGGGAGTGTACTTTGTCACAACTCTAATGTGAAAAATTGGATTGAAACTCCTGGGAGAGCAAGCTTCCCTTCTCCAGTGAATCTGCAGCTCTCGTGCATAGCAATCCTCCAAAATTCATGCATCTGGAAAAAGGATAAGATGAAAGTAGAAAGTGCCCTTGCATGCAAAAAGCTTAAAAGTAACAGGGAATTTACTGAACTTCGATGTACACTGAAAATATTTAAATGTCTCAGAGAATTTTTGTATTAAAGTTTTTTCCCCCTTCGATGTACACTGAAAATATTTAAGTGTCTCAGAGAATTTTTGTATTAAAGTTTTTTCCCCATCCTTCTTAACAGTAGTACAGAAATAGCTCCATTATTGACTGTTCTATAAAAATTTATCTTCATCTTGGACAAAGTCAGATTCATAGCTGGTATAATTCTGAATGCTGTTTGTTCTGGAAAATGAGACCTGTTCCTTAGTCAATTAGATTTCCATGTAAAACTATCTGCTATGATTCCCAGGAGCTTTATTCCATGCGAAAGGTTAAAGGTAGGTTTCCCAACTCTTATAGGAAACACTCCTACTGTTCAATAGTGCAGGATGCAATTTAAGGTCAGCATTAGTTAAGAGGAAAATATGAGCTGTTTTATACTTGAACAGAAACCACAGGCCATGCAAAATACCAGTAAGGTTTGTGCTGTAAGAAAAATAGTGATGCATTTTTTATTGTTATGAAATTCCTGATAAAGGTTGAAATAGCTTTCATAGCAGAGATTTAAATAAAGCTTCTATTACATTGCTTCCTGGCATTTTATCAGATCAAATGGATGTAGACAATGTTTAATATTATCAACATCAATCCCATATTCAGCCTCTCCATCTGAAGACATCTTTAGGAGTGCATGGGGATATTTTTGCTTATTTGTCAATACCTATGGTATAAACTGGAGCCATAATGATGCTGAGAAGTAGCTCATTTTGATAACAGGTAAGACCTCACATTGCTTTTAGCCTGTGTTGCTCATTGTTGGCTCCTTTCAGGCTGACTTGTGCCCAGGTGTCTGTGGAGTGCTGGTGACTCGGTGTGGTCCCCAGCAAAGTTGGCTGTTGCCTTCTGTAGCCTCCTGTGACCTGTTTTCAAAAGAAAAAAGGCAGGTGGAGAAGCTGTGATAAAGAGAATGGTTAAGATTAAGATATGATACATCAGCTTGTTTAGGTGTATGGTGCTTATTATATGCGCTCATATATGACTTGGAAGGAGGGGTGATCACTGTGGAAAAGATGAGTCAAGGTGACTGAGAAGAACCAGAGGGCTGAGGAGGAATTCAGACCTCAGTCACCCAGATGAATGATGGCAAGTGAATTTCATGCCTGTTGATGAGGAAAGTATGAACTACCCAAACATTAGAGAATTCTCAATTAAGCTTATCAGGCCAGCAGAGAGGACAGGTTCTCACCACAGCGCCATTCGGGCTCTGCTGAATGCAGTCAATAAAAGACAGGATATGCTGCAGAGATAAGAATGGGAGGATAAACTCTGCAGAAGGTATAGTTCTGTAACCAAGTGTGCCTCCCCATCTAAAATACAAAGAACAGCACTGGAGAGAGGAAAACAGCAAGTGCAGGAAAGAATGGTGGAAAAATCACCCTGCAAAGCGGAACTCCCTACAACAGGAAGTCAATGGAATTGGGAATTTAAAAAGAATTTAAAGTGATTGTAAGTAATGACAACAGTTTTGGGAAATAGCTTGAAAATTTCATGCATAGGCTAAACCTCATTGGGTCAGGAGTAGAGACAATGATGAGGGACAACTAACCCACTTGTTCTTACTGAGAAGTTCTTAAATCCTGCATTGAAACATCTGCTGGGCACAAGTTGAGAGTACTGCATGGCATTTTTAGTGTAACAATTCTGAACGCATATATTGCTTGAACATTAAAAAGGAAAGAATGGTACAGAGTGTCTAATGTAGTTGCTCATAACTTTACCACTAAAACACTTAAACATTATTTTTCAGAACTCCTTTGAATTTCTATGAAAAGTTACTGTTAACATGCCTTCTTTGTGCTTGTTCAGACATAAATCAAAAAAGAATCTTTCCATCAAAAGATCAGCGTGAGACCAACCTCTGAATGCTGACCTCAGAAAAGTAGTCCTGTGCTGCTGCAAAATTAGACATTTCTGTGTCTCTGCTCTGAATAAGTTGTTAACCTTCACCCTTTTCCCAGCATTAGCAGAAATAATCATTGCTACTTATCATTGTTACTCATTCTTTTCAAAACACATGTTTTGAAATCTTCACCTTGAAAAGATTTTGCAAAATTGCATATGTACAATTAAAACTAATGGGATATGAATAAACTGTAGCTAACAAGCCACAAAGACCATTTGAAACAGGACTTTTAAGATGTGATTTGAACACTATGATAGAGAGCACCTGATGGGTAAAAATTCTAAATTGAAGAAAAGTCATGACATGATAGACCATTAGAGAGGGAAGGACAGATACATTTGTTCTATAGATGTACTTTTAAATTTACTTATCTTTTAATTCTACTTCCATTGTAAGCCAAAGCCAAACTTCATACATTTTCAATTTATTTTCCTTTTCATGGTCTACTGGACTTGTCACACCCTGTATTCGGTGCAAGATTTGGAAAGTGCTCACCTATTGTCTACACTGGGCTGGGTTTGAACCGTATTCCAGGGTATGAATACCTGTGCATGGCCAAGTGTCCTCTGACAGAGAATTGCTGAAGGTGAGCAGAACTGACAGTTTCTTCGGGTTTAAGGGCCAGAGTGACCCTAGCTTTCTAATTTAAGAGCAGATTTTGTTCTACGAGTCCAGATATAGCACTGGTTACTCCCTTGCATCTTCAAAACTAGACCAAACAGAGGGAAAAACAAACATGTCTCTCAGCAGTGTCTGAAAGCAAGTTTAGCTCTCTGTCCACTTGGTGCGCTGCCTGTTCTGAATCTCAGCTGAGGCAGCTGGCACTTCTTGTGCACTGCAGGGTGAGCTGCAGTGTCCAAGCCAGGACAGCAGATTCCTCCTGAGGAGGCAGGGGACCCAGGGCATTGCAGCACCCTCTGAGAGGCACAGCTGCATTCCACCCTCCAACTCAGCTGTGGAGAGCCTGAGGGCATTCTGGCACTTAGACTTTTGAGAACCCTCTTAAGAAATAGCAACAAAAGTAGAACAAAGAGTCTACAAAGCATCACTTGCATGCTTTTACTAACCTGGTATACAAAGATCATGTAGTCCATAAATAGTCTGATAGGGCAGAGGGAATTATAAAAGTCATGTGGTCCAATGTTCAGGACAATACATGTCAGAAAAACCTCAGTCATTTCTGCATAGAGATCAAAACTTGTGTTTGGACAGAAGAGAGATCTGACCTTGCTGTGAAGACTAAATGTCTTCACCACATACAGTCGCACACTGTTCCAGTGGCTAATTATTCACCCTTGCTGCTGGGAATGTGCTATTTCTGGTTTGATTTTGTTTAGCTTCTGCTCCTATTTCAGCTTTTTTTTCTTGTTTGTTTGTCTTTCTTGTCTTACTCTGTCTTTGCAAAATTAAAGAGACAGTCATAGCCAGTAATCTTTTTCTTATGTTGGCACTACTAGACTGTAAATGAATCATTGCTTAGCCAAATTCAGGTTAAGCACCTCAGATTTCAGCATCTATTTTAGTCTTTCCATAGCACAAATTATTTCTGTTCTTTCTGATCCCTCTTTTGTTTGCCCTTTTCTCTGACACCAGGATCAAACTATTCCTGTGCCAGACGTTATTGTCTTGTACACAGAGGTAATATCTCTCTCTTTGCTCTAGCTGCCTTTCAAACCAAAGATACCACTCGGCAGGATAAATATTTTCTCTTTAGCCTATGCTGAGTTTGTTGGACTGGTGCAACTGGGGACAGGGAGGGAAGGGTTGGAAATTTCTCCAGAGCAGTACAGAAAAATGAGCTGCTGCTCTTTCTGAAATAAGGTTGGGGGTAATCCCCTATGTGCATAGGACAAGGTGATTTATTGCCACTGTGGCTGGGCACCTACTGTTACGGTGCCACAGTATCTGCTGCCTGTGGAAACCTGGGGCAGGAGATCAGGACAGCACTGAGGTGCAGGCAGCCAGATTCTCACAGGGCAAATGTCCGTGAACTTTGATAATTCTACTGAATTGTGAATGTCAAGGTTGTAAAATGCATACAGTGTTTTAAGTATGTGCCTCTGGGTTAGTACCTAAAAGTGTTTTCTATCAGAATTCAGAGATCCTTTATGTTTATAGTCCTTTCACTTTCTGTGCATTGTATCAGCTATATTTTTAAACAAGTGTATTCAAAATTGTTCAACAGACATTTTCTTCATATATATTTCAAACTACTGCTTATCTAAAAGAGAATTTAAAAAATGAGATATATGCTGTCACTTATCTGCAGGTTACTTAAGTAACCTGCTATTACTTCTTCTCCAGGATTGAATGAATCACATTTTTATAAGCAGAAAGGAAACATAACCAAAGATTTCCAGATAATCTCTGTGGTCATTAGATCTAAGTACCTGGTAACATTAGTAATTTCACTGTGTGTTATCTGACTCTGTAGGCTTTGAATCATCTCTCAGTTTGGCTGTATGTTCCTGAGCCAATTTGGAAAAAGGAAATTAGGTTCCTAATTTTGAAAGCTGAATAGCATCAGAGTGAATTAGGCTCTAAAATCTGGCTTGATTCCGTTCACTATCTGTGCCGTGACTGCAAGGCACCATAAGTCAGCCATGCCTTTGCAATAATTTGTGGTTTCTTATTTTACACTGAAAAAGTTATCCTAAATACACAATATATTCAGCCATGAAATTTGGTAATGTATTTATATGCTGTTATGACTAACACAGGCATTCTTAATTAATAAGTCACAATTTCTTATTAGGTCCCTACTCACTAAGTGGCATGTGACTCAGTTAAAAGGAAATCATCAGGCAAAGCTCTGGTGAGTGCTTTAGAAATACTGTAATGGCTGCACTGCAATTAATGAAGTGTTAGAGATAATCCATTGCCATCTGTCTTTATTTTGCTAAGCCACTCAAGCAGAGACCATATTTGAAGGGAGAAAAGAAAATCCAGATCTAGAAGAATACTGCAAATGAGTATTCACCAACATTTGTTCCAGCTCTGAGCAGCTGTTCAGTTGTGATCATGTTCATACCTCCTTTTATTCTCTATTCATGATCATTCTCACAAATGAGGTTTTTTTTCACACAAATACCTAATTGCGAAGGAGCACGTTGCTATTCTTCTATTCACAGTGCTTTTGCCTCTCAGCTAGGGACTCAAATCAAACTGTCTGACTCTGCTGGTCGACAGCCGGCTGCTCACAACAACCTGGGAGCAGTTCTGAGGTGAGACTTGCACAAAGGGCTTTGGTACATAAGTCCCCAGAACTCCCCACTTCTGTACTTTGAGTAAAAGAGAGAACAAATGCAGAAATGACTGAGATTGTCAGGAATATGGCTCACTAAACCTTTGGCCAGCTGCAGCGTTTGCTAAACTCTAAGCTGGGCTGGAGCCCCAGGGGCTTGGAAAGGCTGGTCTGAAGGTAGGAAGCTCCTTTTCTTCTTTTTAACAGTGAGATACAATGAGGGCAACAATCTTTTCAAACGGCTGTGCTCATATACATATGTATATGAACATATGTGGTGGCAGTGCTGCATGGGGATACAGATGGAATTCCCTCGTATCTGTGCATCTCAGGAATATTAAACGATTTTTCTTTTTTTCTGGTTCTGATTCTGCTTTCCCCCCTTCATCATGGAGACTCACCTCTCTGACCTATTTACCCACCTTGTGTTTATTAATTACAGATACAGCTCAATCTTTAGTATGCTTGCACCACTCTGAGGACAACTAAGTCTCTTTCTAAAAAAGTTTAGTTAGCCTTTGTCTGGAACACTGACCCACTAGTCGGTCCTTTTAAACCAAACAGAAAATACATGCTAATAATTATAAGTCTGCAGCTCTCTCCAGGCAAAATTTTTTGTGATAATGAAGGCAAAAATTGTGGTAAAATCAGAAGATGGTTGGTGAGCATCTTTAAAACAGTGTGAAAAACACTGACCTTTATGACTGTTTATTCCACTCAGTAAAATTGTCCAAATGAAACACTGACAGTTTTATTACCTAGTGGACTGTAATAAACCAAAATTCAATATTCTTTTTTCACTACAACTATTATTTCGGAGCATCTTGAAAGATTGTGTTCTTCATGTCCAGAAACATAAAATGCAGTAATTCAAGATAGACCAAACAGTTTGCCAAATAGATTTTGACAAAGGTTCTTCATCAATATTTTACTGACAATGAAAAATGAACATCTCCTTTTTATTTATTCTCTCAGGAGCCTAGCAACCTCTCACTGTGCTTCAAGGGAAAACTCAGTGCTTCTGAAATGATAAAGTCTTTCATGCAATCTTTTAAGAAGGTTCCAGTGCCACACATCCATAACTTTTTATTTACTTTTTAATGAGATCTTTTTCTCAAATTCGTATCTGGCATATTTTTGAGTAATATTCATAGCAAAGCAACACCTTGTCTGCATAGGTATTTATTCCTGCAGAGATCTGCGTTTTGATTTTATCTGTGTGTGAAATGAATTCTGACAGCTCAGCTTATCAGTAAAAATGAAGGCTGCCTTTACAAAATCAGTCTGCTCACACACTCCCCTGCTAAATAGGCTACAAAAGTCCAGCAGTTTCATCAGGGTGAGGAAACCTCTAAGCCTGGTTTCCCCTTCATGACTTAATTATAATGCTATGTAGGGTGAAGTAGTTCAAAAAGCTAAACAAAGAATGAAGACGTCTCCTTACTTGTTGATAGCCAAATATTCCCACCTTTACCATTCATGAACATTTTATCTGTGTTTGACTCCATTAAGGGAAATATGCACTCATGGCAGAGGGACAGATATTGCCTTTTACAGGCCACTGAGGAATTGTAAACTAAGTGCTCTAATGGCTCCTTGGCAGTTCCTGCCTCCTTTTATTGAGAACATGGGGGAGAGGTCGCATCTCCCATTTTATTGAAATTGGAGGTTCCTGAAGGAGACAGGGTGGAAACCTTGCACAGCGCTGTGAGATGAGCCCTTCTTTGGAAATCCCATGCATGCCTACAGAGGGAATGCCAGGGCAGTGAGGTCTTCTCTTCCTTACTGGCAGGGGTCTCTTGGAGAAGGTGCCAGTGTGGACAGACAATCACACTTCCTCAGCTGACACTCAGAGCCCTTGGCTGTCAAGTGATCCATGGCCTTGGGTGCCAGCCAGCACTGGTTATGCTATTTTGGACTCACCTATTTTGTAATGGCAGAAAGTAGGACTTAGGGTGTACCTTCCTTTCTGATGGCCAGAAAGTATCCTTTGATTGGCCTCAGTCCCGTTACTGTGAGTGATTTGAATTATAATGATACCTCTGATATTTTTTATAGGAAAATACGCAGTATGTCATAGAGCTCTGGAAAGGATGAACAAACCCATGGCTCAGAATGATCAAAAGCAGCTTTTGGTGCATCATTCTGCAATGGAGATTTGTCTGCATCTTTTTCTCTAGCATTTCTCTTTAAACATTTTCTCAGCATCAATCTGTTGGTCATTCCATCACAGAAAGGAATCCTCCTTTGCAACATGTGATAAAGCTGCAAACACACATAAAACATCTTAGATCATAGAGATTTTCTCAGAAGTGACTAATAATCAGAGAGATAAACTGACAAGGAGATAGTTGATGTAGAAGTAAGGCCTTGACATAAATCTTTCTAAGGAAAGGGAATAGTTGGTAAGTAAAATGAAAAATAGAATGTCAAATATTCAGGAAGTTGGATAGAAGTCTAGGTTACAGTGCACTTGCACATCCAGAATACCCACTCTGAGAGGACAGTAAAAGTAAATCAGAGCATCTGCTGCTTCAGTATTGTTTTGGTGTATGTTCCTGGTTTGACAGGGTCAGCAGTTCATTGCATCTAAATGCACATTTGTCTCCTTAAATGATCTTTCAGATTATGTTTACTTGTTTACTTCAGTCCTCAGACAGGGATGTACCCGGTGAAAACTGACTGCTGTGCATTTTGATGTTACAAGATGCAGAGCACTGCACATCCCTGAATCTGAGGGCACAGTTAAGCCCTCAGAACAGCTGAATTGTGTCTTTGTACAACAGGGGATTTGATAATTGGGCAGATGAAGCATGAAGGAATGAAGCTAGAGAGCTGGTGGCCCAAATTCCAGGCTGAATCCAACAAATTGCATTGTAAGAATGATTTTCTGTCTTTAAAACATCTTTATAGCAGGGCTGTAATGGAGATAAAGGAAATGTTATTTACTGCTGTGGTATCATTCAAATGCCATTCTTTTAGAAGCATGCTGCACTGCTCATAAGCAGGCACAGGGCAGCAGTGGAGTCATGGTGCTGTCTGCATTTGTAGCTGTTCCCACTGAGCAAAATCCTAAGGCCATTCAGTGCCTGCATGCCATGGAGCAGGGGCATGTCAGAAACATATCCTGTTATGTTTGGGGTGAAGTTAGAGATAATAATAAGTTGGCTTATAGTTTTAATCAGCAATGATTAGATGCATCTCTGCCAGATCTGTAGAAAAAACATCTGTAATGTTCATGTCAGTGTTGCATCCAGATTCCTTAGTCAGTTGTGCATGGGAAAATGAAGTATTTTGAAATATTGCCAACACATGGATATTAAGTTATTACTTTAATTGACTGCATCAGCAAATGCACAGAGGTATAATTTACCAGACAAGTTTCTCTTGGTTAGTCTCTGATAGTGGATTTCTGTTCACATAAATGGAGTTTCTAGATCTTCCTAAGGAAAGAAATATGAGGAACAGACATCCCATTTATCATCCTCAGGCCAGTGGGGACATTGAATATTTTAACTCAGTTTTGACAAATTGTGTGTAAGTCGGTGATCTAGGAATGAAGTTCTGGAAACCATTGGCTATGCATTTGTAAAAACAAGTAGGAAATTAAATATGTTAGGAGCCAGAGGGAAGAAGTATGCCAGTGTCATGCAGAGAGAAACTTACGCTTGAGACAGGGAATAAACTCTAGTTAAAATTACAGAAAAAAATTTTGCCTGCACTGGAGAATGTTTTTTCATTGATTTCAGAGAGAATAGAATTTCATCCAGAGTATGTAGGAGTAAACAGTATTTATTAGGATCATATCTTTAAGACAGATACAGGTATAAACTAAAGGAGAGCAGGCCCACAGAGAGCAGTAACAATTGGGAATAAAATTACATTTTTCCCTGAACAATGAACTTTGTGCATGGTTTTGTAATGGCATTTTTTTTTGCTCTGCAGGGCAATTTGAGAAAATATGTTGTGTTCCTTCTCCTTCTTTAAATTTGATGCTTTCAAGCTGGTTTGTGTGAAAAGGAAAAAGAATGCAATCCTTAGGTAAGCACTTGCTGCTCCAGGAGGAAAGCTTCTGACATTTGCCTTATGCATGAATGTAGTGGCACTGAGTGCCAATCCCTAGAAAAGAATTTTCACATCAGTGCAGAAATTGACAGTAACTGTGTGTGCTGATGCCAGCTTTGTGCAGGGCTGTGATCTCTCACTGGCTCTGTAGGAGTGCCACACTGACCCTTCTCTCCAGACATGTCAGCAGGTCCTAAGAGCACATTTCTGTTAGCTGAGCATTCCCATGGCACACTGCTTAAAAAAGCTGCTACTAGCTCCTGACCTGAGATCTCAGTGCAATACAAAGTGCTTTCTCACAATACCTCTGGCTTAAAACCTATAGGAAGCATTCTTATTTTACTTGTGCAGAAAGCAAGGCTGCAAGAGGAACTGTGTGGACACAGAATATACTCTGCCAGTGGCAAAACAGGCATTATGAACTTCACTGAAGTATGAACCAAAGTTTGTTTTTAGCAGTAGGGAAAGCACTAAGGGTACATTCTATTCATTCCAGATATACCTGGGGTCCCAGAGCTCCACAGAGATGAAATTACAACAGTTCTGTGATGCCAGTGCTTAAGGGACTGGCTTTGCCCTGGGTGACACCACATGAAGAGGATGTTATCTTAGCTGGACATTATCAGCTGTGTAAACTCAAGACTTGAAAAATTCCCTCTTCTAAGTGCATCATTAAAAATTGAGGAAATCTGGCATCTCCTGAAACACTTTGGCAAGCCTGCAAAGTTTTTAACTTCCCTGATTCCATTTCCATGCTGGAAAATCAAGAGTGGGGGAAAAGATTTTTACTTTCTTTTTTCTTTTTTTTTTTTTTTTTTTTTTTTNCAAGAGCTGATCTGACTGCCAGAACCTCAGCCAAGATTCAGTGCAGCTGTGGCTCAGCAAGGGGAGATAGGTCAGGAAGTCTCTGTATCATCCATATTGGTCTGGCTGCTCAGAATATCAATTCTGCTCATTGCTCTTGGATTATACACTGAGGAGAAGAGGAAAATTAACTTGCTCTCTGGAATGCAAGATGAGAAATAGTTTTGCTGCCCAGCCTCACATTTTTGAACTGTGATTCTGCTGATATCAGCAGCTGTCTGCTGAATCATCTTTCTCTTTTGCTGTTGCCTTGGTCCTTTTAAAGGAAGAATAACCACAGTGAAATAAGATGGAATAAAATACAGCTGAACTTCAAAGGGATTATTGCAGCAGGGACTGGAGATCCACAAAAAGACACAGTAAATATAAAATGAACATAAACAGATTCTGCTGTTCCAAAATGTGAGTTTCAATTGTTTTGATACAAATATTCCAGCCAGATATAGAAACGGAAGCTCCAGAATAGCTCAAAAATGATAACACACATGCACAGGCACACAGAGAAATACTTGCAAGCTTTTTGTTGCAGTGCCAGACCTTGACAGCAGGAGATTATTAGCCTGTTTTTCAGAGTTTCAGGTCTAATTTTTGTCTCTTTTCTAACAGAAAAATTTCTCCGACTTCCAGAGATACGTTCCTCACTATTCCAAGAAGGATACCACATATAGGCTGTAGAAATACATGTAACTTACCCAGACAAATAAATTTCCAGATGCATTTCTGCCTTCAGTGAAAAACTGAAGATTTAGTCTTGCCTGTCTAAACATAACAGTAAAGATTTGTTTGCTTTCACAAATGAATAATATTCCAGGTTATCTTCTGTGTGTTTCAGTGGCTATTTCTGCAAATATATGTATATTTTAATTTGTCCTAAATTTTTTATTGTTTTCAATAAATAACAAACTACAATAAAGGTTACTGGCACTATTTATTAAAGTATACAAAAGAGCTTAGTCCATATCATAGTTTTAAGACAAATTTTCCATTTACAATTAATATAGTGCAACTGAAAACTGATAACGAAGTATAATGTCTAGAGCTGCTATATATATCACAACTGAGGAAGTGCACTTCCACATTATCACTTGAATGAATTAGCACTTCTCCTAATGATAAATTCAATTTAAAAAACAATAAAAATATCTTCTCCTGTTTTGTTTTTTGTTTGTATGCTTTGCTTCATTTTGGTTTGTGCTTAGTTTGGTTGGATTTTTTGTTATTGCTTTTTTGGGGTTTTTTTTGTGGGTTTTTTTAGATAAAATGTCTGTATTTTAGGATTTTAGGTCCAACCATCTTCCCCCCAGACTTTGATAATACCACTTGGGTGGCAGGAGAAGCGCTCATGGCTAAGGTTTGTTTAGTGCTGTGTGTGAGCACTTAGCCCTGAGCCTCCCTGGGACATATCTTTTTCCAAAAGCTGATTGAGGAAGACAAAGCTGGGCTTCTGCTTTGAATTTCTCTCCCAAAAGCCCATCCTCCTCTGTTGATACCAAGATAATTTCAGCTGCACTTTCCAGGAGAATATTACCAAATGGATAAGGAAATGGAGAAGCTATTTAATATTTACGTGTTTTAGGGTGGTGTCTTGATCAGCTTCTGGAATGTAAGAAGGTTGTGCACAAAAGCTCTAGAAAGCCCTGGCTGATGATTGCAGGACTGAGAGGAACAATTCTAGTGGGATGGCCCCAGGGTGACCCAGGGCAGCTCACTAAGCCAGCAAAACCCTACCCTGTTTTTTCCCTTAGTTTTCTGCTGATTCAGGGAGTTGAATCATCTCCCTGCGAGGTCAGAGCAAGGTGAGAGCAGAGAGGAGAAAGAAGAAGAGGAAGAGCCCGGCCCCTTAAGCAGCTTCAGTCTTCACATGGGGCTCAGCCCAGCTCAGCTGAGCACTTTAGGTTCAATTCACGTGAAATATTGAGATAAATTTAGAAAAACTCTTTGACACTCAAGACCTATTCATTCACCATTCACATATCAGTGAAGCTTATGCATGTAGAGTTTCCAATCACTTCATACGTATTTCAACGATAATAGTCACATGTTGGGTTTAGCCCTGCTCAACAAGAAACAGAGTCTGAGTCCCTGTCAGGTATGCAACTTTTCTGTGTGGGTATGCTGTTCAGTGTGGTCCATTCAGCAGGAACTAGTTAATTTACTTGTGAGTTAATCCAGAAAACCTCTGTGGCAGTCTGAAACAAAGAGGGATTGATGAAAAAACAGACAGAGCAGTCATTTATTTGGTGATGTGGTCTGAATAAGAGAAGAACAGTAATGGGTTATTTAAACAAGCCTGCTTTATTGTCTTTGTGCTAACAAGATTCTGTGACATTACAGAAGGAGATCATCAAAAGGTCCAGTAAAGTTCCCTGCCCTTTAGTGTAAAATTTCTCCAATTTCCTCCAGGCAGAAACAATCTGCTGACTAGTGGCATCTGCCCTGTGCTGCACAGGCTCTTTTAGAGTGAATGAAGTTGTGCTTCCTTCCACATTTAGCTAAGGGAAGTGAAGGAAGAATTGCTTGCCGGATGTATACATGCATGTGCTTATATATAACGCTGCATATACGTGCACATACATATACTGGGGCCTCTGTATGTGTGTGTGATTGTATGCATTATGTACATATTTAGAGAGAGAGAAAGAGAGATGATTGTAAGTATTATAAGTACATATAAGGAAAAAAATTAAACTAGACCTGCAAAGTATGGCTTAAGGTTGATCAAAAACAGCAAGGCAGGAAGTGAGTCGATACATTGCTGTAATCTCTCTTTAGGTCAAGAACATCGGCAGTAGGAAAAGCCTTGCCTTGTCAGCCTGTATCTGCAAAAAAACAAATACATTCTGGTCGATGCCATCTGCCCCTTTAATGTGACTTAGGCACACATAGTGGGTAATGCCAGAATGTTTTAGCAGGGCTGTCCTGTCTTAGATGAGTGAAGATATGTGGAACAGTTGGAGATATGGCAGAGTGGACCAACAGAGATCCAGAAAACATGAACTAGGAGGAAAAATTAAAAGACTTGAACTTCTATATCCTAGAGAAGAAAAGATTCAGGAGAAAACAAAATAATAGCTTTCATGTAAAGATTAAAAGGAAAGGAATAAATTGTCTCTAGAACCATGATGAATCAGATAAAGGGGAATAAAATCAGATTGTATCAAGGAGGATTTAGGTCAGAGACTATGAAAAGTTTCTGCAGGGAGCAAGTGCATACATACACACAGAGGAAATGTGACTGCCAGCACTGAGGTCTTCAAGAATAGAGCAGAAGACAAACTATCTTGAGGGGCCTGGATCATGGTTTTCTGCAGAGGGCTGGAATTCTTAAGGCTCATGCCAGGCTCATTTTCTGACTTTCCAGTAATTTTCAAGCTATTTTATCTGGTCCAATGATTTCTGACTAGAAAATTGAATCAGTATGTATCAGGGCCCCTTGGGATATGTTAGGAAAAGAAGAAGACATCTGATGATCGTGCATCTGCTACACAAGTGTGATATGCCCAGACAAGGAGAACACAGACTGTGAGTAAATCTTCCTGGTATATTATATATGATAGCTGGAGACATTGAAATTGGCTCTGTGTGCACATGCAATGGAGACAAATGCTCCTTTATTTCCCAAAACACAGAGAAATGCCTTAAAACAAATGTTCTGGGTTAGGATTAAGCTCAACAAATCCAGGAAACTGAGAGTTAAACTTCTCACTCTTTCCCACAACTGAAAGCTGTTGTGCTTGGTCCTTGATGCATAGCTTGAATTTTTGCATAGTTTAGCTAATTTAGAGGATTTAGGAGGGCTTGCTATAAATATTACATAACAGTAACATTCTGTTGTATTAAGAATGAATACCAAGGACTTTATCAGAGACAGGTTTGAATCATGGAAAGGGGCTATGTAGAAAATGATGTTAAAATACATGTAGAAGCAGTTCAAGCATACTAATATATGCTAATTTATTTTTTTTTAATCTTCAATTCAGCTTCCTTTCTTCTGACCCCATTTTCCAAAGGACCAAACTATGTTGCAAAACCAGAAAACCAAGTACTGCATAATACTTTTTGGACTTTCTTGGATGCATTAACTCAAGGACTGCTTATGGCTTCAGTGCATTTGAATCTTATGAATGCCTGATAGCAGTGTGTGGTGATAATGTTCCAGCAACATAATTTATGTTCATAGATTTGGAGGAGGGAGAGAAATCATAGAATATGCTACTTTGAATAGCAGTACATTATTTTATCAAAGCATTTCACCCTTTCAGCACCACCATCTGTCATGTTTTGGAAAACCCAGATAAATTAGAGTAGGGGATGATGCTTATGCACACAAATGACAATACCCATCAACTCTTTTCCCCCAGCAGGCCCAGAGATTGCTCATGAGTTTGGGCTGCTACTCCTGGAACTTTCTAGTCAGAGATTCTGCAGAAAAAAAAAATCATTAGAAATAAAAGCAAATAAGGAATGTGAACAGACAGAAAGGGAGCAAGGAGTTTATTAGTTATTTGATTATCCATCATTTAAAACCACTTCATTTCCTAAGGAGCACACTTTCAATGGTCCTATTAGATAATGTCACTTATTAAATCCTCCTTCTGGGACTCAAATCTTGCCCAATTACCAAAACAGACAAGTTTGTATTGGCAGAAGCCTGTTACTGTGCAGTGTAAAAAGGGAGGGCATGGAGCACTGGAAAGGTTAATATGTAAGTAAGAAGCAGTTCCTGCTGCTTCAAATTGCTTGCCCCAGTTCTGACCTGAGAGAATGGCAGAGAAAGGAAAGTATCATTAAAAAGCTACAGGTACTGGATTTTGAGTTGCATCTGGACTAAACACATCCAGACAATGTTTTCTTAGCTCTTTCCACTTGTTTGAAGCAAGCTGCGTTCCTGTGAACTTCTCTAAGCATCAAATGTCAAGCCAAATCCAAGATTATTAAGTGATATTCATATCCTTTAACCTGACAGAGCAAAGCCAGGTTTGGATTGGCTACTTAGCACTGTGAATCAAGCTAAAACAAGCATTGCTTTGTTTCCTAGTCTCAGAAGTCAGAAGGCAGCACATGCTCTTGCACGGAAAACCAAAGGAGGACTTTGCACCAATCCTGCCTTTGGGTTTATGGAGCCATTTGATGCTAAGCAGGCACTGGCCCTTACCCCTGCAAAATTCGCATCTTGATGAAAATCCATAGGACAACTCAAGAGCCATTCTCTGGTGGTTGCAAGAGTCACAAAAGTGATTCTCCAAACTATGGTAGAAAAGATGTCATCTTAATTCTGAGTAAAAAGAGCTGAGCTGGGTTTTGTTTCATCCTATGCAATAAATATCTACATGGCTCGTTCTGTTTTCATCCAGGAAGTTGAACGCTGTGGCCCAGGTTGCTGGGTTTTGGGGTTTTTTTACAGTGACAAAACACCAGCAGGGTTTCACGACAATTTTGGGCACTGCTGAGACCCCAGCAATCTTCTGGGGGCCTTGCTGAAGGCATAAGTTCAGCAGTTGGAAATTTCTAAGAATTCTCTATATTATAGCTCTGGCTGGTATAAACTTTTCATCTCCAATGAAATGTGGCTAACAACATAAAATTAGATGGGAAGTCTTATGTTGTTGACATTCCATGGAGAAGGCTTAGCAGGGCTGTAGTTCCTGGTTCTGCAATCTCCTCCTGTCTCTGGTACTGTAGCAGAAAACTTCACAGAGCCTAACTGTGGTCATCACAGCCTTGAGGCCAATGAAGAGACACAGGCAAGGAAGTTGTAGGGAATCTAGCACCCTCCGAGATTCCCTTCTGCTGGAATTCCCCAAGAAATCAAATGGGAGCAGCATCTCATCTGATCCTCCTCCACATCCAAGCCTTCCTCTACTTTAGTCAGAAGGTGGAACAATGGAGTCCTGTTGTAATATAAAAACAATATTTCAGGAATAGCTGAGCCCCTTTTATTCCAAAGGAAGATCTGTAGGGAGGAAAGCTTCTTTCAACACACAGGATGGGATGTTGCATTTTTGGCATTCTCCATGCAGATACATATTTCTGATTCAGCTAAAAGTGTCCAGTACATATTTCATCAGAACTCTGTCTTTAATAAATCACAGGAAGAAAACCTCTGAAGAACAAGCATAAACTGTCAGCACTTTTCTAACACTGAGACACTAAGTGTTCCACACTTTCCTGTCTATAGTAGACTGTGAATGGATAAGGAGCAAGCATTTGGAGTGGGTTCAGAAGCATGCCTTACAAAAAAGGTACCTGTAAGATCACAGGGCTCCTGTTTGTTTGTGCTGAAGGAGGTGCAAACAACACGTCTCTAAGAAAGCAAGAAATCTGTTTCATGCCACTGGCAACAGCTGTCACCTCCCCAAGTAGGTGAGAGCACCTAGAGATGTTACAGGACAGCAGCCTGTTCACACCTCCTGGGCTGGAGCTCTGTGCAGGTGGCAGAGTGCTTGCTGGAAAATCAGCAGCTCCCACTGTCTGTTCTCATGCTGTTTTTCCTCACTGCTTGTTCCTTGGCTTTCCAGCAGGTTCCATGAGCATCAGAGCACTCACCAGCAGCATCTGCAAGCAGGGTGCTGACCTACAGTGAGGCTGGGGGGGTGCTGCTGGCTCCTGGACTCAGCAGTCACTCCCACTGGACTCCAAACTTCCTGGCCCTCAATCCTCCTCACCTGGATGGGATTATGCGCAGTGTTCCCAGTACTTCATGTATTGCTCTCTGGGTTGTGTCTCTTCTGACAGCAGCTGAAGGATTTACTGACAGGAAGGCTGGGGTGGGATGAGGGGTGGGAGAAATGGTGTTTATTTCCAGTGTACCAGGCCATTCTCCTCTTTCTTCCTTAACCTCCTGCTCAGCACACATTTTGTGGCCAAGGGTAGCAGTTTTTTATTATCCTTTGTTTTAATTTCATATTGGTCTGGGGTGGAAGTCACCTCCTCCCCAGACATTTCCTATTCCTGCATGTCTGCAGTGGCTCTGAACATGGCACCTATTGCTATTACCACCATCAGGTACCCTGGGGAAGAGTTTAAAGTCTTAAAATTCCTGAGGCAAGAATGATTAGTTTGTAATTAGAGAGTAAGTGGTGCAGTCCAGAGTATAAAAGTACTGACAGAGACTATGACTCAAGGCTTAAATTTAAAGCTCATTTTGATGACCTGGAGCAAGTCTCTGTCCTCATTTTTTTTTTTTTTCCACCTCTTGAGATGTGTAAACATCTCTTACAGTATGTTTGCCCAGACAGACTCTACCAGATCTTCGTTACTCTTTGGGAAAACATCTAAGTACCATTGTAATGCAAAACTAAATAGTTTTATAAAGCCAGAAGAGACCCCACAATCAACAGATTACCATACACAGTAATAAAGAAAAGAATAAATATTTGAAGAAGGTGAAAAATGTTAAGTTTAATTTGCCTCCATTTGTACTTCTCCCTTTGGACTGTGTGATATGAGACTCTTGTTCCTTACTTAAAGAGGTAGAATATTTTAGGGAGTTTGAATGAAAAAACTGACTTACTGGTACTACACTTCAAATGTCACCTCAGAATCTAACACTCAGCCATGAGTAGTTACAGCTGGAATATTTCACAGCCCAGCAGAGTCATAGTTATTCTTAATGCTGAAAAGTTGGATGAATGAAAACATTTAAAAATATTAATGTGCCTGCATATTGTGGATCCCTCTCTCCTATGGCTGAAGGCAAGGTAAGAACAAGTAAGAACATATGCTGTTATTTCTCCTTTGAATTTATTTTACAAGTGTCCTTTAAAAAGCCTAGTCATTTCCAAGAAGGTCTTAGATGAATCTCAGGGCAGAAATGAAAATTGTTTTGACATTTTAGAAAAATCCTTTTGAAGTATCCAATTTTCCTCATGTTTTTAATGCTGTTTTAACAGTTCTTTACAAGCCTTATATCCTGGTGGTACCTTGCTGGTCTCTCCATCAGTGGATAATTAAAAGGCCATCAACTTCTCATTGGCTGTGACTGACAGATGTCCTTTTAAACACATGGTTGCTGGGTAACAAGACCTTACACTGCATTCCTTCCTTGAAATATTTGTCCTATTTTTTATATATTCCTGCCAGTAAGTGTGTCAGCATTCAGTGAGTGTGCTGGAGGGCGAAATGCTAGCTTGAGCTTTTTTTGTATCATGTGGTGCTTCCTAAAAGGAAAAATAGCCATAACAACAGAAGAGCTTGCATACATTGTGCGGTGAAGGGGTGTATCAACTTGACTTCCACTTTCATACTATAATTTTCCGGCTAAATTGTTCTTTGAATGGAAATGCTTAAGGACTTTTACTCCCATTTAGCAGTTTGTCCTCTTGAAAAGCCACTGAAATACAAAGCACAACTGTGCTGGTATGCAACACTGCGGCCTGATATGTCTTGAATGACCTTTCTGACCATAATAAAGGATATTTAATAGTTCCAATTTTTTATGATCGTGACCAATGTATTGTGAAAACAAGAAAAAAAGAAAGAGAGAAATAAGGTGAAATCAAATGGCAGCCATGGTGAGTTTAGCAAGGATTCTGCAAAGACTGCTTAAAGTCTCTTGTGTACACTCCAAAAGCCCTTGAAATACCCCCACGTTCCCCCACTCCATCTTAACAGCCTGCTGTAGTGCTCTTTGTGTGCATAGCTTATGATAGCCTCTATTTGGCTGACTTTTCAGGAAACTTTGGTCCACTTACTGAAAAAAAAGAACAACAACAAACAAGCACAGAGAAAACAGAGAAAGCCCAGAGACTAAAAGACATTTGGGGACAGACTCTTGACTTTTTCAAATAATTGGGGATTAAAAAAATTAAAAAGAGGTAGAGCTTTGTCATGAGATGCTGCACTTACAAGGATTAAGCAGCTAACTGTACATCTTTTTACCAGTGAAGAAGAGAGAGAAAGAAGCACAGTATTTGTTCCAGTAATTCCCCAGAACTTTGTCTTTTTCATAGATGTTTTACTCTCAAGGATTGTTTGTCTGTTTTTTGCTCTATCACTCAGCCACTAAATGAGCTTGTGAGAACAAACTAAACAGTGCATAAAGGCTGGGTACTGAATCTGTTAAAGCATCCAGCAGATAATAGGATGGGATAGAGTTCCAGCTTCAACTGCATCATCATGAAAATCATAACAAAGTGGTAGCTTATTTCTGGCATTTTCTGTTTTAGAGGAACTAAACTTTGTGACTTTGATGCTAACAGTCTATTTGATTTAAATAATAATATGGAAATAAACATCATATTGAGAGGCAGAATGGGTAGGAGATCAAATGCATTTGCATACAAGGCGTATCTAGTGTACTCATCATCATTTAATATATACTGTGAGCTAAATTCTCTCCTCAGATACAATGGCACAAATCCAGATGAATTTTATTGACTTTGATAGAAGTAATCTGGATTCCATAATGAATGAGGGGTGGGGGGGGGAAGATATTTCTATGTAACAGCTTCTTATGAAAATTGCCGCTGAGTTTGTGTTATTTAATCAAGATTTTCTGTGAACGAACAAATTCCAAGCCATTTCTATCAAAAGCCTTTAAAAGACTTGTTGCTTATTTGCTTGTAAATCAAATAATTTGTCAGAAAACCAGCAGATAATGAGACAACCTACTGCAGGAGGAAAAAATGTTTTACAGCATAGATTTGGGGAATAAATGTTACTGAGGACTGCGCCTGCTCTGAAGAATACTTGCCATGATCCTCAGGGCAGCTGCTCTAGAGTGGGTACTGTGCAGCATTTGGAAGAACACGTTCTTCCTCCATATCTATAGTATTTTTTTGCTTGCCCTCCCCATGAAACTGGTCTCAGATACCATTTGTGATGCTTCAAGTTCTGCAAAAACAGCTCAAGCATTTCTCTGACCTTCCAGGGAGGGGTCCTCCAGCATACTGCAATAATTTTAGTCCGCCAGATGTTCTCAGGTCCAGATGAACATGCAGGCAGCTCCTGCCTGGTACAGGCTAATGGGGCTGGAATGGATGCCTGGAGGAGGCAGAGCAGATAACAACCTTCACAGCTGCTCCCCAGATCCAGGGCAAGGAAAGTGAGGGATGAACAAGAGATGAGATGAGGGAGGTGCTGAAACCAACTGCTCTGAACTTGATGATGATACAATCTGAATTTAAGCACTGATTGTCTTTTGTAATTTCTGTATTTCTTGGTCACTAGGGGAAAGTTTGCACGTGAAAACACAGTTTACTAGAATTTGCAAAGGGCTTCAGATTAGTAAATGAGCTCTGTATGTGTTTATTTAATTAACGTCACAAACATGAACTAAGGGGTGATGTTTAGGAAAACAGTAATTAATGTTGTGGTTATAAGGGTAAATGATGTAATTGATTCCAGATTAAGTTTTTCATGTGCAAATTTCAGTGTTTTTGAACAGACCCCCTGTTTCCTCGTGTAACTTTAGTAAGGAAAAGATTAGATGGGGGAACAAACTATCTTTGTAGTTAATAAGACTGTGATTATTTTAGTTTCTGCTGACCCAGGATGCAAAAGAACCAATTTAAATCCTCTCTCAGCTTTAAAGGAAGTGAGCTTGTATCTCTTATAAAAGTGATCTAATCCTAGCATTACTGGTGTTTTGCTGAAAATTCCCTGGACTGTCATCATTTCTGTTCCTAAGGTTCTCAGACAACCCAAGAATTGTGCGACTATTGTAATCCAGAACAAAAAAAAAGAAGCAGAAGAGGAGGTAAGGTTGCAGAGTAGAATTAGATGATAGCCCATTAGTAGAGCGGTGGTTTGGGGTTTTTTTACTAAAGAAGTGACAGTCTTCAGGAAACTAGAGAATTTCTTCATATTAAAAAAGCCAGAGTTTAAGTTCTTAGTCTAAGCTACCAAGATGGAGCTGTAACATTCCCTGTTTACAAACCAAGGCTTTATCGAGAGAAAAAGGCTATCTGGTTTAACCTGAAAAAACGCTAACTGTTTCACAAGTTTTGGCTTGCAATTAAGTTTTTGGGGTTTTTTTTTCTATGAGAAATGACCCTTCTAATAAAAAGATTTTTCAACCTTTTTGTTCCTGGATTTACTTTGCCAACTAACTGAACAAAAGTTTTTAAAATCACCAAGATACACAGCCAAAATCTTGTTTCTGCTAACTGTTTTTTCCCTTCTGCTGGCAAGGAAGACCAATGAATTTTTCCTTTTCCCTCTTTCATTCTTGTCCTTACTTGCCCTCTTTTACCCCTTTTCTGATTCTTCCCTTCAGCTGTGTTGTTTGAGGGTTATTCACCCTCTATTTTTCTTGCTCAGTAAGACTCTTCATGCTTTTTGGGCTGCCAGCATCAAAGAGGTTGCAGCAGCTCAGCAGAGCCTCGGGAGAGCAGAACAAAGACATCAGGATGAACGTCTTGGGCCAGCTCCACTGCATTAAGCATGGGAGCAGGGATGAAAAGGACACAGGCTTCCCAAGGACCAACCAGGGCTCAGCTTGCACCTGAGTAAAGTACACAGTTATTCTGAGAATAAAATATTCTGGATTTACACAACTATCTTACTTCTGTTTTCTTTCTGGTTCATCCCCTAATAGATTATTTTCCAATTAGTGCCTTGGAAGCTTTTCTCACGTTGTACTTCTACAGTCAGTGGTAATAAAAACTGGTTATTGTATAGCATAATAAACTGTTGTTTTTACTCCATTGTGTTTATTTAATGATGTGACTCCAAAAAATCTACTCCTTTGGGGTGGGCTTTAAGGGATTCATGTCCTTGCAGAAAGAGTTACTGATTTCATTTTCTGTCCTTCCTATGGAAAAATGGGCATTATTTCCATAAGGAAATGGAGTATGAGCTATGTCCCAAACGATGGTGTGTAACAGAAGAATGTCTTGAGGATAATGTCTTATGCTCTGCATCAGGCATTAGAAGACCCTGGGTGAGTCTTTAAGGTTTAGCATGAAGATCTGCAGAAGTATAGGTTCATCATTTTGAAAAGCTTCAAAAGGGGACAGATAGCAGGGACTTCATATCTCCTTGTGTGTCTCTTTCCACATCGCTGTAGCTGTGGTCCTTGGGGGGAAAAGTGTTTCCCTTATGTATAATGTTAATAGGCCTACAAGAGCCAAAAGGAGTTCCTGTTTTCTCCTCAGACTCTCTGTTTGACTCAATAGATTCTAGTTCTCCAAGGAGGGAGTGCCAAGACCTCAATAGAGGCAGGAGAAGGAAACGAAGTGCCATGTCCCACCTTCTCCTTACTAGGGGCCATGGGAAGCATTTGTGCATAGAAGCTCTCTGTAAGGGAAGGAGTTGAAGGTGGGAATCACGGTCAGGTAAAACAGAGAAGAACTGTGTTTTAAATAGCTTCATATTCAGCCATCATCCAGGATAAATCTCAGATATAACCTAGGGTAGATTCCATTATATTGTGGAATAAACAACATTGAAAACAATTGCTTCTGCAGAGAAAATGAGATTAAATATTTCTTCCTTTAAAAATTAATGCAAAAGAAATAATTTTCAAAGATTTGGTAAACTCAACAAAATTAAGGAACCTGTATGCAATTACAATATTCCTTCAGTGTATGCTGTTCTTCTGCATCTTTCTTCTCATATTTGACCCAGAAAGCTTGGAGAAACATAAATCAGTGGGTGTTTGCTGTAGTGTTCTAGATGCAACCACAATGCAGAACTGTGACAAAGAAAGAGGCTGTAGGGTTTAATAGAAGTTAAGAGATTCATTTAAGTTGACAGAGGTACAAGTAACCCAGATTCGATCTGGCCTGTATACAGATTCAGCCTCTCAGAATATAAGGTATCTACATTTTTTCCCAGATAATAATCACTAAAAAAAGAACAGTTAATGGCTACACTCTTCACTCTTCCTACAAAAAATTGCCGTGAAACCTTACCATAAATCAGAGAGTGTAAAACATTTACAGAAATAATAATAAAACAGTAAGGATAACAGGACAAATTCAAACTTCCAATTATAAGGTAATAATAATTTTTTGGTGTACAGATAGAAGTGTGTCCAGCTCCAGGCACCCCAGTACAAAAGATATATAGGGCTACTGGAGAAAATCCAGCGAAATGCTGATTAAGGGGCTGGAGCATCTCCCCTGTGAGGAAAGGCTGAAAGAGCTGGGACTGTTCAGCCTCGAGAAGAAATGGCCCAGGGGGTCTCATCCAAGTGTGCGAATGCCTGACAAAGGGATGAAAGGAGGATGGAGCCAGACTCTTCTCAGTGGTGCCCAGTGACAGGACCAGAGGTGATGGGCAGAAATGGAAGTTTAGGAGAGTCTCTTTGAACTTCAGGAAATGCCCCTTCACTGAATATGACTGAGTGGCAGCATAGGTTGTCCAGGGAGACTGTGGAACCTTCACCCTTGGAGATGGTTGAAACCTGTATGCATATGGCCCTGGGAAACTGCCTGTAGGTGCCCTTGCTTGATCAGAGAGATTGGACCCGATGGCGTCCAGAGCCCCATCCAGCCTGAACCCTTCTGTCGTTCTGAGAAGGGATTTATAGCCCTGCAGCTCATTGGAGCTGAACTGCAGAGTGGTGGTTCAGTGAATGAGTGGAATGCTATGAAAAATACAAGGCTCATTTTCCAGTGAAGTCAAGCACATCTTTTCTAGCCTTTTCTTCACTGGAACTAAGATTGTTTAGTAAAGACCAATCTGTTGAGCATTTTCCCCAAAGCTGAAGAGTAACAATAGAGTGACAGATGAGGATGGCACTACTTGTAGAAAATTATAGTTCATACAGATGACAAATTTTCTACCCTGGAACATCCTATTTTGTCTTGTAAGGAATTTCTATCATTGTTGCTTTCATAGTGAAAGATTTGCGAGGGAAATGTTGAAGCAGAACACCTACCATTTTGTGATGTGTCCTGACAAAAGATTCTGAGCTGTTAGACAATGGCACCCAGCTCTGCCTTGCACAGGGACAGCACTTCAACATTCTTCCTGCTCTCAAAGGTATCATTTGCATAACCATTGGTTTCACTGCATTAACTTACTCTTGCAATCTGCAGATGATAAAAGCCTGCAAGTGGAGGTGGAAACCCTGGAGATAAGGGAAAACGGTGGAATTTTCTTTAGAAGCATTGATTCCCTTATGCAGGCTGTGAAGAGAGACACAGGCCATACATACTCTAAGCTGTCTGAGGAATGTCATGGCACAATCTTCTCTGCACTTCTGCTGGGAAAGCACCATGCAAACAACCAGCAAACTGTCCTAAGTTTTACTCCTGTTTTTGAAGACTTGTTTTGTTTATTGTGCGGGAAAGGACTTCAAAGATTTCCTCAGTCTCCATGTGCTGTATTCCTGCAGCAATATAAAAGACAATTATTCCAAACTCAGGATGGGACAGGGGCCTGAGTAAAGGGGCCTGGATGAAGGTTGGAGATGCACTCTTTACAGGAAAAAGAAAGATCCAAATTTCTAATCACTCTGATCATCTAACCCCACTATGTGGGTGCCAGGATCTCTGTCTTCTAGTATCTGCTTCATGGGTTTCATAAGGAATGCCAGAATATTCAGGAAAATTATATTTGTTGAGTACTGTATAATCACAGCAAGGAAGAAGAACAAGCTGAAATTTTAAACACAAGATTCCCAAGTTCTTTAAAAATCAGATTTTCCTTTTCATCCAGCTGTCTGCTGGATTTTGCCTTTATTTGAATTGGAAGCAGCAGAAGTGTGATTCTCTGCACTGTGGGGCTGCAATTGCGAGATGCTGTGGAATGAAACCCTATGGCCAAGAACAGACTGTGCTGCGTGAAGGACTGAGGATGTTGGCAGTTCTCACTGATGAAGAAATTGTGACTGGATTCCAGTCAGGTGGAGCATGGTTTGGGTAATATTTTTAAAGTATGATGTTTTAAACAGAAACCTACAGGCTTTTACCTGGAGTGAACTGAACATTTTTACATTGAAAAACAAATCATTAGACTCATACCAAAATAAAGAGAAAAAAGAAACAGCGTTAAAACTTTGACATTTTGGGCAATATTTTGCTCTTAAATTGCTGTCCAACGATGTTCCTCATGCATCTACAAGAGCACCAGCTGGCACATTAGAAAGTGTATATTACAGATTTTTGTCTCACAGAAACCTGTTTTTCTCTTGATGACAAAAGGAGGTTCAAGAAGCATAATGCCACACAAAAGAATAGGGCATTTTATGAGCACCTGGAAACTAACAGAGGCAAGGGAGAGTAGGCACACAGGATGTTGAGTGGGATATAAAATATCTAATGGTGTATAGCCTAAATGTTAATCTAGCCCCTTATGTTTTGAACATAAGCTGTTTTGAAATATGTGAATTAAAATGGTATAAACAATACAAAATTAAACAAACAAACAAACAAACAAACCCCCTTGTTTAATAATGGCCAGATAACAGATTTTCTTAGCAATTTGATTACAGTAATTTCACGACTATAAGACGCACCCTTTTGACTAAAATTTTCCCCCAAACCCGGAAGTGCGTCTTAGTCCTGTGCGCCTTATATGAAGTACAAAGTTGCAACATTTACCACCCCAGAAGTGCGAGCCGTGAGCAGTGGGGGGAGCCAGCAGTGCCGTGGCAGCCGGGTGGAGGCGGGCCCGGGGGGGCCGCGGCACTGCCCCTGTCAGGTCTGGGAGAGCCAATGGCTGCCGAGTGGAGGCGGGGCCGGGTGCCCACGGCACCACCC
>PYHW01009485.1:6681747-6698327 GCA_013186435.1 Turdus rufiventris
ATAAATATTCTTCAGTTTTAAAAAAGCTTTTTAGTTATTGAATACCCCTTACTTCGAACTTTCAAAAGAAGAACAGCCAGGGCAAACATGGTCCAATGTGTTGTGTAAACACAAGAGATAAACAGGACACTGGAATAGAAAGAGATTCGAGAATCTCATCTTGCCTTCAAATGTAAGTGCCTGGTAAAAGAGAGTCCAATAAGAAAACAGCAAAGGTGCAACTGAACAACAGTGACTTGCAAAAAAACTGGATTTGTTGGTAAACTACTTACTGCTTTCCAAAGAAAGGCTCAGACACCTATGCTAGTCAATATAGTGAAAAGGGATGATCTTTTACTTCATGACTTGTATCTGAAAAACTAGTACATACAAAGTAATAAAAATATTCTAGTGTCTAAAAAAGAAATCTTTCTTACATTTAGTTTCTTCACTTTCTCACCAAAATTAGTTTATTAACTTATTCTAGCACATCATTCTTGCAACAAATTGCAAACATGTAACTAAAACACAAAAAAAACAACAAACCGATTGCCTTCCAGCAAGGAACAATCACAATCACAACCTTCATCTCCCACCCAAGCAACCTCAAGCATGACTCAGTCCAGTTTAACCCTCCTCTTCCTCTCCATTGTCTGCTCAAACAAAGGAAATTTACAGTGGGCAGTCATAAGAGCCTGAAATAACCTGATATCCTCCTTTGCTGCCTATCTTCTCCTTGTACTCTATCTTGAAATGAAGTCATAGCGCTACATTTGTGACATCCCATTCATTTCCATGGAAACAGATTACCAGTTCACAGGCGTTTATGGCTTCACTGCCACATAAAGAGAAGGAACTGTGAAAGAAAGCTCTCCCTGAAAACAGCAGCAATAGACGTGGTTTCTGATAGAAATAGACGTATTATCACATTTTTCATTTCCCTTTAAATTCCAATTGACATGCCTGAGACTGGATGCATGGCTGCACTTACATCTTTGTAATTAGTGATACATTATTCATAGCGATTCATACCTGCTCTGAAAGATGTTATTTCAAGGCTCCATTCTACCTTACTTCCTCTTACTTCTGGTTTTTCATTTTTACCTTTTACACAAGATATTCAAGCCAGCATCCTTCCCCATCTTCCATCCTAATTTTTCTCCCATCATCCATCTTAGCTTTCAGAATTACTCCAGCATTATTCATCCCTCATGTCTTTCAAGGATCCTTTACAGGTGTCTGTTCCAATTTTGTGTCTTATGTCATTTATCCTAGCTTGCTAAAAAGCAGTAAGATATTCAGAAGAAAGTAGAGGCAACAAAATGAACATAGCAACCAAAATGAACTAGATTCTGCCTAGTTCATTAGTTTGGAGTTTGACCTAAATCTTTTAGTTTATCACCAGCATTTTCCTTGGATTTCTCTTTCCATATTTCCATTGCTTGGTTACATTGCTGTAAATTAGGGCTGCCCTCAGGCTGTTCTGATTTGCACTCAAGCTGCCACTTGCCCATTGTGCTATTTGGAAACGTTGATGTTGGCTGCAGCACAGGCTCACTCCAACTGTTCATCCACATCTTTTCATCTAGAAGCCACAGGACACTGAATGGGAACAAATGTGAGCTCATTTGTCTTCACAATTGCCTATAAAGGACCTTGGTGGTCCCATGCAAGCATTTCAAAAATATCTCCCCTTCCCAAGTGACTCTGAACCAAATGGCCTGGTGTGAGCTACACCTGTGCTCTCCTTGTGTGCTTCAGGGCTATAAGTTGGGCTTTTTTGCCATTTTCCTTGCTGCAGCTGTTCATGCTGCTGATGAGAAGTTTGGCAGGGCAGGACCTGCTGCTGTTTAAAAGGTGACCCTGAGTGATCTGCCCTCACAGTCAGGCTGTAGACAGGATGAACACTTTTTCTGAGATCTGACAGAAACTGCAGAAGCAAGGGACAAGAAAGCATTGATCTAATGAGTCTTTCATCTGAGGAAAGCTTCCCAGTAGGGAGACAGTGTAGGATGACATGAGTGTCTGAGCTCCAGTTGAAGGCAAGGGAAAGGGGATGTTTATAAAACAGGAGAAGCTGCACAGCGGTCCCTCTGTCCTGGAGCTGAGCACACCTGCCCCTGAGTCATTCAGCAGGATGCAAATCCAGATGATACTCTTTAATATTAAGTTCAAGGCAAGAGTGAAGTCTGACTGTTGTGCCACCTGCCTTTTAGATGGCAAACAGACACAGTGAATTCATCCAAAGAAAAATAATGAAGTGGATGAGGGGTCTGGAGCATAAGTCATATGAGGAGTGGCTGGATGAGCTGGGGTTATTTTATCTGGAGAAAAGGAGACTCAGGTAGGACCATATTGCTCTCTGCAACTACCTGAAAGGAGGTTGTACTGAAGTGGGAGTTGGTTTCTTCCCCGAGGTAGTTGTGCCAGGGAAGGTTTAGATTAGATATTAAGATAAAATTCTTACTGAGAGGGTGGTCAGGAATTGGAACAGGCTTCCCAGGGAAGTGGCTGAGTCATTATCCCCAGAGGTATTAAAAAATCATGTATGCGTGACGCTTAGGGACATGGTCGAGTGGTGACCTTGGCAATATTTGTTTCACTGCTGGGTTCAGTGATCTTGAAGGTCCTTTCCAAGCTGAATGATTCTATGACTGTATGTGATAGACTCAGGGGTAAAGGGGCAACATCAGAAAAAGTGGAAGAGCAGAGAAAGTCAGATATGAATGATCAGTCCATATCTCCATCTGTTTCTCCCAGGAATATGTATTTTAGTGCACTCAGTACCAAAGATATGAAGATCTGCTCTAAGTTAGGACACATTAAAATATTACCATCTACAGATTTTGGGAAACAACTTTAAACAGAAGATGAAATATATTCAAAATTAATATATAGACAGAAAATATGATAGCAAAATAAGAGACCATTTTGTTGGTATAGTATTTATTAATATACTGAGTGATCTTCAGTGTAAAAGAGTGGCCTCTGATCATAAAACTGTCCCTAGGGAAGGCCATGCCACTCCTTATCTGAGTAATGATAGCAGGTTTGTGCTGTATGTTGGTAGCAAACTATCAGAAATCTTTGTTTGTTTTATCAACTAATTCATTATGATTTATTATCATAAATAATTCATGGATGTAACATGGAAAATATATTTTCATTTTGCTGGGCATCATGGAAGTTTCTTATGTCAACTTTTCACCTTATATCATTTATTAGAAATTTCCATCAGCTGTTTCCACAAATGTTGTAAATAATATGTAAGGCTTTGGTTCATCATAAAGCCTTATTTTGAGGGTGCATGCCCATGTTATACCTGTAGTTTCCCTATCTGAGTTTACTGCATACCTAAAAGTACCTATCATGCAGATTGTACCAGTGTTCAGACCACCACTGAAAGTTTCCTGACACACATAACTTTTGGCATTATGTTATTTCTGACAGAAAAAATGCAGAGCTGTTGATGCTGTTAAGCAACTCCTGTTACTTTACTGAGCTTGCCTGGGGCAAACATTAACAGTGATAGAACACTACAGATTGACAGAAACACAAAGGTGTACATTTTACAATAAATAACTGTCTAGACTAATTTTGTCTCATAACAGCAGCCTACAGTAGCATCAGAAAGTAATACAGAATGAGTTAGCACTTGGCTCACCCGTACAGAGAAGTTGGGCATTGCCATGCTCTTTTTAGAGCCAGGAGAAGCAAAGAGATCGAGACCAATGTTCTCAGTCAGTGTAAATTCAGCTCATGCACTTGCATTTGAAAAGATTAAATGGAGGTTGAACTCCACATCTTTACTACAGTACCTGCAATACTTTTCCAGAAAGATGTTCCCAAGAACTTTTTGCAAGTCAAAACACCTTGACCGTCCATCATTGTGTATGGAAGATATCTGCTGGCGCTCGAAACACCCTCTAAATGCTCTTCTGTAAGCAGAAGGGCTTGATTTGCTCTCTTGTCTGTATCACTCATTTAAGGAGTCTTTCATGACACTTTAATCCAGGGGTTTTTTTAATTCCTACAGTTTACTTCTTCGAATGAAAGTACCAAGATAAATTACCTGCTTTAGGAAAGTATTGAACATCTGTGATATCTTGTTTACCTTGGGTCTGCCTGAACAATCTCCTTTTGGTCATTGGTGTCCCAGCTAAGAAAGTTTTGGAACAAAGAGATTTGATAAAGGTGACTGAAACTATACAAAACAGTAGAAGAGAAATGACCAGCCACAGCAGGGGATCCCTGGTACATGGAAGCCCTGCTGAAACAGGGTTCTCTGGACAAACAGCAAAGTCTGCTTTCTGCAACCTACAGCAGTATTTTCTCCAAATCAAGCTGCAGGACATAAATGCAACAGGCAAAATATGGGGCCAGGACTTTTCTCTTTATAGGAAGCATTACATTTAATAAAGTGGTTTTTTTCATCCATAAACATCTTAACAAGAAAGACCCTTATGTTGGTAGGAATTAAGCTGTTCTAGCTGCAGTCTTTGTCGCTCTGTTGCTGTGGAGCTAATCCTAACACAGGAGAAAAGATCCTGCCTTTTTGCTCTATTCCCTGGACAACCATCCTATATAAACAAACTGCTACCTCATTCCCATTGATATAAAGTGGCCCTTACCAATTGTGCCAGAAGGGCACAATTGAGCCTGTGCCAAAAGAACAAATGGTGTCAGCACATTTCTTAAGAATCCGGATGACATCACGACATCACGTTAGCCTCAATACAGAAACACAAAAACTTCATTATAGTTATCTGACACAAACGTGCACAGAGACAGATTTGGTTTCTGGGTCATGAGGGGCACCATGCAACATGTCCATAGCACAGACAGTTTTTAACCTGCTTGTCCTCTGCCCATGGCTTTCCTTCCCTTTGACTTAAGTATTTGTCTTCCTGCTATTTTATTTTTTCCCCACTGAGCTCCTCTTTTTCACATTTACCTCCAGTTTCACCAGCTCTTCAGTTCTTTACATAATTTCCCTTTCCGTTAACTTGGATGAATCTACTTGTCAGGTTAACCATATCTTTCTGTTTCCTTTCATATTTATAAGGACACTTATTTTCGTCCCCTTTCTTATTTTGCTATCTTTCATTTGTTTCCCAAAACTACTGCTCTTCTTTTCATAAAGTATCCCAATATCAAGAGAAAAAATAGTAATACAACCTGATCTTTCTCATCATATTTCCATTCCTATAGAGAACTCTTTCCTCCTTCCCATCTTTTCTCTTCTACTGTTTTCTCCTCCTACCTGTGCTGTCCAAGGAACTCTGTTCATGCATTGTCACAATCTCCTCAAGGTTTTTTTTCCCTTTTCTATCATCAATTATTTTCACTTTCCTAGTGCTTTCCCCCCTCCTACTGCAAGGTTTATTGTCTTTCCCATATGAAAAATACTCTTGATGTCCCCTTACCCCTTCAACTACTTTTCTATCTTCTTTCTTCCTTTCATATCCAAGCTCACTGAATAATCTCAGGTTGCACATTTCAGATCCATTGAAGATGCCTTCGTTCCCTTGCATTTATCTTCAGACACATTTAATGTGCAATGTCTTCTAATCAAAATTTGAAGGAAAATACTCCATCCTTAGATATGCCCCTCACTTTTGCTGGGGCAGTTCCAGTCGTTTTCTTGAAATTGCACTTCCTCTCACCAGATGTTACTCTGGTGTTCTCTGGTCTTCTTACTCTCCAGCATATCTGTCAGAAGCATGTCCTTGCCTTCCCTTAGCTCTTAGCTCTCAGTGGGGATCCCAAATGTGTCTGTCCTTGCTTCCATTCTCACCCATCTTTATAACTTACCTCTGTTTAATCTCATCAACAGAGCACAAATTCAATTATCCTCTCAATACAAATGACCTACAAATCTCTTCCCCTGCGCAAGACCTCTCCTTTAAAATCTTATCATTGTTGTACCAAAGTCTCATTAGCTGCAATACTGTTAATCCTGTTTGTGAGTTCTTCTCTGCCTCAAACGTTAACTGTGTCCCTGAAATCTCATCATGCGGTAGCACTTCCCCATTTTTTTCTCAGTCAGTGTGATGTCTGTTAGCTCCCACTTCCAGCTGGTTCCTGGTATCATTCTGCAGCATTCATTTATTATTAGTTACACACACTGCAATTTAGTTTTGCTAGGAATTAAAAATCTGAGTGTTTTTAGAACTAAATATAAACCCGAACATGCTTAAGAGCTTACTTCCCAGCTGAGCGGCAAGCGATGTAGCATTTCAAAATAAATATGGTCTATTTATTAGAAGATATATATTAAAAATATACATCCTCTGTCCTTTGAGATACTACATCTTACCAACTATCCAGTACAATCACTTACCATCATATCTCAGCCAGTTCAATAAAACTTTCCTTAGCAAATGCTTAACATTCTCCAGCTGGGTCAGTTTTCCATTTACCAAGTACAGAGCCCTTCCTTTGCAAACCCTCACCTTGCTGCCATCTCTGTCTTCCTTTTCAGATTCTGTCAGCCTACTGCCATGGCTGCAGTTTTTGATTCTAATCAGCCCTGAGCACTTGCCCTTTCATCATCTCCTTGTTCAAATTTGAAATGAACATTTCTATGCTTTCTTCTACACAGCCCCTTACACTCGATAGGCAATCCACAAGTATGTGCAAAGGATATTAATTTTCTCTAAAAGCCATATTAAAGCATTCCTCTCCTAAGCAGTCTTGGAGGAAAAACTGTATAAAACAGAGCTTCTGCTATGGTAGAGCTACTGGCATGGACCAATATTGTTTAATTATTTGTCAATTTGTTGTTCTTTTTATTGTGTCATGACCTATAAATTTTTTTTTTTTTTGAATCAGGGATCATCTGTTCTATCCTGGTACAGGATCTTACAAAACAGCATAGACAGCTACCACTTACCATTTGTAGGAACAGCAATTTTAGCACATTGTCCTGAAATAAACTGTCAACTTCTACTAATATTTTTCCTCTTATGTAGGGAAAATGAAGAGCAGGTCTTACAGCAAGTTAATTTGCAGCCTCTGTTAAAAGAATATATGTTTACCTGATTTTTCTGTTGTTCTCAGCAGGCTCCTCAAGACACCAATCCTGGGTGTGCAAACACTGTTGACTAGAGGCTGGTGGTGCATCTCCAACCTTTGCCTCATGATTCACTCAGAGGTGAGGAAGACAGATTTCTACCTACTTATTGTGCAATCAGAGGTGATAATTTAATCTGTAAACCCAGTGGCTTTCGCTTGTAAAATAATAAATAGATATTTAGAGAGAGAAATGTTGTTCGTTGCAATGAAATAGCTGGATATTGACAGCAACATGGGTGTTTTTCCACAAGGGCAGCCAAGTGTACCAGGGTCACCCAGAAATCTCTAGGCCCAGTGCTTCTTGTTGCACCCAGTCAGTGGTCTCCTCACATTCAGTTATTGGGCTCTGTTCCAATAACTTGGATGACAAATGGCATTTTTTCAAAAGTGTGTACCACTCTGATTTGGCAGGATGCCCAGCAGATTCCACCAAAGATAAGCTGCAGAATATGAAAGATGGACCTGGATCTGTATTATATTTTCAGATAACAAGAAAAATGATTTCTCTGAATCAATTCAAAGGATATCAAAGAGTTGGGAATTTTCTTTTTATTTTGTTTGTTGGTTTTTTATTTAACAGGGAAAAGAAAATTGTCTTTTAACTTGGATTCCAAACACCCTTTTCCACACAGGGACAGATATTTAGGGGATACACACTTCTTCCCTCTGTTCTACAAACCCTCAAACTAGTACCAAAGAAGTACTAGTACCAAAAATGTCCTACCTCAAGTAAACACCCACAGCATGTATTTCTCTGAACTGGTGATGATTCCACAGTGGTTTATAAAAGGGCAGAGCTGTGATGGCCTTGCTGGCACATGTTGTTGAGTATTTCCTCTATGGGTAACAAGCTTTAGTGTGTATCAAATTAAAAAATAATTTTTAAAAAAGCATGAGAGAAAAGCTGCATATGTACCCATACGTGAAATTAGATCCATATATGAGATTAGATCTATAGGATAAGTCTATTTCAGTCATTTGCCACTCAGGCCAACTTATTGGCAGGTCTAACATGGTAGAGCTCCAGCTCAGTGTATGCACACACTCTGATAAATGGTCCACAGAGAGAAGAACTGCAATGATAATCTGATATTTCATTGTATTAGTTATTCAAATCATCCTTCTCAGTCCATCTTTTACATTACCTTCCACCAAAGCATATTTATAAATAATTCTGGTTTGTAGAATACATTTGATATTTTTCTTTCTTTCTATCTATCTATCTATCTATCTATCTATCTATCTATCTATCTATCTATCTATCTGTCTCCTAATTAAACATTTGTCAATTATTTTAGCTAAACATTAGTTTAACACTAATTAAAAACTAGTGTTCATTTTAGTGTTTGTCTGCAAGAATTTCAGTATGAGATATTTGCTGCTTGGGATATCATTCACTTGAGTTCATGCTAAGAAAGACAATAAAATTAAGCAGCAGTTGGTCATTAGAAGCTTACATACTTCATATTCAGTACACACATGCTTCTTAATACTAAATAAATTATATTAATCACATTTTAATTATGCATCTGCCCTATTAAATTAGAATTAGGGCTAGAGTTGACAATGAAACTAGTCAGACTTTCACCATCTGCAGATCAGGCTTTGCATGACCTACTGGGTATTTTTAAAATATTTCCATTTTAAAAGTAGTAATCACCTATGGATATTTAAAACACCTCTGATAGTTGGCATTTATCCACAATTAATGGGTAACCAGGGGTCCTCTTCACTTGTCTGTGTAATTCAGTTATCATTTAGTGATAAATTGCAGAAAAAAATGTTTTGTTTGTAGAGTAAAAATCAATGGCAGTAGTTTCTGGTGAAAGATGCTAAAGACTCCCCTCTTAACACTGTCCCCCACAACAACCTCATCTCTACACTGGAGCGGTGCCAATTTGACAGATTGACCACTCAGTGGACTAGGATTTGGCTGTATTGTTGCACTCAAAGTGTTGCAGCCAATGGCTCATAATTCCATGTGGAGGTTGGTGATGAGTGGCGTGGCTCAGGGGTTGGCACTGGGGCCAATGATGTTCAACATCTTTGCTGTGATATGGACAATGGGGTCCAGCACATCCTCAGCAAGTTCCTGACAATGCCAAGCTGTGGGGCAGTCGACATGCTGGAGGGAAGGGATGCCTTCCAGGGAGACCTGGACAGGCTTGAGAGGTGGCCCTGTGTGAACCTTAAGAAGTTCCACGAGACCAAATGCAAGGTCTAGAACCTGAGGCAAGGCAATCCCGGACACAAATACGGTTGGGCAGAGAATGGATTGAGGGCAGCTCTGAAGGCCTTGGAAGTGTTGGCTGACAAGAAACTCAGCATGACCCGGCAATGCACCTTTACAGCCCAGAATGCCAGCCCTGTCCTGGGCTGCATCAGAAGTGAGGCCAGCTGGGTGGTTCTGCCCCTCTCTGCTCTCCTGAGACCCCACCTGGAATCCAGCTCTGGAGACATGGAGCTTTTGGAGTGGGTCTAGAGGAGGGTGAGGAAGATGGACTTGAGCACTTCTCCTATGGCAACAGACTGACAGAGCTGGGGTTATTCAGCCTGAATAAGCTGGAGAGGGAATTTTGACCAGCGCATGTCAAGGACAAGAGGCAATGGCTTTAAACTGAATGAAAGTAGACTGAATGAAAGTAGATTTAGATTAGCTGTAAGGTAGAAAACTTTTAAGATGAGGGTGGTGAGGAAGTAGAACAGGTTCTTAAAGCAGTTGTGGATGGCACATCTCTGGAAGTGTTCAAGGCCAGGTTGGATGGCACTGTGAGCAACCTTGTCTAGTGAGTGTTGTCACTCCCTGAGATGGGGTTTGAACTAGATAATCTTGAAGGTGACTTCCAACCCAAACCATTGATTCTGTGATCTTTCATTAGAAACCTGGGATTTGCAAACATACAGGAGTTCACACTATTGCTCATTGCTATTTCTAAGCAATGTTCAGATGCTGAATGTTGAAGTGGCAGAAATAAGTGCATGTTTTCCACATACTGAAGTTCTGATTGTGTCCTCAGACAAAATAACCATTAATTTTCCTGAAATTTTCCTGAAGTGAAGTCTAAAGGACTAGATGCATGCCTCTGCATGCAATACCTACATGATCTTTCATTAGCTATTTGGTATTTTTTGTGGCCAGAATGGGATTTTAGCTTCTGGAAACAGCCAGAGATCCATGTGGGAGTGACACGTATCATTCAGGATACTATGGGGGAAATATGTCTTTCTGAAGTGGCAGCTAGAGATGAGACTGAACACCTTGAAGCTTTTCAGCTGGCAGCAAACACTTCAGATAACTGAAATGAATCCACATTTCCCACCATGTATTCAAATATGCATTTTGAGAGTGTAAAAATATATAAAATAGATAGACCATAGCCATTCCCCTTGTGAATTGCACCTTAAATGTTTCTGCCCAACTTCACATGGTCAACTGTCCTTTCATAGCAATTTTGCACAATTTTCCCAAAGTTTATTCCCACTGCCATTTGGAAGCAGAACTGAAACTCAGAAAAACTAAGCTAAGTGTGAAATATTCTGCAGAATTTCAGTAATTCTGGGTATGAAATGAACCTCAAAGGTCAGGAAAAGAGTTTTCTTTCCCTTCACTGTACACCATTATTTTTATTACTGCTCCCTGCTGAGTTATACATCTCCTTCTGAAGGCTTAACTGAACCTTAAATTAGCTTTAAATCATCCCTACCTCTAATGAGGGGATACTGTTAAATTTCTGGAGGGGAATATCCTCACTTCTCACAAACTGTACTTATCATGAAGGGGGAACCAAACATAAATAGGGAGGGAACTGGTAGAGGTGTTATTAGTTCATCTCTCTTTTTCCATTAATTACCGTGAGGTAATTAATGGAAACTCCCTAACTTCCTTAGGCCAGGCATGGCAACTTTAAGACCACCTAGTGATTGGAACAGGGAGAGAGAATACTAGTTGAAAGCAGCTAAAAACCTGGAAACTAGGTACTTGGGATCATCTTAATATAAAATAAAGTGTGTGGGCACAAAACATTAAATTGTACAGCTGGGGATCAATAATCCTCAGCCTTAGGAACACAAAATAAATGGAGGCTGTAAGCAGGTCTAAGCATCATTCAGCAAACACTTGGCAACCATTTCCACTTGAGAGCCAGGATGTGATGCTTGGGGAGCATTCCAGCTGCACGACTGCTTTTATTTGTACGACTTTGGCAGTATAGCTCCAGCAGTCTGCATCCTTCATTCCTCAGTTTGGTTGCTACTGCTTTGGTGGGTTTGTCAAGGAATCTTGTTTACTGCTTCCAAGTGCCAGATGATCTGTCTTCAGTAAATGTCAAAATTCCCTTATTGTCACTTCTGCTTTTGTCCCTCATATATGTGACCAATCTGTTGCCTTTGGCTGCTTACACTTACTTGTGCTGAACCAAATAAATACATTAAAGCACATCTAACTCCAAACATTGTTTTAAGCTGCTTACAGGGAGTCCAAGTTAGGTGGTCAGATCATTCTGGGTCAATGTTACCTAGCGCTGGCTTCTTGGCAAATTTGCTTGTTAGTTTGCATCTAGCCAACAGACAGATCAAAAGGAAAAAGGCAACTACAAAAATATACACTGATAAGAGAGCTGGGATAACACTATCTTGAGGAAAAACACAATCCTGAAAAATATGGCACTGCAACTCAAAAAAGACATGAGCTGCTAAATACATTTTAAGACCTTGCATGATCATGAGACCAAGACATGTTATAATTGATATCGCTGGATCATGTGATATAGGGTATTTCCATGACTTTTCATCTTTCACTCCAGCTTGGACAGATGGATAGCCTCAGGAAGTATTTCAGGGAACATGGATGAGGTAGAAAAGCATCCTTTGGATTTAAATGAGTGTTACAAGGCTGCCAAGATTGAAGATCTCGGTTCTTTCAGTTTTGTGTTGTTAAGTGTTTTCGCAGAGTTTGGTGGGCATGCATTGGAGCGGGAGCAATTTGCAATGGATATAGACAAAATTTGCTTCACTGTGAGGAAAAATCTGCATTGGAACACACTGCCAGCAAGGTTGTGTCGTCCCTGTAGCTGGAGACCCAGCTGCAAAAAGCCCTGAGATACTGGGCCTGCCCTTACAGGTAGCCTTACATGGAACAGGAGGATAGACTAGAGATTCTCTGAGTGCCTCCCAAGCTGAGTCACCATGTGATTCTTCGAGTCTGAATGGCTTATTTGAGGTAATAGTTTAGATACAAATCTCTTAGAAGGTTTTACATAAGGTACCTGGAAGGACTTGGAGGAAAAGCACCAATAAAAAGCAGTTAACTGGAACCAAGGAATAGTTAGAGGTGAGAAAACTCTGTTTGTGTGAGGCACCTCTTCTCCCTTTTTCCTGTTCATGGTTACTCTTTCTTGACATTTGAATTACTGAGGGCATTTTCCTGTAGACAAGGTAGAGAAGGTCCATAACCATTGATAGAAAGATGGAGCTCAAGAAAGAGGTACTTTCTCTTTGCATCAGTGTTCAAACAAAGCAAAAGCATTTAAGAAAGGAAAAAAATGATGAAAAACCCAATCATTATTCTATTGTTATTTCATAGAGGGTAGCAATGATTTACAACAACTATGATCTGTGGGAGGAGGGTGAACACAATTGAAAGTTTGATGCCAAATTTTATTGTTATATGCAAAAGGATGACTATGAATCTTAGCTCCAGCTTCAGCCATCTGATGGAGTAGAAACCATCGTTTGGCTTTCCAGCCTGTTTCTTCAGGGCTCAGATCTGTGCTGTAGGATGGTCAAAGATAAAATCCAGGACATTAATTCAAGGAGCAGCCATTAATTTACCTGCTCAATTTATGGTTTTTTTTTTTCCCTTTCTTATGTATATCTACTTTTGAATTTTTATTAAAATTTTTATTATTATTACCACTTGTCTCAGCATCATCTTTGACTTCCTTGTTCAAAAGATACTGCCCCATAGCCTGTGTAACTCCATCCACTGGAAGAAGAGAGAATCAGCTTAAACGGTAGATTCATCACCCAGCAGGTAAGAGATTGGGGTATTGGTGCCTGCATCCTACATTTTGGACCACTCAGTGAATAAGGAATTGGTTGGGTAGTCATGGTCAAAGAGTTGTGGTCCACAGCATGATGACCAGGGACAGACCAGCAGCGTGTTCCTTGGGGATTCTTACTGGAACAACATTATTCAACATGAAGTGACATTTTACAAGGTCATGTAGAAATAGGATAAAGGGTAATGACTTTAAACCCAAAGAGAGTAGGTTTAACTTATAAGAAATTCTTTACTGAGAGTTTGGTAAACCACTGGAATACTTTGGCCAAAGAAGCTGTGGATACAACCTTGAAATGTTCAAGGCCAGGGTAGATGTGGCTTTGAGAAAGTAGTCTAGAGAAATCTGTCCCTGCCTATGGCAGGGGGAGTTGGAATGAGATGTTCTTGAAGGTCCCTTCCAACCCAAAACATTTTGTGATTCTGTGATTGATTCTATGATTCTATGATTCTTTGATTCTATGATTCTGTGAATTTACTTTAAGATGGGGATGTTTGTATATCCATAAGCTTTATGAAAATGAGGAGATGTGAGACAGAGACTAGTTGAAAACTTTCTATGATGCACCCATCACACATTTTGGATATCAGTATCACAAAAAATTAAGAGCTGGCTTCCTTCGTGTAACAGTTCCATGGACTAAAGTATTTTTTGTCTGCAGTGGGTATTACCTCTTGTGCAGTCTGGTCATCTTCCGTCTCTCTGATGTTGTGACCTGTGAATGTATTTTATATGAGTGCTTTAGGTTACTTCTTCTTGTGAAGGGTTTTCCACTTTCCTCAGTGCAAAGGATTATCGCTTTCCTGCTCCTTTGGTGTAAATCCATCATCTGAAGTAGAACTTCTATGTACCATCTTGTGTAGTCACAGAGAAGAGGAATTTAATTTCCCTAGACCAGTTTTTCAGACACTGCCTCAAGGACACCTCTGCTGAGCAGTGCCAAACGTGTTCTGTCTAGTACCTAGGGTGGAGATTTCTAGTCCATAGTCTGTGAGCACAGGTAGACTGTTAAGATGAAAAAGGAAGGCTTTCCCAATATTCCTCCTGATTTAAGCTACTAACCCCACAGTCCTACAAACCAAAAAAGGTTGAAGTTGCATGACTATGCATAGATCTAGAGTTCAATATCTCAAATACACTAGAAAGAGTGGGAACATACGGAAAAATGAGTATCTGCAGAAAGAAATCTGTGAATGCACAAATTGTTTGAAGTCTTTGAACTTTATGCATGCAGTACCGTTTCCCCCGCTAAGTGAAATGGGAACCTGAGAAGACCTAGCTGTTAGAATCAAACCAGCAATTCCTAAAGGTAAAATAGTTTTTCTTCTTTAAACTCAAACATATTCCCATCACTAACAAAGAACCATTGTTTTGCATCCAGAAATAGCGAACAGCTTATTAGCGAAGGTGGTTATGCAGAAGACATGCTTGCCTGAGACTGACGCACAGTAACTGTGCACAGTGGAGCTGAGGAAGTTGCCATATGGGGAGAAATCGTTGGGAGCCTGGCACGGGGTGTGAAGTTCTGCTGTCATATGATAACTGAGATGAATTACTTTTGGGAGAGGGAGTCTTGCAAGTAAAGGGTCAGAATTAATGATGCAAATAGCGGAACTCCTGGCAAGCGTTTAGTTCCTATTTAGAGAATTTGCTTTACTAAACCAGAGTTAAACTAGTGAAAAATTGTACATAGCTGCTGACTTTTAATTAATTAAGGCATAGGTTTTTATGGTTATTAATAAAATCATGTATATATGCTCCATCTGTACTTTACACTAAAATTGTTTTAAAGTGATAGGTTGTGACTATATAGCACACTTACTGCTAAAATTGCCAGTTTCAAATTCAAACTGCAATAAAATGCTTTGCTTCTAGCATTTGTTACACTTTAATGACAGTAAATTTCTAGAACAATACAATGCTAAAAAATAGTGTTGATATAGGCTTGATGCTGTTCATAGCCCTTGAATCATTTCCATAAATTTTTGTAACAGTAACAACTCATTAAAAGTGCATAAATGTTGAGGTTTATAACCTTTTCCCCAGGCAGAATTTCCTGGACAAATTGCAATTAATTACTTGAAATCATTGCTCTCTAAATTTGTTGAGCTACATATTCACATATAGGAGTTAAGGATATGACTTTTCATGTAATCTTCTTCAGTGTCCACAATGTGGGACATCCCAACAAAGTCCAGAAGCTGTAATTAGATCTGAATCTGTTGTAGAAAATAAAAATAATCTGAAAATAAACATCCTGTACATGGAGACTCTTGATGAAACCATGCTTCCAATGAAGCTTATGTATAGTATAGATAAACTAAACTTCCAGAGATCACATTGAGGTCAGGATTTCACCCTAGAATGATCCTGTGCAAAGCAACACATTTTCCAGTAATATTGTCAGCCACAGAAATTTATTCGTATTTTCAAACAAAGGGCCTAACAATTTTTATTCTCTCTCTGACACGCTCTCTCCCACATGCTCTCTCTCCGTCTTTCTTTTTCACTGTCTTTCCATCTTTCTTTTTTCTTTTTGAATGGCTCCAAATATACATGAGTCAACATTTCCTACTGATGCCCCAGAAGAATGCTTTAGATAGCAAATCAGAGAACAGAAATAACTGTATTTACTTTAGCTGAGGACATGCATCTCTTGCAATGCCAACCCCACCCCCCAAAAAAAACAAAACCCCCTCAACATCCCCAAAACATTTGATTTTCTTGTTAGGAAAATCAGCAGGTTGAGTAAAAAAAGAATATTTTCTAAATAGAAATAATTTGGAGAGAGTGCATTTGTTGTAAATCTGGAGTCCTGGATAACACTGAATCCTTACAGATTTCTGGAGTTCAGAAGTTAAATGAATCTCTATTAACATCTAACTCCTGGGAAAAAATAATCAGATTGAAGCTACAGTCATTTGAAACTTTTTCAGCAAAACATAGTATCAGATTGAACTCAAGTATCCGCTTGTGTTTTCATACTTACCCAATACTTCAGTAAGGTTCCCCACAGTTTACAAAATTTTTAGTTAACTTGGATAAAGTTTTGAGCAAACCTGGGGTTAATTATGACTTCATGTAGAAACCATGATAAACACTGTGGTTTTGTAGAATTTTGATTCAAAACCAGGCAAGACTTGTGGGTTTTGGCTGAGCATCACCGAGTTTCAGCTGTATGCTAACCCAAAACTGGAAACAAAAATTACCTCTGGTAATATTTAAAAAAAAATCTAGGGCATTGAAACTGCACACAACTGAATTTAATACACTGCTATTTGCAGCTTGGCAAGCTGTCTCACAGCTTTCTATGAACACCTGGTGACAACTCTTCATGACAACAAATAAAATGCAATGGTGTTACAGGGTGGGTTTTCCCCTTGTGTCTTGAATGTTGTGGGATTTTCCTGTTAATATCCAGACCTGTGACACACCAGCATCTAACAGAGGGGAGAGGGGAGAGGG
>PYHW01009485.1:6698402-6721541 GCA_013186435.1 Turdus rufiventris
AACTGTATCTGGAAGAATTTGCTCCAATATAGCTCCCAGCTGGACCTGTAATCAAGTCCATCTTTTATAAACAGACTGACTGACAAATAACAAATGTTGGTGAGAGTGAGACTGATGAAAGCCAAAGAAATTATCCAGTGCAAATAGAAAACTGAGATATTACTTGTGTATAGCAATTGTCTAGGGGTATCTAGAAATGCAGAGAAACTGTCTCTCGAGCACATATTCAACTGGAATAAAATCCCATTTGGAATAATATGTCTGAGTTACATAAAGTCTGTATCTCTTTACCTATTTAGTACCTCCACATTCATATGATAGATGCTCTCACTTCAATGAAAAGCCATGCTTTTCTTGCTTAAGATCCTTCATAACATTAAAATTTAAATTTTACTTGGTGTTTTCATATCTACAGTAGCAACATCTGCTTAAAATACTCATTTATTTTAATATGCAGTGTTATTGCTGATATGTTCTCACTCTCTCCTTGCATAATGTTAGGAGCTGATTTGCTTTGTTTTGGTCTTCACTTTTCATGTGGTAAAAACGCATCAGTAGAGTTTTCTAGCAGCAAAATAGAGATGATAGGTTTTTGCAGGGTGTTGTTTTCATCTCTGCGGCTATGACTCCATAGCACGTTCTCACCTGTGACAGCTTTGAGGCATCCTTCTATGTTAAAGTGACTCAATATAATGCCAGACTAGATCCTAAAATACTTGCACTTACATTAGTGTCATGCTCTGATAGGGTTAGCAAACTCTGAATTTTTACTGAAATTATTGTTCAAGACCAGTTCAACTGGGTATCCCTGTACAGCTTTATACGACATTGCAACCTCCTTCCAGCTTACAAACATTAATTACCTCCTGTCATAACTGGTTTCACATCACTGACTTTGCTGTAACTCAGTATATTCTAAGGACTATAACAAAAATTGAGACCTGTTGGCTGAATCAGTATTTCTATCAATTTAAGAAGTGCATTTGTCAGTACTGGTATTGACTAACACCAAAATGAACAATTCAGGGTCTAATAATTGCAGGAATGTAAGTATTGATATAGTTTTGACAAAAGTAATTAGTGGGTGACTTTTAGCCAAGATGTGGTCTCTTAATTTTGAATGAGAAAAATTAATGCATAATACTGGTGAGCTATGGTATCAAAGGAAGGAGATGTATTAAAGAACGTTTCCAAGAATGTTTATTGCAGGAAGCATTGCACCCTCTGATTATACCAAAAAGCTTCTTTTTGTTTCACTTATAAACTTCATTCACAATCTTCCATCACTACACAATATCAGAGTATTATAAATGTGCTTCTGGCTGCCTGGATTAGGACCACATACTATTTCCCCTCCTTGACACTTACACATTTAAACAGTGACAAGCATTGGTGGTTTGGAGTGATTGCACGTTGCTAATGGGTGTTTATGAAAAGTATCCAAGAAAAGGAGAAGATAAACAAAGGAGAAACAAAATAAGCAAATGACAAAAATAATAGCAAAGATTTCATCCAGCTGAACTAGAGGCAAAGGATGTAAATATCCCAATGGAGGAACTCTTCAAGGGCTTGTATCTGTAGGAGGGAGAAATTAATTTATTTATAAAAGGATGTGAAAAATGTAAGATGTTAGAATAACCTGTTTTTTTCCCCATTGAAAAGCAAACTAACATGATACTTGCCAATTCTTTTTATTTGAATGTGGAACTTAACCTTTTCCTGTGTGTGCACTTCTTGCTGAAATCCCCCAAACCAAATAACAACAAAAACCTAACCAGAAATGAAAATGATATTTCTTCTGTAGTGTCTATTTTTACTAGAGAAACTGGCTTTTGTCAATTTAAAGATATTCCATAGAACAATCTAATAATGTTTATGAGATAACAGAGAAGTTGGGTTCAGATGACACTCTACTCTTAAAGAGCGTTATCAGGAAGGAAAAACAAAACTCAAAGGCATATTGACCACCCACCCACAAGTGCAGCCTCTGATTCCAGAGACCACACTCTCCTCCCTCCTCCTAACCACAAGGAGGGGAGGCAAGGGGGCAAAAGAGGACACATGTTAGCTTTGTCCTAGTTAGCTCGTAGAGGTGGGTGGACAACTCCACCTCAGATCCTGATTCAGCCTCAGCTTTGCACTGATCATTGTTTTCTAAAGTAGTCACTGGTCTTGGGTTTTTGAGTCTTTGACCTAGCACAGTTTAAGAGTTTAAAATCTCTGTAACTTCAGCCCAGAAATCGCTATAGGCTCAGCTTATGTTGGCTATAGCTGACCTCTGCCAGCAGCAGTTGAAGGGAATTCAGAGAGGGCACCAAGCCTGGTTGCTTTCCCTGGCTTATTGCTCTGGTACTCACCCAGCCCTTGCAGTCATGACCTGATGGATGTTAGAGGATGCACCTTTGTCTGATTCCTCACTGTCTCTTTATGTTACTCTCCCTTGCTGAACTTGCTGAAGATTGTGTCTCTGTCTTACACTCTCTCAGGAATGAGAAAATTAGGTTTTATTTAAGTGTGACACACTTCTCTGCTGAGAAAAACAAACACAAGGCTCGCCTAAAAATTGTCAAGCTGGCATCCAAAAATAAAGGGGCCCAATTTGTTTCTAGTCACTTAACAGTGAAAGAACATTACATACACATTGGAAATAAAGCACCTGAAGTCAGGGGCCAGTCCTTTTTAATTAATTGGTGTGCAGCTCAGCATATTGCTCAGGCCCACAAATCTCAGTCTTCCTCCTTCAATATAAATACCAAGACAGTTTTCTGGGCCCATGTCTCAACCTAGACAAATAAATTCTCCTGAGGACTGAAGCACCAACAAAAGCCACCTTGCCTTTCCCTCTGTTTTTCCTTTGTTTTGCCTTTTAACATACATGCAGCAGTTATGTGTCATTTGTAATTACACATTAATCCAAAAGATGCAAAGAAATTAAGGAATTTTCTTTGTCTGTCTTTTTGGGAGCGGATAAACAGGCAAAACACACTTAAACCAGCAATTCTAAAAGCTATGTATTCTGACCTCCCTTCTTTCCAGAGACTGTGATGTGCTTGAGCCCCTCCCTTCCATTAAATACACATATACCTCGTGGCCTTTTCTGCTCCAGATTCTGTCTGTTCCAGCCCCTTGCAGACAACCTTAGCAACTCAAGCTCAAGCAAAACCAACTGTGGGCCCATCCAGCCTAACTCTGCCAATTCCTACATTCCAGTTTAGCCTTTGCTGACTGCCTTGAACTCCCTCTGCAACCATCGTCAGCTTTGCTCAAAATAATAAAGGGAAAAATCTCTTTATCCTTCACCCCACCCCAGCTCCTCATAGCTTGGTTCCTGGCTTGCTTTGGCTCCTACTGGAAGGAAAATGCAGTAATATTTTCCTCCTGCCCAAGTTCAGTGTGGTTTACCATTTTACTGGGAATGAAAAAGGTTTGAGATTGCAGGCAGTCAGCCACTGCCTCACACACCCAGCATGGTCCAGCCCAAGGTACTGCCTTCAACCATCGTCAATTCCCACCGCCACTGTGCCTGCTGGAATAAATATTATATTCCCTATAAGGCTCCCAGGTACGAGGGAACTACTGCATTGGAGGAGAGGAGAAAAGGCAAGCAAACAGAATGGAGAGAGAAGAAGGACAAAGGACAGATGAAATTTTTGGGTGAAGACTTGTCCCTTAGCTAAAGATACATTTTCAGCTCCCCCAGGAGCTCCTGACTTGTTTCACCAGTCAGAAACCAGCTGGCTTGAAATATGCTTAGAATGTAATTATCAACTAAAAGATGGTACAATAAGAAAAGAATAAATCTTTAAAGAAGAAATACAGCCAAAAAGTTGAAAATCCTTAAACAGAAATACTTAAAAATCTGACTAGTTTAGACTTAAATTTAAAGTAGATGGAAATCACCATGACTCAGACATGAATGGGAGAATATAAATAGTCTTGGTGGGAGTTTTTTCTTATGTTCTATTATGAGCTATTTATGTTTCATTTGATACATGAATGAGATGTCTTACTTTATCATAATAGCAACCTTGATTGAATACATTTATCTTCAAGGCTTGTGTAGTAGAAGGCAAGAGGGTGATCAGCACTCTGCAGCTTGGAGTCTACTGCCATGATGGCTTGTGCCCCTTCACATCCAACAAAAGAGATGGGAAGGAGAGTCGGAATGATAGCTGAGATGCTTCATGGCCAGCAGAAAGTGCACACCATGGGTTGAAGTCCAGCTACTGCTTCAGTCATCCTGTGACATCAGATATAATACTCACCACTAAAATGACCTTGCTTTTGGAATTAATTTCCCTCACAGTGGCACTGCTCAAACAGGGAAAAAGCCTGACAGAACTAACTAGTGGATCTCAGCAGCAGCCAGGAGCAGATTATGAGAGGGAGAGTCAAAAGAGGGGAAGCACATGCAATAGCAGTCCCAATATCCTCTCACATCTGCTGGCATGTTCGGCTCCAGAGACATTTGAGCTGCAGAATGCAGCTGAACCTCAGCCTGCAAATAGCCCCTGTGTATACAAGGATAACAGTAAACAAATGTTGCTTTTCTGTGGGTTTATCAAACATCATGGACACTCTGCTGTGAAGGATGAGAGTGTTCCTCATCCACAGCCAGAGGAAGTTCATCACAGCACTCTTTATCTTCTGCTAAAGCTTGGAGCTTTAGCTGCTGTTACAAGACGGTTGGCAGGGGTTGGGCCATTTGGCTTCCTGTAAAAAATCTGATACCCTTTTCAGGGGAATTTTCCACACATGGAAGTGGTTGTTCTCAGTGAGAGCAAACCAGACACACAGGAAGCTGTGTGAGTGAAAAAAGCTCATGTGCTACATGCCCAGAAAAACTCCTTCTGCATCTGGTGGTCTATGGCTCAGGCAGCCCTGGAGATGGGGGTCTTTGTATTTAGTTGTCTCCACAAACCTTCCCTTACATGAATGTCCCTAATCCTTTTTTGAACTAATGTGACTTTTACAGTCCACATCACAAGAAGGAGTTTCACAGTTCAACTGCTCCTTTCATGAAAAATATTCATCTTGACTCCTTGAGCTTGGCTCTTACCAGCTTTGTAAGACAACCACCATTCCAAACATAGAAAGAGACTGTGAGTCATTATCGTCAGCTTTTCTAGCAGTTTTCATAGGTTTTGGTCATCTTTTCCACAGGCTGCAGAGAAGGATCACACCATATCCTGACAATTTTGATCATTTTTTCCCCACCTCCATGCTTCTCCTCCAATCTTGCTGTTTTCCTTCCTAAAAGACTGAGAGAGCAGAGAGGACCACACAGGACCAAAACTTGAGTGCAGCATGGAGTTATACAGTAACATACAGTTGTTTTCTGATTGCAGCCTATTCCTCTCATTCCCATCATTCTTTTTGTCTTGTTTTGCTTTGAGTTGCATGTGTTTTTAATAGATTTATCTATTTATAACCCCAAATCTTGTTTATTCATTAAAACTGTCAGGTCAGACTCTTTTGCTGGGTGAGTAGTGCTGGAGTATTTCCTCCCCTGTGTGTACCACTTAAACCTCTGTTTATTCAAATAGCACAGGCCTTCATTTCTCAGGTGAATAGATAATTTCTTTTAAGGTAAGTTTTTTTTTTATGGGGGAAATGATGTGTAGTAATAAGAAACGCAATCAGATGTAGTGCAAAGGGGAACATTTAACACTCTCATCACTCCTCTTTGTGCCTCTCTAGGAAAATTAGCCTTCAGGATCAAATTCTGACATATGAAGACAATAAAATTGTCATCCAAGGCAGCAGATGCCTTTAACCCAGCCCCTAAAAGGGCACTGCCTATATATATGTGTGTATATATATATATATATCACATTATAAAATAGGGCAGAATAAGGTGAGATGCTATTCATTCTGTTAACTGAAGTAAGTAATGCAAATATAAGACAGGAGTTTTTGAAGACACCACTGGAAATATCTACAAAGTTTCTTTACGGCCAAGAATGTTATCAGCAGTACAGCAAAGCAAATCCTAACTGCGCAAGAAACCCTAAATCAGGGCAACAGCTGCTGAGTTTAAGGTTGCATATCAGTATTACAGGACTAACTGTAAGCATGAAATTTGGAGTATCTGCTAAAAATAAGTAAAAATGAAAGAGGCATCCAGATGACTTTTCAGCTATTTATTGATTTCCTATCCTGCATTAATATTGTCTTTAATAGCAATTGATAGACTTGTCTTTCAGTATTTTGCTATCTCAAGTTGTAAAAATGCTCCCCACTGTTTAAATTTTATGACACAGTGCTTCTCTTTTTCCAACCCAAAGAAGACCATGTCATGGAGTGTCTTCTAACTTTTTTATTGAGTCCTTATGCTCTTACACCATCCTTACCACCCAGAAATTAGGTGATTTGAGTTGCAAGAAAGAATCAAGACACTGTTATATCAGGGTTGTATTCTGTGACAGCTGGGTTGAAACCTGAGATAAAATGATTTGATACACAAAAGCATGAAATATACCAGTGAATTACCAAAGAAACAAAATCAACCTGGTATATGTGGAAGGTGTCCCTGCCTAAGGCAATTAGTTGGAATGAGGTGATGGTTTAGGTCTCTTCCTACCAAAACCATCTATGATTTTATGATTTCATGCTTACTTTTTAGCAGAAGTTGAGCCAAACCTCATTATTTTAGAAGCAGTATTTCAAAACACATATTTAAAACTTCATCCAAGGACAGCAAGGAGAAAATAGTCTATATTGTGCTTCCCACGTTATTAAAATAGTATGACTGGTTTAATAGCAGTTCTCTTCCCTTTCCCTTTTCTCTATTTCATTTTTTTAATATTCCCTATTGCATTTGCTTGGCTGAGCAAAAATATGCACCAAATCAAATATAGCAACTAACAAAACTGTCAAGTTTTGTCGAGAGCCATGATAATTTCTGTCCAAAAACTTATTTTTCACCTTCATACCATTTAAAGAGCATAAGGAACAACTGAGAGGTCTTTATACAAAGAAGGTCTCAGGGAGATTATGGAGGACAGGGAAAGGGGCCAAATGAAAATCTGTGCATCTGCCATCCATCAGAAACACGTGTTTCAGGTGGCTGTAATAGAGGGCTATGCATGCATCTAGAGAAATAATCTCGCCTCATAAACTCCCAAACTGAAAAGCTGCCTAAGATACAGAATAATTTGATACAGGTATATGCATTTTTTACTGTATAGGACTCATTGTAAATCATCATGCAGTGTGCACTGAGAAATGAATGGTGTTCAAGGTGAGAACCTGTAGACACTAATTTCATACTGTATCTAAAATATTGCACCCTCATTGCCATTACATGATCTATAAAAGGATTGAGTAGTTCAGCCAAATAACCTTGGTTAACTATCACAAATTATTGCTAAATCACTCATCTTATGGCCAAAGAATAAAATTGAGTATCTTGCTAAAAGTCTTTAATTTGCAAGAACTGTGCAGATCCTGTGCAAAAGGCTATTCAGTGGAATCCAGCAAATTACTTCTATGCTTGTGCAAAACTGTGAGATTGTTTTTACCAGTGTGTGGAAGGGTTTTATTTGGTCTCAACTAAAAGGCAATGGGAAGACATGGAGACAGATAGCCATCAGCTCCTCAGTCTACAAAAGGTCTATTAGTCCATTTACCAGCCATAAAACCCATCAGCTTGGCTGTGGGACAGGACATAGTGCTGCTGAGCTCCCATTTCAGCTTCTTCCATCACTAACATTCTTCCCCAAGCAAAATGGACAACCAGTTTCCAGACTGACAATCCCAGCATCTAGAAGGCTTTTGGGTACAGCTTCCATCTCCACTCTCTCAATATCCATGGGAGGGAATAAAAACTGGATGTGTATTTGCAAACTGTCGTGCAATATCAGTGCTTATTTACTACAAGTAGGCAACTCCTGGTGTGCATCAAGAATTTAAAGGGCCGTGTTTAAGTCACAGAATCATAGAAATGCTTGGGTTGGAAAGGACTTTCAAGACCATCTGGTTTCAACCACCCTGCCATGGACAGGGACACCTTCCACTGGTCCAGGTTGCTCAAAGCTTCATCCAGTCTGGCATGGAACATTTTCAGGGATGGGGCAGCCACAACTTCTTTGGCCAGCCTGTTACAGTGCCTTACCACCTTCACAGTAAAGAATTGTTTCCTAATATCTAAGCCAAAGGTACCTCCAGTTTGAATCCTTTTGCCGTTGTCCTGTCACATAATTAGTCTATTTTCCAGCAAGGAAATATTTGAAGGGAGGGGGAAATTGAAGGAAAAAGAGAGAAGAGATAATGAGCAACACACATCATGACAGTAGGGAGGGACGAAGGGAATAATTTATTTATTTGTGTTTATTTATTCACCGCTGAGGTGAAGAGAGTATTAGAAGAACAGTAATATTTCCAAGATCTGGATCAGGACTTGTAGGACTATGGAATGAGATGTTTAAAAGAACTTTTACAATTGTATCACACAGTAGATTGAACACTGCAGTTAAAGCTAGGAAAAGGACAAAATTATTTATATACTGCATATCAAGAGAAGACAGTGACACAAATGGAAAGTTTTTGGCAAATGTGTTTGATATTCAGAAAGGATAAAAATAGTTGTGTTAGAGGACAAATAATTCATGTTGCTCTGAGTTCTAGCAAATACGAGTGACTACGAGCTGACCTCATTGTGTTTAATAGCAGCAAAGAATGTTAAAGAGCTTCTACAGCATATCTAATATTAATAAGCATAATTTGACATGACCTCAAGAAAGGTCATCAATTTCAGAAAATTGTGAACCTTAACAAAAGATGCCTAACAATCATTCTAACAGGCAATGCAACAAGTTCAAGCCAAGGCACAGAAGAATTGCCTCTTTCTTGGAGTCAGATGTTAACCTGAGGCTGGAAGGGACCTCTGATGTTCATCCCACCCCTCATCAAAGCAGGGTCAACACTGCAGGTAGAAAAGTTGTATCCAGTCATGTTTTGAGTATTTCCATGGACTGGTATCTCACACCTGTTCCAGTGTTTCACCTCCTTCTCTGCAAAGTGCCAGTAATCAGCAGAGCAGACAATTTATTGAGGCTGGCTCTAAAGCCATTTAACTGTGAAGAAATTAAGAACATAGGTCTGCAGGTTACTGTCAGAAGGGATTGCACAATAAAAAGACATTATCTTTTGTTGTTCCTGCCATTACATATGAGACATTTGCAATATTTTAGAAATTATTTTGGGTATGGATTAAATGGCTGTCCTCTTCTGGTGATAACTGAAATAACTTGGTTTCCCTCATTGCATTTATCTCTTGGTCTTCTTATCCTCCCAGTAGAAAATCACATCCCCACAAAAAACAAGATGTTTTTCCAGCACTGACACACCTGGAAAATAAACTGCCACAAGAGCAAAAATCATAACAAAGAGACAGAGCCACATTCAGCAAAAGATTCCACAGAAGGCAGAACTGTGTGAAAGCACTTGCTTGGATCCATTTTGCAACTGAGATAAAGTTGTCCATCTTGGCAAAACTGAATTCATGAGAAATCCAGAGCATGCTTGGGAAGGAACATTTCATGGAAATAAAAAAGGACTTCCCTTGTCAGAAAGCAATTTTGGTCTGGGGACTGGTTGACTCAAAACTGCAAACCTGAGCAAATCTGGTGGAATAAAATTTGTACAAAGAAGAAGACAGAAAGTAAATACACAAAAAACATGTTGCATTCTAGGTCAGAAATTCTTGTGAGCTGGGATGAAGTTGACTTCATACCCTATATGTCTCCATTATGCATGATCCATGGAGGGAGCAAAAGTGCTGCATCCCTGACTGAGGCTTTTGTTGTACTTATGCAGAAGCAACAGCTGCCCAATCTGCCAACCCTGCTGCTATGTGATTCTGCCCCTGGGGACTCATGAAAATGGTTTAAAAAATCAAAATAGCATGCCCTAGACTGCTTTGTGAAGAAGACACTGCTTGTGGGATGGCGTGCAGGATCACAAAACAGGGGACCTACCCTTTAGTGCGTGGTGAATCACACAACTGATCCCACCACAACTGCCATAAAATTTGCACTTCTCTACTCATCCCCCTTCTTTAATACCACACAGATCTTCCGTTTGTCTGGTGTTAACAAAAACAAGACCCCAGGTCATGTGAGGAGCCAAGTCCTTCATGTAATGGGAATGATAGATAAAGTCCTGGGTATAAAATCAGCCAGATGAACAAAGAACAAAGCAGATACATTTGTTCCAGTAAAAAATAGCAATTATTCTTGTGTTTCTTAATGACACATTTATATCTCTTCTTTTTCCTTCTTTTTTTTTTTTNAATGTCTGGTTCTGCCTGATAACATCAAGCTTTGTAAAACAATGCAGTATTGTCTACAGTCCCTGCTATTATAGTAAGTTAACAGTTACTGTAAACAGAAGGGCTCTTCGTAGAGAAGATGAACCAAAGATATATTTTGAATTAAGCACAAAGCAAACACTCCAGCTGGCAAACATTGCAGGAGTAGTTCATTCTTTCAAAAAATTGCATTGGGTTTGCACTGCCAATAGTATACACAGAGTCATTGTTTCAGTCTCAGCAAGAGGGTTATTTATACACTTTGAATGCACGCTGCTTTCTCCTAAACTTCACAAAAGCAATCCATTAAAAATCATACCAAAAGTATGAGGGTTTGTCCTAATGTTTGAGGTTCATTTTCCCTGGTGGGTGCCACTAAAGCTCATTTTAAATAGGTCTTGAGGACGGAGGGGAATATTAGGTCACACAGTCAGATCTATTTTATATCATAGCCCATAAAATTTATTCCAGCTACTACTGTATGGAGCCCAATGGCTGACATTTGACTCAAGTGTGTGCTTGGAAGGTTTGCAGCCTTGAATCTACCATTTTCTGATGTAACTGGTTCCAGCAGAAATCAACCTATTCAACATTCGTATTGTACTTCCATTTGGTTTTCTTTGGCTTTGATTTCCATGCTTAGGTTCCCATTGTGCTTTTCTCTGATCCTTTAAAAAGCCCTTTAATAACTGTTATTTCCTTACAATCCAAGAACCCTGAACCATCTGAATGCTGTGTATTTTTGGTTCATTGGTACTTCTGAATAAAGCTAGAAGAAGAAAAGCAGAGAAGCAGTTTTTACTAGAATCAAACTAAATTTTATTCGCCTTGTTGGGGTTTCTTTCTTTAAAAAAGTTATTTCAGTTTAAATGGGAAGGTCTTCCCGTTCAAATGTGTTCTTTCTACTTGAAAAAACTTTCAGCAACTTTCAACTTTGACAAAAGGTGTCCATCCAGAAACATCACCCAAAGTGACCCTCAAAACCCAGAAGGAAGTTCAGTAAAATTCATACTAATTGTTTACCTTATCCAGTATACATTTTTTGCTAGAATGGTTCCATAAATTTATTTTAATAATCATTTACATGTGACAAGCACTTCAATCTTTAGTATTACTTAGTATTATGATGGATGTTACCCTGCATTTCTTGAATTAGGATTGTTTAAAGTTTAACTACATATCCAATCCAAAAAAAGTTGACTAGGAGGTGGATCTTACAAAAATACACATGCATTTGAATATGTAGGAATGTCTGTCCTCTCTGCATAATCTTCTCACACAGTACCTATGCACCAATAAATAGGCAGAAAAACATAAGATGGAATATGCTATTAATTATCTCTACAAACATATCTCCCTGTGATATGCAGACAAGACCATCATTAAGCAAATATTTATGTTCCAGAAGACATCAATTTTCCATGCTTCTGGTCTCATTTTCATATGTTGCAAAAGCCACTATGAATGCTCATCTTTGGCTTCCCATTCTTGCTTTCATTTAGGAGCACAAACCTAATTTGCATCATGAGAGAATTAAAGGGCAGAATAGTCTCTAAAATTCAATCAATGGCATCTATGCAATTTTAATGGAAATATAAAGAGCAATTTCTCTCTTTTCTGCCCTCATTACACAAATAATGATATTTCCACCTGCACTGAGCTGTTAGCGTGCCTTGCTATTGGTATTACTCCCAACATTAACATCCCTTCACTTATGAAGGAGGTACATAATTAGTGAAACTTTCATTTCAGCCAGAATCAGTGCATTGCAATCAATATAGTATTATACCTTCTGTGATCCTAAAAATTTTACTACTGAACCTAATTGGCAATCAACAAAATTAGAATGATCACTAGTCAGTAGGGATCCTCATACACACTAAAGTATTTGCTTTAGGATCAGTGAAAAAGTAGGAAACCTGCCAAGAGTTTTCTGGCTGGCAAGTCCTTAGAGGTTTATGAGACTTCCCAGACTTGTCATTTAAAAAAAAAAAAAAGCAGTTTTGAAAATTTTAAAAAGACTGTAGGCTTTATGGAGCTTTGTGATAACTTTTAGAGGGAGCAATTTCTTACTGGGTAAAGTCTTACAGACAAGTTTCCAGGCCACTTTGCTATGCCAGGAGAGAGCCTTCAGTGTACAGACCTGAGTTCTGCCATCTTCTGATGTACCAGTGTCCAAGTTCTCTTGTGCGTCATTAGAGATGGACCCACCAGACTTTCCCATCTGTATTCCTCAGGAAAGACAGGCTTTGCCACCTGATGGTGGCACTAAGCAAGCCTAATGATTCACCAGATTGGAGAGTATTTTCAATGGTGAAGAAAATCTTAATAATGATATTACATCACATTCCTTAATTAGGGACTTTTGTATGTAATCTCTTTTCTGTATGGAAATAAAACTGCTGAACAATGGAAAATACTGCTTCAAGAAGGAGAACAGATATGTCTATGGAAACAAACAGATTACTTAAAAATGTAGGAAAAGGGTTACTTGCAAGCCTCATGCTCTTTAACATATCTACATGGTATATGAGCCTAATCTGGTTAATAACAAAATAGATACCAATGAAACAGAATTCCCAAAACTCAGATGTACATTTTGGCTTTATTTAGCAGATTACATGTAATGTCAGCTGTTTGGTTTTTTTCCAACAGAATGAAGCACCTGAATACACTCCTAACTTCTACCAGCCCTTGAATTATTAAATGTTTTTCTTATAATCTTATGAACTGGATGCAAGAATCCCTAAATCTGGAAAATTCCAAGACCTCACAGATGCCAAGGAGAGCTTGAAAAGATGAAACAGCTGAATGAAAAGATTTCAGCCACAGGAAGGGAAATAAGAACAAATTTACTTCCATCCCACCCCAAATAATCTCGCTGAGAGAACTGTAGTAGTTTGTTTGGCTTTTTGGAATACTGGATGGCAGCAGCACAATGCAGCACTAGGAAATGCCTCTCTGCTCCTGCATCTGCAAGGCAAGCAACTAAGCAGGCGAGCCAACATTTCTTCTATCTCTCACTTTCACTGAAACAAGAATCTGGCATGGCAAATCGAAGTCCCATTGAAACAGAGCCACTATGAAATTACAGAGGAAATCCAGTCTCAGACTAGTTCTGATACTGCAGAGCTTTCACTTTTTATGTAAGATTTTATATAAAGTGGTTTTACCTTATAAATAGACGGGAAGAGACACAAGGGAGACACGAGAACATTTTAGTAATTCCTAAATAGTTCCTTTTCCTCTTCTTTATTTTCCTGATGCACTCCCCCGATACTAGGCTGTCAGTAACACTCAGGCTTTGCTCTGCAGTCAGATACACTGTGCAGCACTGCAGTGCATGAAAGCTTTGGAATTAGAACCTGAGTCAAGAGGTGACCCAGGAGCAAGTTGTTCAAGTCTAATCTCCCTTCCTTGCAAGGTGCTAGTCCTTCTGGACAAATTGCTTTCACAGTCCAAAAGTAATTGCATCAATTAAGAGCTAATTTTCCCTCCACTGAAGTCTTTTAAGTGTTCCGAATGTGGTCCATTATGGCCTGCTAAGTGTGATGGCAAAACTGGCAGAGTCATTATCCACACAGCAGTGGAAGCTGCTTGGAAGGGCATTGCAAAGCAGTCTCCAGTGACCGTGGATGCTGTGCCACGAGTTCCAGAGGGATGGGGCAAATCCCCCAGGAAGAGGTTGCAAGCCTGTGCACCTTTCAGATCCAATAAATGCTTTTTTCCCTTCTGTTGTTAACCAGTAAGAAATTGCTTTACTGAAGATAAATGCACCCAGTGAAATTATACAGATAGCAGCAGTTGATAATTGGCTAGAACAGATTCTTTGAAAAAGACAGAAAAAATCAATGGGGATATCTCTGGTGTATTGATTAGCAGGTGGATATTCATATTATCAGAGATACAAAGTAATTTAATCAAAAGAGTGAGAATTGAAATGGATTGGTATCATTAGTTAAGCTGGATAGGGTGATGCAAGAAGCAAAATGAATTTTGAGCTCTTTAAAGGAAGTAGGTATGAATGCTCTAATTTCAAAGTAGAAATAAATGGAAATTAAAAAAAAAAAAAAAGTTTCAGTAACACTGTTTAAGATTGCTTCAGCTTCCTGGAACAGAATTACTAAAATGAGGGCACAGAGTGGAAACCTTGGGAAAAAAATCGTCTTATGGTGACTCCAACAAGCATCAGAATGCCCAAATATGCTGGGACTGTCTGCTGTGGTGAGCCCCAGCTGGGATGCCCTGAGCAGGTGACAGGCTGACCAGGCAGTGGAGGTGGAGCTGCGAAGTGCAAACAGAGGTAGCTGCTCCATCCTGAGCAGGGTCCATGCTGCAGATGCTGGGTGCTGTGTTCCTGCTGTGAGAAACTTTGCTTCCCCTGATGAAGGAATCCACAAACCTCCACTTTAAAAGGGAAAAATTCTGAAACCCCCTCTTGAGGGGTTACCCTGTTGAAATATGACAACCCAATAAACAGAGCTCAGATGAAATATGGCCCACATCTGTAGTCACTTTATAGTTGACCAAATGTGCAGCCTGGAGTTTGTATTTGCTAGAGCTAAGATAATAACAGTCCTGAGAATTCCCAGCGGTTGTTTGCTTTGATTTGCAGAATGTTTGTTACACCACATTATAATCAAAAATTGGGTATATCCGCTGGTCAAAATCTCATGAGTTACAAAAACAAAACTTCTGCCAATATTGCTTTATATTAAAAAAGAGGGGGAAATTAACAGATTTTTTGTGAGATAGTGAGGGGTTTGTTTTGTTGTTTTTTGGGAATTTTTTTGGCTGAAACTTCCTATGGCCTGTGCTAGAACTCAGTAAAAAAAAATTAAAATTAAGGCAATAATCTAATAATCTAAAATATGCTTTTCACCTTGTTATCTGTGATTCAAGTCACTTAAAAACATGTATCAAGATTGCACTGCTTCCAGAAGTTAAATAAATGTAATGTTGTATGAGGTAAAGAGGTAAAGAAGAAAATCCATTCCACAGTAGGCTGATCAGAGGACCAAGGTACCAGCACTAGGCAATTTCAGTGGCTGAAAGAGTCAATGCCACAGAAATGGGCAATGGGCAATGAGATTTACTTTCCTAGCTATCCATCTCTTCAAAAAGCAACACTGACCCAATTGGCAAAGTGTTCACCCTAGTTTGTTTTAAAGAGGGTTTGGAAGTTGCTGTAAGTGCGGAGAAATTTTAAATTCATTTAAGACTAGAGGAGGAGGCTGCAAATCTGATGGTGAAAAGTAGGTAGAAGAGGCCTTAACAGGAGTTAATTAGTATGAGAAAGAAATGCACATAAACAGCAGAATAAGGAGCTGGATGTCCAACAAAGTAGTCAAAGTGTCTGAAATGCCATTTGATGGCCATTCTTGTTTTGTGTGTTCAAAAGGAGGAAAAAAACCCAAATGATAAATAGAAAGCAATAAGGTTAAACTGTTATACTACATTATGAAGGTAATTCTTCCCCTGAGGAAAAAGCAAAACCCCACGGTAAATGCCAAAAGCAAGGGTAAAAGTAGAGTATACAATAAAGGATGCTTGTAAAGAAAATAGCATTACAAAAATTCAACTAAAGATCTCAAACAAACAGAAAAGCTCATGAGTTTTTCTTTTGCTTTGCTTCTTTTTAGAATTCCATATACTAGAAACAAAAGGGCAACAAGTAAGGGTTCAGATAATGCAAGAAACAGAAAAAGAAGACCGAGAAAGACCTCAAAGAAAATCTATTACTTCACAAAAAAGCTCAGAAATCAGGTAGTGAAGCAAAAGCTGAAGCATTGAGCGCCTGCTTATTTTCAGGCTGCAGGAGGGAGATTAGTCTTCACCAGACACTGAGACAAAGTAAATAGGGAAATGGGGCAATAGAGACCAGAGCAGGGTAAAGAGTAAATTAAAGAGTGTTTAGACCGTACAGATGTATTTGAGTCAGCAGTGCCTGACAAAATCCATGTCGGTGCACTTAAGAAACAAAGCAGCTGACAAAGATCTGAGATCCCACACAGACCAGGGGAGGTATGAGAGGACACAGTCTGGAAAGAAGGAAAAGGACAGGACTTCTAGTGCAATCAGCCTCTTTTTTTTTTTTTTTTTTTTTTAACCCAAGAGGATTGTTATGAAAACCCAATGCTTTTACAGACACATAGAGAGTAAGGAGGCACAGAAGTGAAGATGAAGTTACCTACAGTTCACTTCAAACTGCAAGGCACATCACACTGAGAGCTGCAGGAAGTCTCTGCTGCTTAATACTTACTTTACATTTTCTCTTTAAGAACTTACTGCTTCAACAGAGAATATGTATCTCAACTACCTGAGAAAAAGCAGGCTCAGGAATATTGTCAGGATCCAAATTCAGCTCATTCTTGATGAATACAGGGATGGGTGGTCTGGAATACTTCAGATTAAATTGAATTAAGGTGGGTCCATAAAGTTATGCTGTTTGAAGAGAAATCAAATGCTAAAAATGTGGAATAACAAGCTGGGAAAAACCTTGCAAGGAAACAAGAAATCAAAAAACTGTGGCACCTACAGGGTGTCAGAACATATCCCAGAATAGAGAGGAATTCCAACCAGCCCAAGATCTTGTTAATACCTTGCTAACATTTAATCTTGTATGTAATTTAATCATATATGTAAGAAGGAGATTGAAAGTGTAGGCCAAGAGAGTAGTACTGTGAAGAAATAGAAATGTCCATGCCACATGAGCATGGAGAAATGGTACAGAGTTTTGTTGAAGAGATCTCTCAGGGATATCTAGAAGCACATCTCAGCAGCTCCTTCAGTCACTATTCAACTGATTCAGTAAGTGCAGGTAGTCCCTTCCATGACAGACCAAGAAAATTAATTTAATCCATTACATTGGAAATACTTTTGCATTGGAAACATTTTCTGAAAGGGCTAAAGAGCATAAACCACTGGCTTCAGGTAGTAAGCAGGTTAGATCCTGCAGCATGGGTATTTCTCACAATCTGCTGTGACAGTATATAGATATCCATATAGATTTGGTATCCAGTAAGAGATCTCTGGATAGGAGAATTATGTCATGTTGATATCCAGGATGGAGATCTCAGTCTCCATACAAGTACACATTACCTGAGATTCAACATAAGGACACGTGCAGAAAAAGAAAAACCTAAACACCTTAATCTGAGAGGTATCAGCAGAAGTGGCACTTGCAGAACCCCCAGAACAACTGTTCTGCTTAAGGAACCTGAGATGATCTGCAGGGTCCCCAGCAGGTTGTACACCTCTAAGCAAGTACATAACAAAACAGACAATAAGGAGGAGAGAAGCAAGTATGAAAAGGAGATTGGAGGAATGAAGTTTTGAGATAAATAGAGATGTTTGGGAAAGCAGTTACACCTTTTTCTTCCTGTCACAAAATACTTTTAAAAAGACAGTAGAGATCAGTTGTTCTGGAAATAAAGAATGGGGCATAATATTGCAGCAAGATCTGTTTAAGGTCCTACGAGAGTAAGGTCACGAAAGCCATAGGGTGACATCGCATGACAGTTCCCTGAAGAAGAAATAAGGCAAAGAACCTTGCTGTCATTTATGAGCTCCCTTCTCCCACCCTGTGAACCCTTGCTCGGATCAATGCCTACATACAGTGATAACTGAAGGGCTCCAGGTTTTTGTCCATCCACTCTGTGTGTCAGTCCATAATGGTGCAGAGGGGGAAGAAGGGAGAGTGCAGAGCTTTCAGAGTGACTGACAGCAAAGGAAGAGAGGAGAGTACAGCTTGATGGTGAGACAGACAGCAGTGACACAGACGCCTCTTTTTCAGATGGTCACAGGATCTGTCACTTAGTATGTTTCCTTCACTCTGTATTTTTTCTAATTCATATTTCTACCAACTTTATATTTTCCCTCTCTGTCCCTGTTTCCCATAAACTTTTCTCACTTGCCTTACCATTTTTCCCTTTTTTTTTTTTTTTTTAATTTTTTTTTCTTCCCAGAATGACACTCTACATTTCCAAGTCACATTTTGATTGTCTAGTTGTGGTGGGTTTTCTCTCCTGTGGCTCTGTTCTATGGCTGGGCTCTGCACATATTTTCACTATGGAGTTCTTTTGCCAAGGAAAACATGGACTTCTCTGAACTGCTTAGCACTGGAAATAAACAGGCTAAGGAGAAAGAAGCATGATGGCATGATGCTGAAACAGAGAATGATGGGAAAGCATTTCTTGACGTGTAATATACCTGATTCAAACAGGAAACTTGGCAGACCTGACCAAGGAAAAGCAGGACCAGACTGCCTAACATCTGCTCAGAATTACCCATGGGCCAGCAATCAGGAGGTGCTCACACCCAGCACAGACCCTTTATTTCTTTTCAGCAAGAAATCAGTTCAAACCCTCTCAAGGACACCCTTGGTGCTGTGTCTTCCCACCAAGGCAAGCAACAAGTCACTAATTGGATCACCTTCTTGGAGGTCTGATGAATGCATTGATGTGACCATTTTAAGAATTTCAGCCTGAAGGAGGAATTTAAAGAAAGAAAAAAATCGTTTGAAGAGTGGTCTCACATGCACTGAGTCTCAGAAAAAAAAAGGAAAGTGAGGAATAGGTACTATTAACAATGAAAGAAATCAGATATGCTATTACAGAACAGTTCAAATGGTCAGATAAAAGGCTGATTATGTGGTCTCTTAGAATGAGCCACCATGTAATTTCGATCATTACCAGGCACTTTCTGTCACAGCAGATAATTACTGCTTGTGAGACGTGACCAGAATACTTGGTGACAGTCATATCTACAGTCCAGACTTCAATTTCAATCTTAAAGTGGTCTGTTTTCAAAAATTGCATGTCATTTCACAGAGTGCTTGGACACAAGGAATTCAGCCAGTTAGATGCCTACAGTGAAACTGCTCCCTGCAACTCCAATTCTTTATGTAGCCAGATAGAGAAAGCCTCACAAGGAGCTGCAGTTCATTTTACCCTCGAGAACCTGTTCTGCACACAGCAAGGCAATCCATTCTTCTTTTGCAAGTACAAAAGTGATTGATGACCCAAAGGGGAGCTGGAGAAACACCTTTATGCCTTAAAATGCATAGTCTGAGGTGATCTTTGCCCACTGACCATGAGCATTTTCTTCTTTCTCTCACATTAAACAGATGCATAAACAAGTATCAAAAAATGGAAACAAGAAAGTTATTAAGAAAGTTGCTTAGATATAGGGTTAAAAGAATGTGTATTGAAAATAAGCATTAGGCTTATTTTCAGCCTTAAGATGAGACAGAGGATATTCAGATTAGATATTAGAAATACTTTTTTTTCACTGTTAGTGTGGTCAGGCACTGGAATAGGCTGCCCAGGGAGATGCTGGAATCACCATCCCTGGAGGCATTCAAGAGGAATCTGGATCTGGGACCAGGTAATGTGGTTTAGTGGTTTAGGGGTACAGTGGTAGTGCTGGGTTGGTGGTCAGATTTGATAATCTTAAAGGTATCTTCCAGCCTTGATGGTTCTATGAATAATGCAGGCATTTGTCAATAGACCATTATTTCTACTAGAGCAAGAAAAAAAATGGGGCAAGAAAAAATAAAACAGCCTCAGTGCATTTTGAATGCAGTGTTGATGGGGAAAGGAGAAGCAGGTCCTCCTAAGAGCAGTCTCTTAGTTTGTTTTCCATAAATCTGCTGGGCAACTTGAATCAATAGAGTCCTCTCGAGCACCTGAGGGCTATTAGAGCTCTTTTCCATCACATACTGTTTTATAACAGCTCAGTTTATTCAGGCTGAGTGTGTCCTTTTGCATATCTATCCTTAGAACTAATCTGAAATAATGATGTAATAATGGTTTTAAGGATAGGCTTCTTTGCCATATAAATCTTAGGTTTTAAATTATACAGAGGCCCAATGGCCCTTTAGAGCTCTTGCACTCCCTGACTGATAAGATTTAAGTCCCTGAGGTCCAAAATTAACTGTGCTATAGCATGCATTATGGCTGCATCACAGAGCAATTTTATCAGCAGTAGGAGACAGCAGAATTGCACAAGTCTGGTGCTATCAATAGGAAGTGATGACTCACCCTGCTAGTGCTTTCAAAGTGGCAATATCCTATACACTAAAAATACCTTTTGAGGGTGATAAGTGACCCCATTGCCAGGAGTAGGTGAAAGAATGTTAGCAGCAAGAAGAAGGAAAAATAAGTCTCTGCACATTGCACCCTTTACTTCTGATACCTGTGGAAAAAACCTCATTTAGGTTGGGAGCTTGACCATTAAATCGAGTGAGCTTTTCAAGCTTTATTGAAGTGATTTTTTGAACTGAGATGTTATCCTTATAAAACAAGTTCATGTCAGTCTTCACAGGCCCCACTGACAACAGTCTGATCATATAAACACAGACAGGTACAAGGCCTGGGACGTGTTCAAACAGCACTGTGATTAAAGAACAACCTGACTTGAATGAACGGTGGATAATGTTAGAACAATAGGTGAAAGGTGATCAGGAAAGTTAAAATAGAGAATTCTTAGTACTCTGAATGAATCCTAAAGAGAAATGACAGGATTTGCTTGTGTGCAAGCCTATCTATTCTGCCATTCAAAGATTTTGAAGGCCATTTATATGGAGCTCCAGAGACAGTGTTTGATAAGCTTAACAGTCCATGTGGCACCCTTCCAAATCTGCATGAGGCAACACAAATTCAAGTTGCTTCCAGCTTTCTAGAGAATAGATTGGATGTTAAGTAGAGCAAAGCAAAACAGGTTTCTGCTATATGTCTAGACTTTGATGGTAAATGACTTTTGTGAGGGTGCAGTGATTAGAAAAATGACTGCTTGCCCTTGAGTCACAGCCAAGATCAGACTGGCTCTATATCATTGATGAATACTGATGCAAGAGGAATGAATAAACTTCTGCAATAGCATTAGGTCTACACTGTCACTGGGAACTTTTTGAAAGGAAGAATGTGGATAGTCTACTTATGTAAAGGAAAAGCAAGAAATCAAATTGCATTTTAAGCTGTCTTAATTTACAATATATCATTCAGTGGGCTCTAGATTTAATGGCTTCCTATTTTATATATAATAATGTATTTTCTTTGTTAGCAGACTGATGTTGATTTCTAAAAGAATACAGATGCAGGTTAAAGGTTCTTGGTTTTTGTGCTCTTTACTAGGGTTTTTTCCTCTAAAGTGTTTAGCAACCTGTGTGCTCCACAGAAGAAAACCTCTCCCTAACATCCACTTTTCTTTATTACAGAGTCAATCTTCTCCTTCTATGAGTCTCACAAATTCTTTTAGAGAATTTCAGACTCTTCCATACTTGGCTGATGTTGGGCAGGGAGTTCAAATGTCACCAAGTCCCTGGAAAGCCAAACACATACATGTGCAGACTGAAAGCAAGTACATTTTGTCTCTGTTAGAAGTCAACAACAAAGGGAGTCCTTGAAATGCTGGATTTGCCCCTGGCTTTTTGCTGAAACTGCTCCTCAGCCTCTGGATTTCTCTCTAGTGAAACAGAAAAACCCTGTAAGAGAACTCTAATTCCTAATCTGCAAACGCCAAGTGAAATGTATGTTCAGGCTTTATGTTAGGTACCAGTAAAGGCAGCAGACTTTTCTTTGGACTGGAGCTTTCACCAGCTTGCTTGTAATCCATTAGGAAAAGGGCAGTAAAAATCTGCAGTGCTCGTTTCAGACTCACAATTCAGATGTGCCGCCTTGGCCTCTTCTTGAAAGACACAGAAACAAGAGCAGAAGCAGTAGAAACCCAGGGAAATGGCAAATACATTTATTTAAGGAAGAAAGTCAGAGAGTTCTAGCAAGGTAAGAGCAGTGCAACAAATAGAGGTGAGGCAAATACTGGGTCCCAGCACCTACTGAAACCATCCAAAGGGCAGACTGACACTGTCAGAGATATTCATGTCTCCTGATTATCTCTGGCTGCACGTTCCCATCACCAGCTGTGTGCTAGTGCCTCCATGACAGAGGAGTAGAGTCAGAAAACTAGTCTGGTCACAAACCTACCACTTTTTATTATTTTTGGACTTGTTTTCAGGCAGATCAGTTTACTGAACTGGTTCATTGGACATCAGGATGAATAGCAGAGGTGGCAAAAAAGGAGAATTGGGAATGTATGGCCAAGGTTAGGTAAGACAGGCTCCACTTCTGTTGACTTAGGGTCATCATAAAATCAAAGCCTAAGCTGTAAATACTTGAAAAGCTGGTAGATATTTCTTTCAGAGTGCAGCTGTGCAGGATAATTCATAGGTAGTGAAACATGAAGTTCTGGGTCCCAAATAATTGTGTTCACAGGGCAAATACAAAATTTTAACTAAAGAAATTCTCTTTGATATTAATATAAATAAATTAAAGCATCAGAAGCTATTAACAGAAAAGTGATTTAAATTATTAGCAGCCGACTTCATTTACACTAACGGAAAAATATACAGAATGCACTCTATTCCCACACCTTGACAGAAATTTAAACTCAACAGAGAAAGGCAATAAACTCCCAAACCTAACTTCCTGGGAGGTCAGTAGTGCAGAATTCAGACAAGGTTTTGTTCTGCAATTTTTAGCAAAAGACTGCTTCCAGGGAACTCCAGCTAGTGGGACAGTATATGTGACTTGATACCCAGTTTGTTTGGAAATGGCTGCATATACACAAATCTTAGAGGAGTGAAATTAATTCCTTCCATCAAAAAGCAACAAAAAAGCTACAGGGTAAGTTGCCCAAGCCATGGGACATCTATATAACTGAGAAAAAGCTGCAGGTGATGACAAATGGTTACATAGCAGAGCAATAATGCTGCATTCTTTTTCTTTCTTTTAAGATAACCCAATATAATGCACACATTTGATAAATTA
>PYHW01009485.1:6730154-6781986 GCA_013186435.1 Turdus rufiventris
TCAGAGAACTGCTGAGTGCCTTGGATGTTCATAAATCTATGGGCCCAGAGGGGATCCATCCCCGGTGATGAGGGAGTTGGCAGATGAGCTTGCAAAACCTCTCTCCATAATTTACCAGCAGTCTTGGGACACTGGTGAGGTTCCAAATGACTGGAAAAAGGGTGGGAAGGAGGATCCTGGTAATTATAGACCAGTTAGCCTGACCTCAGTACCTGGTAAGGTCATGGAACAGTTTATACTGATGTCATCACACAGCCCTTAGAGGATGGCCAGGGTGTCAGACCCAGCCAGCACGGGTTTAGGAGGGGTAAGTCGTGTTTATCCAACCTAGTCTCCTTTTATGACCAGACGACCTTGCAGTCATACTTTTAACACACAGTCTTAAGCTCTGCCGAGGGAAATATAGGTTGGATATTCGGAAAAAGTTTTTACAGGAAGAGTGATTAAGTCCTGCAATTGTCTGCCCAGGGAGATGGTGGAGTCACCATCCCTGGATGTATTTACAAAAAGACTGGATGTGGCACTCAGTGCCATGGTTTAGTTGAATAGTTGGAGCACGTGCTGGACTCAATGATCTTGAAGGTCTCTTCCAACCCAGTGATTCTGTGATTCTGTGTAAATGAACTCATATTCATACATGAGTATGAAATGACATATGACTGCCATACAGTAAGGTGCATTTTATTTATTCCAGGCTCTGAAAGAGCATGAAACTCTTCCTTGTTTTACTCTTAAGAAAAATTCCATTTAAACTATCAGTGATGTGTATAATAAGGATGAATTTTCCTCCAGGAGAATTACTTAGGAAGTAATCTTAAATTGGTCCACTTTTGACTCTGTGAACTTTAGATTAAGGCTTGCAAGAAAATAGTTTGAAAAGCTATTGAAACAAAACCCTCAACAAAACAAAAAGATTTTAATTTCAACCTACACCCACAACAAAATTACTGATATTTTCATCCTACTTGCCTTGTTGGATACTGTTTTTTATTGTAACATTAAGACATAGACAAACAGTTGCCAGTACCTCTCCAACCTTTTCATCATCTGAGGTGTTCCCAAAAATCCATCAGGACAGTCCTTCAATATGAAAAGATTCTTTGTTGTTTGATACTTTAACAGTAGTTTAAATGTAAAAAAAAGCCTGCCTGACATACTGAGTTTGGGTTTGTACCTTTGGCGACCTGTACAATAGGAGTAAAGCCACAGAAGGTCAGGGGCTGATGACAATGTGAAGCAGAGATAGAAACCACTGTGCTGAGGGTGTGACTCCTGTCGAGACAGAGTGAGGCATCCTTTCATATCCTACATGTATTAGTTTATGCATACATTCTGTATTGGACACATAGCGTTTTAAAAGACACTCTACCATGTTTGGAAAGTGAAATAATTGTATTGAGATTGATTCTGTTAATGTCATACTTCTGCAATCTTACCAAAAAGGTTAATGACAATGAGGAAAGTGTCTGGCAACCATGATGGCTATTTTCTGTGTATGCTAGAGTATTTTGAATTGTTCATACTATTTTCAGAGATTATTTTCTTAATTTCATTTAAAAAGCTGTATAGGCCTGAATCTTTACATATTCTCCTCTCAATAACAGACCCTGGAAAGCTTATTTTGGCTTTTCCTGTTTTATTATCTGACAGTCTGGGTGGCTTTTAAAGCTTTGTTCTGAAATTATACAGGAAAATAATGTTTAACATCCCTCAGATATTAATGCTGTTGACAGGACAGTATTTCAGAGTCAGAACTGAATTAAAATTCAGAGATCTAATTTATACAAGTTTGGTGTTTTGCTGTTGAACTTCAGTAGCAGATGCATTTGTGATGTAAAGTTAAAATACATTTCCATTTATTCCTTTCACAATTGATCTAGAACTCCCAGTTCATTTTCTCCCATAATCTCTTTGGTTTTGTCTTTGAAGTTACAGCTCTGTTAGAGAACTCACGTAATTTATTCATGTGTAGCATAAGGTTTAAAACAAATTACTGTATGGCATGGAGAAAATAGATGGATTCTGAGAAATTGTCTTGAACAGGGTCATCTGAGAGGTTATATAATTGATATTTGCTATTATTGTCTTCACTTCCTTGATTTTTTAATATGAATTTTAATCAACAAGCAAATAAATAAAATGAAACTAAAACAAACTAAATAGATCCACTACCTGGCAGCTCATGTCAAAAGGTAATGATAAAATATGTGTGCAGTTTGAATATTTGTACAAAGAGATTTTCTGAGAGAGCAAGTGCTTTTGAAAAGGTCAATTTACAGCACTTTTTTTCCCACATCTCTAGGAGGTTCCTAGAGCTTAAATAATTACATGAATTCATTTATTTTGACACCTCAAGAAAGCCGTTTATAATGAAGTGATGCCCAAACAAATCCACCTACGATGAGCTGAAGAAAGTGATAGACTGGGTTTGATTGAAGAGATAGGAGAAGCTTTTCCTAGATAAAAAGTAATTTTATTTTCATAAATATTCTGTGTGTGCAAGGAAAAGTATAACCACTTGGTTGAAAACTAGCACATGTTGAACCCAGTTGAAATGAATAGCAAAATTTCTTCTGATTTCAGTAAAAAGAACCTATTTCAAGGCCTTCCAGTGATATTTATTTAGTCAATTAACAAAAAGGAGGAATTTGCATATCGTGTCTTATCAAGGCATTAATTTCCATGTAAACATATAAATCCTGAAAGCACCTAAGTAAGAACATATGTTCTTGTATATACTAGAAAAACTGAAAGCCTGTGAAAATGATAAAATTATATTAACCGTCAAGAAATTACTCTCTTGCAGAAAAATAGAAGCAGAAACTGTGTTCTTTTAAAAAATATTAGTCATAGTTACAAGAATAAAATGCAAACTTCTTGTCTTAAAGTCAGAATAATTCGTAGATCTTTTTTACTTCTCTTCCTTAAATGTCATCTACGCTAAATATTAAGCAAGAATGATGTGGGACACATTTGCCCTTTGGAAACACAAAAACAGTTGGCACCATGTTTCTTATCTCATTTTAGATATCAACTATTTCAAGATACTCCAAAACTTTTTATTAACAAGTGGAAATGAATTGTTTGGGAGAAGGCTGTGCATGATAAATAAATGTAGATTTAACAGCATCATGCTAAGGCACAATTTATTGAGTATATGTTTTATTTAATATTGACAGCCCAAACAGGCACAGCTGTCCGGTGCTTCCTTCTAAGACTCATTTCAATTATACACAGGTCTCTCTGTGTTACGGGTTGTCCTGTGCCTTATTTGATTGATCTTAAATCATGTAAAAATTATAAGAAACTTCCATAGACAACAAGCCACAAGAAATCCAGACCATTAAGCCACAGTGCTAAAACCTTGGAAAAAACTCTGTGCTCAAAATAAAAGTAAAATGTAACTTTTTTAGGAAAGACAGAGAGGGTAGATAGGGAGAACAATGTGGAGCCTTCAATACACTCTTGTTTGCCTCAGAGTTATTTGTAATATGGGGAATATGGGACATTGAGCATTCACAGATCACTTATGGTTCAGTAACAAAACCAGTGGAATGTTCTTTAAGCTACAAACCAGAGCAAGTCACTCAACAAGCACTTCTCAGTAGTATATGAAACATAAATCATGTTATTAATATCATCAGTGCAGGAAACTTTTCATGAACTATTTGTGTGGGGCCCCATGATGTTTAAGAATGAAAATTTTAAAGGGAAAAAAGTGCTTCTGCTAAAATGTAGGGGCTTTGAGACACTGGTAAACATTAATGCAGACAGGGAAGCTACACAACAAAAGTTCTCTTAATAGATGGGATATACCAACAGAATACAGAACTGTACCCTGGAATTCTGTAAGGAATTAAAATTCACAGCAGGGGAAACAACCTAATTAATGCCTCCAAGTGACATGGATTAGTGAAAAAGGACTGTTTGGACCCATAATCCATGAAGTGAAAGTAATTTTATCCCTGTGTGAAACACAGGTGAGGCTAATACTGAAATATAGCATGCAATTTTGGTGGCTGCATTTATAGTCAGGTTTAGAAGTCTCAAAGGAGCTCCGATGATAACCACAGTACTTATTCTATGTTCTGGAGAAAACATCTTGCTGTTAAAAGCTTAATGCTTAAATCTGGTTAGCTTATTAAAAGGGAAGATTGAGGAGTGATTTGATTACAGAGTATAATGTCTTCATAAGGAGAAAACAGGGGAGAATGCAAAGCTTTTTATTTAGTGAGAAAGGTGTAAGAAAATCTAAGAAATTTAATCAGATAGATTCTAATAGGATATTTCCTATTAATACTAAACACAGTAACACTCCCAAAGATTATTTCCTGAAGTAAACTGCTTAGAAAACCCATCATCTCCTAAACTCTCCTCATTTTTAAATCAAAGCAGCACACTTTGCTTTGAAGATGTGCTATCAAAACACAAAGCCATTGGATCCAGTAGAAGTAGAGTAGCATGTGGTATGTGATACAGGTGATCAGCCTCACTGGCTGAGGGCTTACACTACTGCTTGTTGGAAATCCTTTGAATTTAGCAAATCACCACTTTCTAAGCCCCTCAGCTTACATGTCCTCATTAAGTACTGAAAGAACTTTAATAAGTAACTGGCAGTGAGCAGGCTCCATCCACACAAGCCATGAGTGGCATCCCATCCCTCACCCAGCTCTTGAGGAAGTCATTCCTTAGAACTGTGGAACTGCAGTCCTTGGACAGCTCTTCAATTTCTTCCAGTCCTTGGAGAAAAATAAGGTGTGGGACAACACTGTAAAAGAATGTGATGACACATTCTCCTGCACTGCAATATCCTGCCATGCAAATGCTTTTTGCAGCGAAGAGGGAAGAATCAGCTCCTCTAGACTGCAGGGTCTTACATGGATGTGTGCTGAGACCAGGGTGGGTAGGCAGGCAAACCTTACAAAAGAGGATGAAAATGTCAAAGAAATAAAGATGAAAGCAGAACCAAATGTGAACAGGAATAAAGGAAATATGTGAAAACAGAGAAGGGAGTCAGAAGGCATGTAGCTGGAAAGTGCTGCATATGGAAAAGGGTTATTTCCAAGTTGAGCATCCTAACTGGAGCCTCAATGCCTACTGGAATTCTGAAATTCTGGGGTGGGAAGGTGGCAGGAAAATGGATAATCTGTACTAAAAGGGTCCACAGGACCAGATATTAAAAGACAATATCAGTAGATGATAAAATTGTGATTTAAATATATGGAACATAATTTTACCCAGAAATGCTAGACTTATGAATTGCTAAATACTGCGAATGAGAGCACAATTCCACTCAGGGATAAAAAGGAAAGGGAAATGTTTCATAAAATATATTCTATACATTCAGAAGGAATAGCCTCATTATTACTGGCTTAGTGAACACTGCAAGATAGGGATTCAACCATGGAGTCACAAAAATGAAGTTAGCAATGAGATTGCTATTGCCATGATTCCTATTGTTGTAGTTGCTACATGAGCAATAGCTCTGCTATTAAATCTCTGAGCACAGAGGGAAGTTCTCAGCAGTAAGTAGTCAAGGGGGGCTGAATGTTCCATTCTGCCCGCTTCATTTCATATTTAGATTCACTGCAAGTTTATAGGGCAAAAGGATCATTCCATAAAAGAAGCCTGAAGCAAAGAGGAAATGAGAACAGAAAACCAGGCGCTGTGGAGACCTCTCCTGCTTCCTAAAACATCACTGAGCAGTTTAAAATAATTCCTGTGAGGCAATAAAATGAGTAAACAGTACCCATAGCCAGCAAAAGTTTTCCCTGCTTGTAAAAGCTAGGATGACTATCCTTCCTAATGCACATACAGCTTCTGTGTTCAATTTTCACTTCTCAGTCAGTTTTTCCCTCTGTTCCTCAGATCACTTTACTTTCTGGTCCAAACTGGCAAGGCACAATTCAGATCTCCAGGCCAAAATGTCAGTAATTTTGTTTGTGAAGTTGCTTGCAAAGGCAAGGGGCCTGTACTCTCTGTAGAAGTCTTCAGTGCATGCTTTTAAGGCTTTGCTATTTCGTAGAGTTAGACTCCTAAAGCTGACAGCCATCACAAAGCAGCTGTTAGAACAAAACATTAGAGGCACTTGGAAATCTGTAAAGAATCAGAATCAGTGAATCATTATCTATGATATTTAAGGAACTGAAACACCTGAAAATGTGACATGAATCATATTTCTCTTTGTCACCACCATGACTCACTGTTTCCCACTTGAAATAAGATGTTCTTTAACTTTCTTTCTTTTATAAATCTGGCACAAGGGAAATATCCCTCAGGTAACTGGGATGATTTTTCCTGAAAATAGGAGATCATACCTATGTAAGGAAAGTTCACACAGAGGCAAGAAGAGTTCCAGGGTCAAGATTCTTTTAAGCATCAAGTTGCATATTAATTTTTAAATGTAACTTAAAGCATAAGTGTATACAGCCTCACCTCAGGGAATGAGACACATGTGGCTTCAGAAATGATAAATAACAGGTGTGGAAATTCTCTTAAAAGCTTGTTGACAGCTCTTAAGAAATCATCTGCTCCCAGAAGCCAAAGAGCTGACTGTCACACCAACAATTTACAAAAGTTATACTGAAACTCCCTTTAGACATTAAAAGAGAGAGCAAAAGAGCACATCTGAAGACATCCAAGAGCTCTAGGATAGGAATAGTGATGAGGGACTAAATATGGTGGGGATTCAGCTGGAGATAACCACTGAAAGTAGAAACAGAAGTCTGGATGCTCTGAAAAGCCCATTTTTCTCAGTTCCAGTTGTCCTTAGTTCAGTCTCCCTGACCTGCACCCCAGTACCACCATGCCATGCTCCTCTCACTTCCTCTGTAGAAGTATTTTCTTGCCATGACTTCTTGTGAAAGGTGAGATTTATCTGGGAAAGAATTCAAGCAGAAATCTCAAGATAAAAACAACTCAGATTACCCTGTACTCTGATAAATTCACTTTCTAAAATATTTCTTTTTCTTCTTAGTAAGCTTTTCTCAGATATTGTCTCCAATGATCAGTTTAAGGGTTTATTCTCCTTTGTATTTACACTTCTCTTTGGTTTCCAGACAGGACTGTTTGAACACAATATTATTTCATTAAGCTCTGCCATCCATTCCTAGGTAGTGTTTTCATTGGTGTCTTGGCCTCCTTTCAATTTTCTCAAACTGAAAGCACCTTTCTCTTTCACACTCTTGTCTTTGATTTATAACATAATACTTCTGTCTTTTCTCTTCAGAAGAGGTGTTTACTGTTATCCAGGTCCCATATTACTTATTGGAGGACATTATATCCCCAGAGGCCAAACAGAGCAGCGCCAATTTATCTAGCATTTTTTCCCCCAGAAACAAAATGAAGTTTCTCCCAACAACTATAAGAAACATTTTCTTTCTGGGATGTCATCCCATCCATTAAAGGTATATTTAACTTAGCAATAGAAAGTAGTGCCATGTAAATAGAATTAGCAGTGAGCTAATAACTTAATAAAGCATTTCTCAAAGCTTGTGTCCTGATTGACAACCCTCCTGTACCAGGGTTGTACTATGAACTAAAATCTGGCATCAAGTGATATCTTGTTAGTTAGTCAAGTCCCATGAACCTGGGGCAGGGAGAATGGTGCCAGTGTTTGTTTTTCTAGCAAGGATGAGAGTTGCTTGGTGTGTGGAGGCTGTTCCAGCACAGACAGATGTTATATGGGTGTTCTGGGATTGCTGTTGAGGAAGTCAGTGCGTGCTCCCCAGAACATGGTCATAAACCCCTCATGCATCCTACCACACCAGCAGGGAGCAGAGCAGCTCTGGATGCCCATAGGACACTTCTTTTTCATTGCCCTAGCACAGACATTTAACTCAGATTATATAACATGGGGGTTTGGGTTTTTTTGGAGGGAAGCAGGTTCCATCATTTCACAGAATTAGGTTGTCATTCCATATTACGTACTTCAAAGCTGTATATCTCTTAGGAAACATTTTTAAAAGTTCATTAAAAATGAAAAGGTGTAGAATAAATAGGAAACAAAAAACCCCCTCTCTTAAATCCCAACTTACAAGATCTCTTAGTTAAATTTCAATATTTCAATGGCAAGATGTGCACAATCCTTCAATGATGGGGGGTAGAACTTTTTCAGGTATTCTCATCTCCTTTGGGCCGTTTGTTTATGCATGTCTTTGAAAGAACTTTTGGAAAATAATTTAACCTGACAGCTCTGTGTCAGAAAAATTTTTAACATGAGCATTAGATGAAAGCATGTATAAACCCAGTTTATTGAGAAAATACACAATTTGTATCAGCTTGCATTGCAAAAGGTGGGCTATTTCTTGTGTCTTAATTGTAGACCACAAGTAAACACTGAAATGACAAATTTCTGATTCTTTAACAAGCTCAGTTTACCATTAGGAAGATATACATCTGTATAGATGAGTTTTTTGGAAATTAATCTTAGAAATGTCAAAGCAAATTAATTTAAAAATGTGTCAGTCACACAAAGAAAAACAAAATTGATCATAGAACCTGAAACTAAAGGTCTGAATGCTCATTACCAGCTCAGACCTGCATATGGCAGACTAAGAATTATTATTGTAAAACTTCAGAAAGTTTGTGAAATAGGTTTTCTGCCTTTATTTTAGGCTTTCACAATAGAAGTGATAATATTATCCTCCCTCTGAAATTTAAATTTCATTTTTAGTCATTTGCTAAAACTGCTTGAACATTATCTCAACCTCAGCTGACATTTATGTCTTCTGAAAATAAAAGAATTTGAAAATAGATTTTTCTTCATTGGCGAGTAAGCACAATCTGACTATTTATGTGGAAGGTTGAGTTAAATAAGCCCCAGGAGAACCTGAAATGTAGCTTAGTTTCTTCCACAAGCCATCTGCTGTCCCTATTTCTACAGAAAAGAAAACAGACTTCACCTTATGGCTGCTTTGCAAAGAACTGCAGGCAATGAAACGCTGAGTCACTGTGGAAAAGGTTGGGTCATGCAGCCTGAACTAACTCCTGCCAAATGCAACTTGAAAGTTGGGAATAGGGAAAAAAGTTTCTTTTTGGGCAAATGGTTTCATAATTGTTCACAGCAAGTTTTTCCTACGCATTTTTTCTTTCCAGAATCCTATATCTGATCCACAAGTGATGCTATGTTAGAGGGGTCGAGTGAAGCCAGGGAATCCTGGTAACTGGGAGATCTGGATCTGAGAATGACTTTTCTTTCCTGTGAGTGCTGGGGGCAATAAGATAGCTCAGCTCATAAACAGAGCTTGAAACTAGATTTAGCAGGGGGAGGGGATGGAATTCTAAGCACTCTAAAAAAACCAGAGGCTGCTAAGGCATTAGGAAGAAACAGGGAAACACCTGGGAATTGCCTCAAGGGAATTAGGAAGAATTCTAAAAAGAGGAGTCCCACTATTCCTTTAACTGTTAGCAATCCCACAATTGCTTCCCTGGTTTTTCAGTTGTCCAAGGATAAAGCCTGACGCATGATGGATGAGATAGAATGCTTCACAAAGAACTAAAGGGTTTCTTTCTTATTCAAGTCAAGGACTTTGCCTCTTTCTTGCTCTAGTCTCAGTTGCTCTAGACACCTTTTCATTTTGTTATTTCTAGACTGATGTCTGGGAAGCTGTCAATGCTCAGATGTGTTAACATTATTTCAGAAAAAACATCAGCAAGAAATGTTATAATGCAGAACAAGATTTTGGCACCGTTCTGATATGCCTTGCTTTTCCCATGTATATATGAAAGATTCCTTGATGGAAAACAAGAGGCCTTGTGTTGATATGTCTTTCCTCCACATGTCAGAATTGCTTTTACTAGCATCACATGGAGATATTGGGGTCCTTTTTTAGCAAACTTTCCTGTTCTGCACCACAGTTTGAGAATAGACTTCCTTTTTCCCCTTTACTCCTAGCTTCACAGTTTGCTGTGAACATCAGAAGTGAATGATTCTTCTAACTGTGAGTGGGCAGTATATAATGACAGAATTAAAATTTATTATTTTGCAGCACAAGAGATCCATGCACAAATGAGCTCAAATGGGGTCCTCTTGGCTATTTATCCTCAAGATAAATCCTTATTAAAATAAATAACATTAATTGTGTTCAAGCATCAGCATTAAGTTCTTTCTAACCATGTCAAGTTACCTCATCTTCAGAATGTCTGACAATAAAGTGAGAGTAGTCTCAGCCATAGTTTCCTGGGCAAACACATGAGCATCTCTCAGCATTGGCATAAGGGCAGTGAGACAGTAGAACAGGTGGCCCAGAAAAGTTTTAAATGCCCAACCTGCTCTCCACTGCACTGGAGTGGCCTCACCTTAAGTGCTGTGTGCAATTTCAGGCATTACAAAAAGCTATTCTCTAATAGCTTTACAATGCTATAGTGTTCATAGGAGGGCTACAAAAATGGTGAAGAGCCTTGAGGGGAAACCTTATTAGGAAAGACTGAGGTCAGTATTTGGTCAGACTCTGGTCTGTTCAACTTGGAGAAGAGAAGATGGGGAGACAACATTGCAGTCTACAACTTCCTCATGAGGAAAAGTAGAGGGACAGGCACTGATATCTTCTCACTGGACTCAAGGGAATGGCCTGGAGCTGTGTCAGGGTAGGTTTAGATCAGATATCCAGAAAAGATTCTTCACTCAGAGGAAGGTTGGGCACTAGAACAGGCACCCCAGGGAAGTGGTGACAGCTCCAAGCCTGACAGAATTCAAGAAGAGTTTGGGCAACATGGTGTGACTCTGTGTTCTGTGTTCTGTGTTCTGTGTTCTGTGCAGGGCCAGGAGTTGGATGTCCATGATCCTTGTGGGTGCATTCCAACTCAGGATATTCTGTGATTCGATGATCATCTAACTAGATGATATTGAAAACCCCTTTTAACCCAAACCATTCTATGGTGACCTTGCTCATCACCCTGCCAAAAGTGATTTCAATGGACAGTTGAAGTGATCTTATCATAACAGTGTGCAGCAGCTAAATGAAATCCACTTGGTCACTTCAGGGAAAATAAGGGATGGTTCTGGAGATCTTCCTTCAAGCCTGAGCCTTTACCACCTGGAGAATGAAACATCATCTACAGCCAGCTCTGCATGGGTACAGAGAAATGCATTTACCACATAGTAGTGGGGAAGATGCTAAATAGAAAAAATGGTGAAACAGCTTCAGCTTATTCAGAAAGCCTGCCTTTTATTTATTTATATTTTTAACAGATGGAACAAGGCAGCCCATACACCTCAGCCCATATACCTTAGCCACTTTCCCTTCCTAATTTCCTTTTATACCTATAAGAGGGCTTTCAAGCAACAGAGGCAATATTTTGTGAGATGGGAACAGACACTTAGGTCCCATTGCAACTTATGAAATCATGAGTAGAACAAGGATAATTCAGGTACAGAACAGGATCTGAGCTCAATAATATCTTATGTCTTTTGTCCCAGGATTACAGTAGGCAAGTCACCAAAACTCTGCCTCTGTTTAAAATGGGCATAATGATACTTCATAGCTTCTATTGTAAAAATTCAATAAGCACAACAAAAATATGCATGATGCAATCATGTATGTTACATTTTTTTAGGTAAAGTAGCTGCAACAATCTTTAGAAAACAAACCAATAATGTTTGTGGCAAAGAAGGAAACTGAGGCATTCGTTGTTCTGGGCAGGAAGGGCTTCTTGTCTGTCCTGCATTTTTTCCCGTTTTTAGGCAAATTTTAAGGCCATTTGCAGTGCCTGTGTGTCTCCATCTTTTCTCAATGTCTCTAGAAACTTTAATATCCTGGCCTGAGGATATAGCCCTGGATGAAACCAGAAACCTTAGGGAGCTAGTTGAAAACAGACTAAACAGGGAAATAGGTTTCCCAAGCACACATTTAGTTTTATTTAGCCACAAAAACTTCACTTTTAATAGCTTCCCTGAATGCACATATAACCCTCTCTTCATTCAGGCTGGACATACAAGCCCGTAATTTGATTTGTTTGACTAACATTTGTAACCTTCCCTCCCTGTGGCTTGCTGCACGACAGACTATAGAACAACATTTCCTAGCCAGGGAAGGGACAGTTTTGGTAACTAAAGGAAGGAACTGGATGAGTAACACACTGCCTCCAGGGAAAAAGAGAAATGGGTCCACCCCTCAAAAGGGAACAAAGTATAACATCCCCATACAGTAGGTTTCCTGAGTCAGGCTCTTGGAATAAAGCTGAAAGATTAATCCCCCACGACTGCCTGCTGAGAAACTGCTCTGAAGTGTAAATTATGTGCTACCCAGACCAATTGCAGAGTTATACCATGTTATGTCAGTCATTCAAGGAAAGGACTAGAATCCAGCTTTCCTGAGCTTCAGGTGATGCCGCTAATTCATAACCCAAAAGATTGCTCTTTCCTCTGTAGGGAATATTTTTTTCTTATTCCTTGTTAGCAGAGTGCTGAGAGTGCATCTGAAGATGCAGACCCATCCTGGGGCTTAAGACTATTGCCATGGGATGGAGCATGGATTGTTTGGATTCCATGCAAGAGGAGTACAGTAATTTCAGGACTATAAGGCACACTGGATTATAAGGCGCACTTCCAGGAGTCGGCAAATTTCCAAACATTGTCCATATATAAGGTGCACCGGACTATAAAGCGCACTTTTTTTTTGCACCTAGGATCCTCATGCAACAAGGTAACGAATTAGTAATGGAATCGTGAGATCGCGGGGTTTGCTGCCAGGTGCTCAATTTGCAAACATTTTTCACAGATTGGTGTAGCCTTTAAATGCAGCCCCAGGCGCCCTCCCCGTGTGCAGGCTCCGGCACTCCCACCCACTCCCGGTGCCGGCTGGCACAGCTAATGCGGCTCGGCTTACGCCACAGCTTGGGGTTCCTGTGGTGTAAGCCACGGCTCGCGGCTCGGGTCACGGCTTGGGGCTGCTGCAGCGCGGCTGTGGTTCGTGGCTCACACTTCCAGGTTGGCAAATGTCCCAACATTGTCCATATATAAGGCTCTCCGCATTATAAGGCGCATTTCCGGGTTTCCATCAAAATTTTAGTCAAAAAGTTGCGCCTTATAGTAGTGAAATTACTGTGCTTAAAGGTGGGCAGAAACCCTTTCCTTCCCTTTTGGAGTGATGGGAAATCTTTTCACTCTTTGGAACGAAAAATAAACCTAAGCCTTTAGTTTGGGTCTGAGGTCTAAGTAGTGAACCCTTAGTGGTGGTAAGTACATCCCTATCTTTTTCAGAACAAAGCACTGAAATTTATAGGAAGAAATTCCTCTGGATTATGTAGTTTTAGGTCCCCTGTCTTCTCTCTGTTGTTTGCTGTGTACCTCACAGGAAGCCTTCACATCTATTCTGAGCCCCATGCAATGCCAAGGGTGCTTTTACAGTGTATTCCATGTCAAATGCAAATACTCTGACCCTCAGGATGACCACTTAGGGAGTTTCTCCCACCTTGCAGAAAAGCTCCCCCATCTGTGGTGGACATATATATCCATTCACAAATCCGATATGGATGATTCTGTCTTCATACATATCAGCAAACACACTATGGGTATTCCACAGGATGTATGTCAGTGTTTCTGATAGCAGCATTAGGTCCAATGGGCTTTACATAATTTTCCTTGCAATTGGTAAAATAGCATAACAATTGAATGAAATTACATATGTGCTGATGAAAATGCAGAGGCAGCAGTCATTCATGCATTGGAAAGAGGTCAAAAGTGATTGTCTGTCATCATTTGTGCCACACATGCCATTTCCAAACACAATTGCACATACTCAAATCCTTGCTGTTAGGAGCCTGGCAAAGCTGAAGTCAGATAAATCAGGAGATGTTAGATTATTTCTTTTTCTCCTTGACTTACAATAGTGGTAAAACCTAAGTGATGCTCAGGTCCCTCAGGCACAACCCTAGTACTGTTTTCAATTACATTATCAGGCAACATAAGCGTAATGATACCAAATCTTCCTGTCCATAATATTTGCACTCCATTAATGCCTGAATATGCAGCAGTTCCAGTCTAGCAAAAGAGACCCTGCCTGAGAAAGTTTTAGTCTAAATAAGCAAAGATGGAGGAGCTATTTCAAGAGACCTCGCTGAGGGATTAAGAGATGTCAGACTTTCTGGCAGGAAGCCTGTGGGAGGTCAGGGAACTGAACCGAGGGCTGCAAACCCCCAGCAGCATCAGTCTTCAAATTGCTCTTTACCTGGCAGCTGCCTGCCAGAGCAATGTGGTGGCTGCTAAATGAAAAGCAGATGGAGTTAAGTTTAGTTAAAGTAGACAGTCATAACAACAAAGAGCTCTCATCTAATCACCCAGCAGTAGTAGGGCTGGAAATGTAATCAAGTTGTTTTCTATAAATCATTTTCACAAGATAAGAGGCCTGGCTATACAGCATGGCTCACTAACTATTTACACTGTAAACTTTCCTGCCCTCAGCACCACCCCTTTCCTCTAAATTATTGCTTTAATGAATTTAATCATGAAATGTAACAGTTGGATAATAAGAACCCTGTAAACTTCCCCCTCCTTTCCTTTTAAATTAAATTATATATTGGTAGTAAAAACATGATTATTTGAAGGTTGTGTTTATGGGAATTCTTGCCCTCTGAGGAGGGTGGTGAGGAAAAGAAAAAAAAGAAAAAAAGTTTTTACTTACAAGAGAAAACAGCTTGTGGAAATAATTACACAACTTGTGAGCCCTGCACAGCATCTGTATTTAACAACTTTATACTCAAGCCTTTAGAAACAGGTAAGTAGTCTGGCTTTCAGACAGTTGAATATATAAAGTGTCTCAGTTATTGTACTATTTTACTAATGCCAAGATAAAGTGTTTGAATCTTCTGAAGAGGAGGGGGAGGATGCTGATAATGTCTATTGAAATGAGGAACAATAATGGGCATAAAAGTTTATTAACTCCACAGGTCACTGCACAGCAACTGCAGAGAAGCAGTGAAAGGGAAATTCAATTGTGTTATGCTGGAGCCCTCAGCATGCACTGAACCTCCTCATTAGGTGGGTTCACAGTCCTCCAAACAGGACAGGTCACTAGCAGGTGGGAGAGTCAGGGAACAGAGCTTTGCTGCTTCAGCTGCACCCCAGCCTGTTCCCAGCATTCAGACAGCTCTTCTGGTTTCCTCTGATTGGGGTTTTTAAAGATTTTCAAGATTAACATGTTTTGGTTTACAGTCCATGTTCCCATTCACTTCTAGGTTCTTACAGGCTGGCCACACCAACATCTTTTCCTGCAACCCCAATCTCTTATGCTGAAGGCAATTGAAAAGAATGATTCACTCCAATATTAAATAAACTCCTGTCCTCTCAGGTCACTGCTGTGGCCTCTGGAGGATTTAAAATAAATAAACAAGTTGGATGACAGCATTTTTTACTTACTTTGTTTAAAGTTGTGCATTGTTTTTCTGGAAAGGCAAAGCACTTTCCCTTATTTTGAGTCCTTGCATTTCAATTATGCTGGAAAACAGTGATGTTTGCCAGACTGGCCTGTTTCCTGCTGCCAACATCTTCCTGACAATGTTTGAATGACTACAGGGACAGACATGTCCCAGAGCTGCCCTGCAAGCTCAGGTCTATCAGAAGACAGAAACAGGACTGGTACTTGTATGAGCTCTCTCAGATGAATTTTTCTTTCTACCTCATACACTAATTTTAATTGTACAACTTGCTGCATGGAACCCTACAAATGCTGGCGGCCGAAGCAAAACAGCAAAAGAAAGTGAGCTATTTTAACACTGTATTTTCTGAGGATTTAGATGCTTGCCTGATTTGGTATCAAGCATCTTGTGCCTGTTTAAATAGTTGGTTTGACAATAATATCTAAAAAGTCTTTGTTAAATCCATTAAAAAAACCTCTGCAATAATGAAATTCAGCCATTCAGTAATGAATACAGCCTCATTTGGTACAGTAGTTTCTATTTTCCTCTCCTACCGTTTGAAATCTGACAATGCCGCAGCGAACAAACAGCAGATGGGATTGTAGCAGGGCTTTTAAAATAATGAATATCCATAATTCTGCACTAAGACCCAGTCTCTGCCCTTGGATGGCATCTAGGGTGCTGGTAATGCCACTAACAAAATAAGGCAGATTGCTGTTTTTCTCTCACACAAGTGAAATGCTATCAGTACAGTGTGCAGGAGTGCGCTGATGTTTTTCATCGAGGGCAGGAGTTTGAGATGGAGGAGAGGGGGAGGAAGGGAAGCTGCATGAAGACATCAGCACAGTGCAGGGCCAGAGCTGTAAATCCCAGGGATGGAGTTTATGAGCTGTGGGGTTCTGTGGTGTGTTGCACACTCCCAGGGCTCTGGGGCAGTCCATGGAGGGGCCTGAGAGAGGTCTTGAGTTAGCTTTGAGCCCAGAGAGAGCGAGCCTTCCTGTGTCCAATGAGTCTCTGTCATCCCGCCAAGACGAACGGAAGGAAATGTTAATAGATGCACCACAGTCCAGTTCACACAAGCATCCCCCGGGGATATCAGACCAGCTGTGAGAAACACTTCAATAAGTCATGTAGGGCTTTGCTCCCTCCTCACAGGGCTTCTTGTAGATTTTGTCCCAGGGAGATTTCATATGAAAGGTGTATTGTTCAGGGCAGCCAAAGCAAGGGTCTTCTCCCCAGCCCTCCAGGCCCAAAATAACAGGGTCATTCTCCTCCAGGAACTCTCTGAGTGATCTCCTGGGTCTTGCCTTCTTGCCTGTTTCTGTGTTTGAATTTCCCAGCTGCCTGAACCTCAGCAGCACAGAGCACCCGTGCCTGGGCACCCAGCGGCTCTTGGGACACAGTCAGGCTCCCTCATGCCTGTACCTCCAGGGATGAGCCCCTGGTGGGCTCTGTCACCAGGTCTGTGGGGCTGTTTTCCCAGGACCAGAAAATCCGCTGAATAAACAAGGGAAACAACAAAGTGGCCAAGGTGACTTTGCAGGTTTGCAGACATACCTGCCTTGCCCTAGGGGGAATTTAAACAATTACACTCAGCAAACTGGGTTGCTCAGCTAAAAATTCTCTGTGACCCTGTTAAGGCTGGCAGCTAAAACAGAGGGAATGCATCTCCCTGCATTATTAGAAGTAACAGACTACTTTGGATTTTTTTTTTAAATTTACTTTTACTGTTTCCTTTGCAAATTGCTAGGCACTTCTAAACACAAAGCAGTTTTTGCCCTTTCAACTTTCCTCACATTACAGCCCAGCTAACTCCATTAGCAAATAAAGTAAATAGCCAGAGCACTCATGAAAGTCTAAATTCCCTGAAGGTAATAACTGTATAAAACACATGGGAGTTGTTATTTCAAGGCAAGGAAATGGAAAGCTTTTAGTTTATCATTAAGCCAGCTTAGTATTTTGGTAGGCCTTGGCACTATTTATTAACAATTTATAAAGTCAAGCAGGGGTGAATCTACGTAAGTGATACATATTTTTGTACTGAGATGCAGGACTTGTGCTATTTGTCCTGACCTCCATGTAAACAGTGCTTAATAAGCTCTGACTTGGTTTTTCCTATTAAACAGTTTGTCTGTGTGAACTCAAGTCACTGCAAGTTCCTGCAAGAATTGCCCTTCAATGCAATACTGATGTCAGGAAGCATCTTTCCAGGCTGCCATTAGTTCAAAAGTCAGTATTTAGAAACAAAACTAGTATGAAGAGCCTTTGAGCTCTCACAAAAGGATTAGAAGGTGTTATATCCTTATGGAGGAAGGGGCAGGGATGAATGAGTAAGAATGAAAAGCACTCCACAAAGGAGAAGAACAAGAGAAGACACCGTCACAGATGGGATCCCATGGGAACCTAGGTCCATCAGCTTAAGCTGCAAGGTCATGCAGGTTCCATCTTTTGCCTGATATATTTTCTGGCTCTAGCCTGTTTTTTCTGGTCCCATCTTTTAGTTCTTCTAGTCTTTGTTCCCCTGAATTCTCTTTCCTTTTGTCAGTTCTAGTGTTGCAATGGTTAGACCAAGCTTACATTCGTTCTTTCAAGGTATTTGCAATGCTCAGCAAAACTGTGAAAATGTAGAAATAAAAAACTCAGGTACTAAATTTGTCACCAGTGAGATAGGCGCTTTCATTTAGAAAAGCTTTGCTGATGAGGTGACCTCCTTTGGCCTCATTCGCTCCTTTGTGTATGTGTGCCACCTCAGGGGAGGACACTGGACAGACACCCAGATGTGCACAGTGCTTTTCTTCTGATATTCCTGCAGGGCTCATGTGCTTTCTATAAGCAGCCACACACTGACTGGCATTGCTCAAAAATCCACCAATTTGCAAATGCTGACGACGCCAAGTTTCTAGCAGTGCAGTTCATTACATTAGTGTTGTTTAAGGTACAACCAGACTGGCATTCTAACTCACTGTTTTCTACTCACTAAACTCCTCTAATAGTCTGAGGGCATCCTGGCTCTTTGATAATTTGGGCATTCACCCATTTGTGGTATCATGCAGCATCAGAGGCTCTGGGCTTAATTCTGTGGGCAGCCTTTGTCAGCTTTCCTGTCTACAATACACGCTGCTGAGACCGGTGTCATACTCCAGAGAATGTGGAGTGGAATTAGCTTTTTGCAAAACCTCTTTTTTGTGTGTGCTGTCAGTTTGCTAAAGCTCACATCTTGATTTTCAAGGAACCAGAGCCCTGGAAATGGATGCATTGGTAGTGGGCCTGAGAGACAATATGTAAAGTTCTTGAGGGATTACATACAGATTGAACTGAATAAAGATAAATCAACAGCCCAAAAGCTTCCTGTTTCAGATTACTTAATTTCTTATGCTTTCCACTCTGTGGGAAGTGGGATTGTTCAAGCCTGAGATGACAATTATGAACAGCAATTAGTGGAATATGATGCCTGTTAACTTTGACGCCCTCTGTTATGAAGCACTCTCTTCATATGCAAGGGAAAAGTAATAATATCTTTTGTGTGGCAGCATTTCTGCAGTAATCCATTTTAGAAACAGAAGTGGAAGCAGGATAAGTAGAGAGAGGAAAAAGCCCAATCCTTTTTGCTCTTCCCTTCCCATGGGGCACCAGAAAGGCAGGAATTCTCACTATATATATATGTATTTATTTATGTGTAATACAAATCTCTATTTTTAGAGATTTTAGATTTTTTTAAAAAAATTTCTATTTAAAAAATCTATTTTTTAAATGAATTGCAAATTTGAATTGCAATTGGAATAAAAAAAGATTAATATTGAAGGTTCATTACATCACTCATTGCCCATTTCTCTCTGATGACTGCTCAAGGAACCAGGATGATTAATTCAGATGTAGAGATAACATTGTAGCTCACAGGCTTTCCACCTTCTGGTGAAATGGAAAAGATTGCACTGAGTTCACTGAAAGCAGGCTGTCTTCTACTATTCTTTGTTACTGACTGAACCAAGACTGTTCCACCAGGGCCTTCCGCTCACACTGAGAATTGGTGCAGTTCTTTTTTATTTTTCTCTCTTTTTAAGAATACAGTTTGTAAAGTAAGTCTCAGCTTGCCTGTAAACAGGTTTATTTATGTTTTTATCAATACCTTCTATCAGATTATACTCTCCTAAGGGAACAGAAATATAATTTCTTTTCCAATCTGCTGTGCTAAACAGACTTTTTTCCTTTCCTTTACTCATTTAAGGTCAGGTCTAGATCCAGACATCTGTTTTCAACATCATATTTTGTATGATGGTTCTCAGATTACACTCTCTGGCAGCAAGAGTGGGTGGGACATGAACACTTTACAGAGTATTTAAAGAATCAGTTGCATCTTTCTTGCATGTTGCTACAGCCAAGTTCCCAGAAATCTGTCCATTTCCAGCTTAAAGACCAGAAACCTCTCTCTTTGGAAATGTTTGAAATACAGGTTACTTTGGTACTTTGCTCTTTAATGCAAATGTTTTCTGGATAAAATATCACAGACTTTCCATTCATGCGCACAAACTAATGAACTCAAAACTTTCTTTAACTCAGGAGATTTATTATCATGATTGCTTGATGTTTTCACATATTTGGACTAATAAATATGTAATTTGGTGTTCAAAGGAGATAAATAGCTACAGCTCTGTGTTGTCAGACAATTTGACATGCATACTTTTGGGTACAGATATGGCACACAAAATAAGCCATCACCTTCCTCTTTGCTACCCCTCTACTTGTAAATACAAGACTGACTAGCTAAACCACGTTAATACTGAATTCTTTACAGTGCTCTGATGTTTAGGGATAATACTTTGGTGTTCTAAACCTCATCAGAAAGAATACTAAGCCTCACATCAAAAAACTGAAAATGACCTTAATCTGGATAAATAATCCATCCCAATTTTGGCTTGATTTCTTTGCTTTATAAACGATACCATTTTCTCTTGACCTGCAATCATCTCTCCTGGCCTTCAGAGCAGCCACCTGCAGTTCTGCCTCCATCCTGTCTCCCTGCTCTGTGGGGCTGAGGATGACCCCCTAACCATGGCCCTTTTGGAGCAGAGCACTGTCCTGCATTCGTTTGGCATTCATGCACCCCAGCTCTCCTGCTGTGAGGGTCACATCACATCATGATGTTTCTATGTATAAAGGACAAAGTAATGCTCCTGGAGTTTGTTGCACAAAAGAGGCAAAAGATACAAGCCTCAGTGCAGTTTAGCAATACAAATATCCTATAAAGCTTTATCAGGACTTAGGAACCCTGCAGACTCTGACTTACAATCCCCCTTTCCCATCCTGACATTTCTAGCTTGGCCACAGCAGCCATGAAATAATTATGAAGGGCAGGAGAATCGCTGTAAGAATTGATCTATATTTACATGAGATTCTGTTGCAGAGGAGGAGGTTTTTCAGATTAAAAATCAACTGTACCCACAGTGAAACAAAGTCATTTATTATTTAACCCTGGGATGGCAGAGGGGAAGAAAGTTCATAATCATTTAGTTGTAAGCTAAGAAAAATATATACTAATTAAGAATTTATTTTCTCCTCTGCTACATCTTCCCCCATTTGACTACCTTTTTTTGACCTGCCTGTCTTGATGTCAAATATTTTTCTTCCTGTCTATAATATCATTAACAGGAACTTAATCAAAAAATCCCACTTGCTACACTATATGCATTAATATATTATATATACACACTCTACATACAATAATACATTATATAGAAAATATATGCAATATAATTGAGTGACCTTCATAGTTTATAAAAATGCCAACTTCCATGTCATTATTGGCAGCAGTATCTTTTCCATGAAAAGTTATGATGCTGTTTTGCAGCATCTATTTGGCCCTGAGAAGGAAGAAGGAAGGGAGGAGAAATGGAGACTCAACAGCTTTTTGGGCAGAGTCTCTAGCTGCCAATCATACAATACATCATCATTTTGGGGGTGGCAAAGCCATGGAAATATCCTCTCTGTGGGAAATATCCTCTCTGTGGTGCTTGTGGGTGTTTCTGCAGATGTCTGACTGCTCTGTTCTGCTTCAGTCTCAGGTAGATACCTCTCCCACCCTCCACTGATCAATACTAACCACAAATGCCATGTGCCAGGTGCACAGATCTCACAGCAGGAAGAGCACTTTCGTCAGAGCTGGCTGAAGTGACACACGTCACTCGTGTCTCTGGAAATCAGCCTGCTCAATACCCAGCACCTCCCCTGAGCACAGTAAAACCCCTGTGACTTGCTGCAGTAGCTGCCATGTGGTGTTTTGGGCTTCTTGCCAGTATCAAAGGAGTGACCTGTCTCCCCAGAAGCTGTCCAAGCTTTTGCTGTGGAAGTGTCCTCCAACAGGATCTGGTGCTGCTCAGATATGCCACTGACAGAAATACAAACAGGTATAATGGCATTTTTTGAACAGGTCTCTATTTCCATATTTGAGGTGCAGAAGAACTATCTTCAAACAGGATATTTGAAGTTCCTAAACCTTCAACCTGACCTGCAAATAACCTGTGCAACATCCCCTCTTAAAGAATTACCAATGCCTTAAAACAGTAAATATAATTTATGAATATATTTGAGACCAGAATTCATAAAGTTCATCCAAAGTCCTTTCGACCTTCAGTTTTTCATTTTTACCAATTTTACAAGACATTTATATTCCTGTACATTCTGCAGGGAGATAAGAATTTTTTGTTACGTGCTGTAATTTACAGGATAATTGTTCAACACACCTGTGTTTCCATAATTGTGAGAGTCCAGAATTTCTTGTTTAAAGGTTTAATAACTTAATTTACTGTGATACTCAAATTTTACAGTGCACATTATATGCAACTTTGAAGCACTGCATAAAATATTTATACCATGCCTAGATGTGGCAGCTACATTTGCGATTACATTTTTATTCCTGTTAATTATAAATCAAACATGCAGTGGTGATTGCTTTTTTTGTTCCCTTGGCAAGAATATTTGCAATAAAACTACCTCTGTGCAGAGTCCTTCTGACAGCTCACCAGCACATCAAACTCCAAATTATGAAGACAATTCCCATATAAAATGCACAAGATATTATTCTGTGGAACTTTTCAAGGTCTCCTTCAGGGCTACCACTTGACTTTGGCTTTGCATAAATTGTAAAGCTCCATGTGAGTGGTGCTTGTGACAGATAATGGTATCATAACTCTTTATCAGTACTCTTCTGGATCATCCAGTTTTCCTGCTAGAGACTGCTTGCAGGTCAGTCATCAGCAATATTGCCTGTGTTCGTGCAAAGATACACTGACACTGGCAGTAAACTTTTGGGTGAAGGCTGTGACAATATTCCACTGAAAACTAACCTTGCTAAATAGAGCAGGGATTGTGAAACCCTTATGTGGAATAGCAATCCTGACTCTCATTCTGCCAGCCCTGACAGCTCAAACCCAGCCATTCCATCTCTTCCTCTAAGCATCTGAAGGGCATTTAGCCTTGTTAACACATATGAATCATTTTGTTTTGTTATCCTACAATTTAAGAGTAGTAAGCTCGTGTAACTTTACAGTCTGCTCTCCAGTTAGGACTGATTCAACCTAACAGAACTGCAAACTGCTCTATAAATTATAGAGAATGACAGCTGTGATGCTTGTTATAAGTAAGTCAGCTGAATTCTTCTGCACTGGCTTCAGTCCTATTTCTCCTTGCTCTAACTGCACATTCTCCATCTTCACACTTGCACAGCTGCAAAAGAAATTATTTAATCAAATTTTTAATTTTTTAAATAAACTTCTGCAATGGACCACCCTCTACTCCCTGGTGCTGAACAGCAAGTACGTAATTAATGTAGCAGTGCTAAAAGTCTTTACACGTATGTAGGACTGGATGTCATAATTTTAATAGCACACACTGTTTTATGCATCATTAACACTTCAGCTGAAATCCTCATGTTTTAGAGGTCAGCTTAAAATTTTGTTGTTTGAGAGGTTGAATGTCCTATTATTTTAGGATATAATTCTATTAGAAAAATAAACTCCTAAGCTGAATTTTATGAGAGTTTCCATTTAATTACATGATTTTTTTCCTAACTGGAATTTTTAGTTACTCATTTAATTATTGATATAGATCTCATTTCTCTCTCATTTTTTTTTCAGTAGCAAATTCCACAAACATATTGATTTAAAAAATTCTATTAATGATTTTTACACACAAATCATTCATCAGCAATTCATTACAGGTGTTTTCTACTTCAAAATCAAGATAGCAGTTGCTTTGATTAGAAACATGAGCTTCTGCACCATAAAACATTTCTGAGCTTTGATAGGTTAAGCCACATTCCTAATACATGTGTCATAAACAGATAGCAAATAAGAAGCTCATTAGCACTGAAGTGAGATCCTAATGGATTTTTTTCTCCCCAAATACTATTTTAGTGTTACTGTAGGCAAGAGAAAGGGCAGTAAATAGGCTGGCACAGGGATACTCCTTTCTGTATTCAAATCCATTCAAAGAGATGAAATTCCATTTTTTTTTATCTTTTTAAGGCTAAAGACAAAAGGCCTTGCAGAGCAGACATCATCACTAACAAAAACCCAACACACCCCCAACTCCAGCCAACATTGATATAGACAGAACTATTTGGACAATCCAAAGAGCAGACTCTAGTGAAGCCAGCTCATGATGCAATTACAGTCTACCCCCCTCCTTTACAGTTTTAGAGATTTCTAGAGTCCTAAATAAATGTGCAAATGGGAACAGCAGACTCACTGCAAGCATTTGACCAAAATTCTCTAATGCAAATCAATGATCAAGGCTGTGCTGCTTTTCAGCTTGTTTTAGGAATGGGTTTTAGTCAGGTTCTGAAATAGGATGTATTGACAAAATTCATTGAACCAACTTTGTTCCTCTGAGTCTCTGAAATAATGAGTTGGTGTTGGGCTGCAGATTTATGAGCAAGTAGCTGTTAGGCAGGTATGGCTGCAACAGAGTATAAGCATTTATTCTTACAGAGAACAAAAACCCCCAAACCAACAACAGTTGGTATTAAAAAAAGGGAAAGACTAAATAAGCAAGAATTAAAATTCATCTCCCAGAGGGAGCTAGCTCCTCAAACTCCCCTTTAAAAGCATCAATAAAGGCAATAAAATGCAGCATTAACAGAGTCTTGAGTCCTCAATCCCTAGTTCAATATTAAAGATTTATTTTTATGGAGAAATCTAGGTGTTACTTCTTGATTTGCCAAGTCAATATTTTTACAGACAAAATTGCTCAGGAAAAAAAAAAAGAAGAGATGAATGAAAAACTCATGCTTGAAAGATTATTTTGATGTGCCAAATCAAGGAAACTTGTAGGTGAGGCAATCCCAGCTATGTGTGCAAGGAGTGCACCTCACATAATTTCTGGGATGCAATCAGAATGGAAAGGGTCCAGGAGGACCCCAGGCTACAATTTGTGCTTGTTCTTGTCTCATATTGATGGTTTTCATTAGGTCTTCCTACCCAGACAGGCTGGGAGATAGAACTCCAAGCTTTCCCCAAGATTTTCCCCTTCCTATGCTGAACAGCACCATGGCCCAAGAGAGTATCTTAATAATGTGGATTTTACTGGGGGAAGGAGTACAGAAGTGCTTTAGAACAACAAAAAAATAAAGTTGGCATCATCCAGGGGGTGTTTCCTAGCTGTTGTGCTGCTGCTCAGCATGGACAGAGCTCACCTTCAGGAAGTGTAAAACTGCTGCCTTCACTGAGGTCAGAGTTGTGCAGTTAATCAAGAATATATTCTGTACCTGGGAAACAAAAGACCATGAAAACTGAATCCACTGCTGTTAAAAAGGACTCTTTTGCTCTTGGTATGGAATTGTCTTTGCATTTATTTCAGTTGGGAGTTTCGGCAGCCATGCTGTGAAAGGTCAGGGTAATGACAACAGCATGGGGCTTTACCCTCTGTTCATGTTTCCAGCTACTGCCTTTGCCTATCTGCCACATTTATAACACTGAGAAAAGGTGAAACTCTTCTTACACAGCTGAGGGAAGAGTGTTAGCTACAGAAAATGAGGCATTTTGCACAGTGGTTGCATATTATCTTGGGGATTAAATGCTTGAAGGGAAACTTGTATAACCCAGGTGTCTGGGTGGGTAGAGAAATGACAACCGCAGTTGTACTGGATTCCAAGTGCATGTCATTCTGAGAAAACAGGCGTGAGTATTGTGACAGCTGCAGCACTGGAAAGCAGGGAAATCTTACAGGCAGGGTGACAAATGGAACATCTACTTTCCTTTGCAGAAGAGAAAGTCTATTCTTATGACAATTAATTCCTGGATTTCTAAATAATAACTATATTATAGAAGAGAGAATAAAAAGTCTCTTCAATTATTAAGTAATTCACATTTAAAGTATTGAGGGAAATAATAGAAGAATAGATTCAGCTTTGAGGGCAATTATTCTGGTGGGAAAAGGAGGTGGATTCTCATCTTTCCGACAAGCTCCACTTGGGATTTCAGTGTGACTGCTCTGGTCCACAATGGACACAATAGAGAGCAAGAGACATGGTTCCAACAAAGCCCTCCAAAGGAATGGTGAGCAGGCTTTGCTTTTAATTGCAAACATATACATTTAAGTTTCTTCTTTTAGGAAGGCAAGATGCAAAATCAAAAAACTTTGTGCTGTCTGAAACAGGGTAAGTTCCCTAAAGGACGCTAGTGCTAGTGAGAAGACTCACCAGCACAATTCTGAGCTGTGCTTCTGCTCTGCCCTCACCCCAGGCCTCCATGGGTGTTTTCTGCAGGACATCTCTAGGGCTCAGTGTCCATTGACAGCACAGAAGGAAAACGCAGAGTCCAGGCAGAGAAGGATTTGAAGACCGTCTCATCTACTAACAATCGAATAAAAGGGCAACAGAGAACAACCACCAAAACAACCCCAAACTAAATCAATCAGTCTCTTGGCCTTGTAAGAGATGAGGTATGGGTAAGGGGATAAAAACAGAGCTTACTGGTACTTACCATTGACCAATTTCTTTGCCAACAGGGTAATTTTTACCAGCAATTCCTAAATTTATCATGAGTGTAAATGCTGGACCATATTCCTTTCATGGGGACATTTTGCTCTCCCTAGCTCTGGCTGTCAGTCACATTTTGGCTAAGCTGTTTCTTCTAACTCCCTTTCAGAAAGCTAAAGCCCTAGCAGCAGCCATTAGAGCAATGTGTGTCAGCCCTTGAGAAAGGGAGGACACATGTGAACCCTTTGGCTCATATTTAGAAATCGCTTCAGCCCCCAAAAGCCTCTTGTTATCCCACCCAGAGAGTGTGACCTCCTGCCACCCTGGTCAGCACATCGTGGCCTTTCCTCCAGCACGTCCATCCTCTTTTACATAAAACAAGGATCTGTAGCGCCAGTGCTCTGCAGCACCACAGGGGCTGTACAGCCAAAGCTGCTCATCTCTGCAGCCCCCCACACACCTCTTGGAGCCTGCATTCCAGACCCTCTGGGCTAAGAGATAAAACAATGCCTGTGAGAACAGGCAGCACACCGAGCCTGGTGTAATTTCTGTGACTGTAAACACAGAAGTCTATTTTTCACACATTGCACAGAACAAATCCCTGAAAGGCAATGAAAACAAACACCTCCAAATAGCATTTTTGGTCTGTATGGAAACATCTCCATTGCAGTTATTTTGAGATATGAAATCATCAGCAATATTTTTATTATATTTTTTAAAGAAAGATCTTTTCAGAATAATGTGTTTTTGTCCGCAAACTCAGAAAAGGAGGCAGTGACCTCCTGATATTTTTCCTCATGACAATATTCAGTGCTTATTAGTAAATTAAAATCACTTGCCCTATTTTTTTGCCATTTCCATTATTTCACCTCAGAGGAAAGCACCCCCTGGATTTCTCTGTAGCACCCTGATTTCCTACAGTATTGATGAAGCAGTGATGAAGACTGGACAGAGGATGAACTGGAATGCCTGTCCTTACAAGGACCTTGACAGTCCCATTAAAAGCAGTGGCCTGCTTTAATATGTGTCATATCCTCATACTTTTCTGAGTTTTGCATCTGCTACCCATACCTGTTCCTCCATCAACAAAATTAATTTTCCACTGCAAAGTCTGAGTAGCAGACAAGGACATCAGAGCTTTGCAATGGAAAGGGAATCTTATTCATAGCTGATTGAATTATCTAAGTAAAATGCCAAGTCAGTGTTTGGTTATCTACCTGAAATCACCCAGCCAATACCATTCCTAGTCCCAGCACATGCAAAACAGAGGGTTTGAGAGGGCAGCAGAACATTGGCAATCTAGGGAAGAAACAATCTTTGCTATCTGATGCATGGCACCTTGTTACACAGAGGAATAACTCCCTTTCTGGGAAGGGACTGTCTAATAAAGGTAATGGCCTATTTCAACTTGCCTTTTTAAAGAAGAGGCACTGCTGGAATGGAAGGTGATTGTCAACTTCTGTTTAGTCTGGAAATTTACCCCAGGCAACAAGTTTCCTTGATGCTTATCATGAGCTTCCCTGTTGAAGTGCAGTGCAAGTTATTGACACCCATAATCCTAACACAGCGCTTTCAGAATTACTCCAGGCCTATTAATTTTTTAATGAAGAATGCAAGGTATACAAGAAGTTTTACAACACTAGAACTTGGAAGTTCTGGTCCAATCTATTCAAAGTTAATTGAAAAAAATTCCAAAATCTAAGAAGCAACTGGCTGGGCTATCTAATCCTCTACTGCCACTGTCTAGACTCAAGAATTACTGTCCACTACATATTGCTAGAATGTAAATTGCATATCTGGAAAAGTAAATGAAACCTCAAAATATGTGAGTTTCCAAAAGATGCCATGAGAAAAATTGAAGGAAACTGATTAACTGCAGACGTATGAAAATGCAAAGCTTTCCTCTACTGAAAGAAAAATAATTCAGTTCTTTCTGTCCTTTTATACTGTGTGGCTTTAATAAACTCCAGGAAGCTCTTGGAGGGGGAACTATCCATGTGCCCACACAGCTTCAAGCTTATCTTTCTGTAAAATAATGAATTGCTTTAAATCCATCCCCTACAGCATGACCCAGCTACCCAGTAACAAGATAGGAGACTGAGTGGGTTTCCTGTGCTTGATTGCTTCTTAATCATATTCTGTGCACAAAATGCCTTCAGAAATCTATTTTACTTTGTATTGTATTCTCTGCTCAGAATGAGAATTCATTCAGCACCAAATTAGTACCTGAGCACATCAGAGTCACAAAGCTCCCTGTACATAGCAGTGCAGACATATAAAGCAAAAAAAACAATCTACATATTTTGAATGTTAAGTCCCATATATGAATCTGGAACAAAAAGTCATTCATTGTGTTGTTTTACAAGAACAAATATAAACTTATCTTTTTAGGTTACTAATTCTTTGATAAAAGGAAAAAAAATCCAAATTCATTGCCTCATATATCCTCTATTTGTATGGTTACAGTTTTAGCTTTTAATCTGCTGCTTTTTCAAGAACAAATGTGAAGCATCAATCATCTTGTAGTTAGCTGTGGAAATCTTCCCCAAATTAAACACTAATGGTAAGATAGATACAGCTCATCTTTGTAAATGTATGCAGGTCACCAACTGATTTAGGAGTGCTACTTTTCACAATATATCCATTCAAACAGTATTTCTTGGATATTATTGAGTGGCCTTAATTTGCTTAAGAATTACTTCCCTCAAGATCATCATAAAAAGCATCATTTCTGTTGCAAAAGGCATAGTACAGCATTACTGGAGTTTTCTTTTGCCTTGCTAATTGAAATGAACTGGCTAGCATTCTACAATTACAGTAATTTCACTATTATAAGCCACACCATTTTGACTAAAATTTTGCTCCCAACCCGGAAATGCAACTTACACTCAGGAGCGGCCAATATATGAAAAAAGTTCAGAAATTTCCCAACCCAGAAGTGCAAGCNGGGCTCCCGCCAGCCCTGTGGCCTGGGGGGGAGGTGGGGGCTCCGTGCCTCCCTCCCACTGCTGCCACAGGTGAAGGTGGGCTCCGTGCCTCCCACTGCTGCTGCTGCCATGGGTGCAAGCGGGATCTGTGCCTGAGTCCCGCTGGCACTGCGGGGCAGCGCCGGGTCAGGGCGAGCGATCCCACGATCGTTACTAATTTGTTACTTTGTTGCACACGGGTCCTCCTTGATAACAAAAGTGCGGCTTGTATTCTGGTGAGGCTTATCTATGGACAAAGACCTAAACGTTGCTGACACCCAGACGTGTGGCTTATAATCAGGTGTGGCTTGTAATCGTGAAATTATTGTATTTTACTTTTTTTTTCTATTTAATTCTTTTTCTCTCAAATTCCAATTAGCTTTGCCTTGCTTGTATTAAAGATGCTGATAATCTTAGACAGAAACAGACAGTCTCCTGTCAGGCACACAAACTTCTCTCTAAACAGAGTACAGCCCATCCCAGGGTGACAGCATGTGGGTTATATCACTGTTCCACAGAAAAATGGAAAGGTATGAGCTCTGCCTGGCAGCATAAAACCTGGCTCTCAGGATGGCACATGAGTATATCCTTTAATTCTGATTTTGGTCAAAAGGTATACACCAGAAAGAGAAAGTCACAAAAGCCTGAGCTCTGAGTAGAATCCTAGGAGTTTTTTCTGTTAAACCACTTCATCCCACTGCTTTTCCCAGCAGGAACCAAGCAGACACAAGAGAAGACAGGTCACCTCTTGCCCCGGGGCTGCTGTTCTTCCTTTCTTATGACAAACACCTGAAGGCCTCCAGTGACCATCCTGACAGGGGCAACTCTTTAACAACAAATCATGTCACTCTGCTTAAGGGAGCTCAAAAGATTAAGAAGGAATAAGAGTTGGAGGACAGAAGGGAGGAAAATGTTTTAAAGAGGGAAATGCCTTCCTGGGTGGGGAGGAGGGCAAGGGAGCAGTTGCTGAGGTGCTCCTGTACAGCTCTAGTTTGGAGGGATATTCATGGATATGGAAGGGATGCACATGGCACAGATGCTTTACATGCATGTACATGCATTTCTTAAAAAAGAATTAGAATTCAGATTTGCTGAGTGTTTTTCAGGTTCACAGGACATTTTCTTCTCTTTCTCTCATGAGATTATAAACAATTTATAGGAGTTTTAAACTGAGACAAGCAGGACTTAGATGTAGAGAAGGTATCAAATTAACCAGAGCAAAAGAAAAGATTACACTTTAGATGGAGAATAAAAGCGTCACAAAATATATCTGTATGTGTGTGTGTGTGGTGCATGTATCTGTATGTACAGATATATGCACAACCAAATTCATTTTAGAAGCCCTACAGTGAGTCTGGGAGGTTAACAACACTTCATTGTCATCCCAAAAAGCAGTCCAGGAGTGGATGTCATTTTCCCATTCTACTCAATAGGGTCTCAGTGATGATACCTGTGTTATCAACATAAAACAGTAGCATGCAGGATTAAAATAAACAAATAAAGCAAACAAAAGAACAACCTAACCCACTGAATTATTATATTCTGGAAGGAATGAGGAATGGAGGTAAACCTACTGCAAGGAGCATGCTTGACTATAACAAAAACACTTGTCTGGTTTCCTCATGGATTTTATTTTAATAATAAATTTAATAATTTGTAGCCTCTGATTTCTCATGTCAACTTCCTTATTGTCCTAAGGAGTTCCTGTATGTAATTGACTCATCTCAAGACATATCTTTGTGTCAACTCTCTGATCTCACCCGCTGAGATGGCAAGGGCCAACTTAAACTTACAAGTTCTTGTCATTGCCCTTATACGTGGCCACCTTCTTCTGCTCTGTGGTTTGCTGTCCCTTTGATTTTCTGGTTACAGTCCAGCTTCCCAAACATTCACTAAACAGAATAAAAGAAGGACTTCGTGTAATTTCACATGGGGAGGAGGTAATCTTTGACATCAAGGTCAATATATGTAGATAACTGAATGCTCTCAGTTGCCATAGAAAAGCCATGTTAAACATGTCAATTATTAACTAAAGTGCAACACTTGTGCTGAAACATTCCCTTCTCACATCATACTTTAAAAAGAAACATAAATAAACTGCATACAGTGCAAAGTGTTCAAAACATGCATTGATTCCTGGTTATTATAAATATGCTAAATTTGACAGTCAAGTATGGCTAAGGAGTCTGAAGGTCTTAAAGCCTCTTACATATTCAACAGAGGCACTTCTGCTAAGTTACTGCATGAACCAAAACTCAGGCTTGGATTTACTGCTTGTCCTCTCACAATGCTAGACAGTTAAGTGAACTTCAGTTAAGTTCCACTCAGGAGGATTTCTGCATGGAGCTTCTGAGGTCCCACTTAGGCTGCAAATTCCCACCAGCGTTCAGTCTAGAAGGCTTCTTCTTTCTGACCTTCTCTGCTCTGCCTTAAAAACCCTATGGTGGAAAAGGCAAAGTGATTTGCAGAGTGGGTGAGGGTAGAGGGCTTGGTGGGGACAGCTGGAGTGCATGGGACTTCAGCCAGTCAGCAGCTGCTCCCTGAGGGCTGTAGGTGTTTTGGGGAGCGTTGTAAAGCAGACCTCACAACATCTGATGCTGTCTTGTGAGACATTCATGAAGCAGTCTTATTGGATTTTTACACCTTTGTTGTTTTCCGTAGAATTTTTATAGTCTCAATAAATACATCTACTAATGGTGTTGTACCTTTATTTCATATCTTAATACAAAAGCACAGCAAATTTAAAATTTTATTAGATGATACATCCTTTGCCCCTGAAAATATAAGGATGCTCTGGAACATTAAGTTCTAATGAGATGATAACAAATATTCAGCTTGCAATAGCCATTCCAATATTACAGTAATGAAAGCCAACCAACCTCCACAAACTTTTACATAATGTACAACTTCTCTGTAATATCAGGTGATATGCAGCCAAAATACCTACAGAGGACTGTTTTTTCAAAGAGTGCACACTCAGACTGAATCCCTGATGAACATTTTAACAGTGTCACTCAGAAGAAACCAAAGGAATTGTGTTAAAGCTCACAAAAAAAATAAAAATCCCACTATGTTTTATGCAAGTTTGTATTTATTTCTGAAACCATTCCACATTTAAATATTCTAACAGCCCCTGTGAAATAATGTCAAATCCATTGAAATCATATTGGGATCCTTTCCTAAAAACCTCTGCTGATGAGGAGGAACAGCATAGGAGCCTCTGGCCATCATGGCAATAGCATCAGTCTGGTTCTGTGGGACTTGGCCATTTGCTAAAGTTCACAGACAACTGAACTCAAAGTAGGATTCACATAAGTACAGCAGTGGCTTCCAGAATCTGAAACAACAGACTTTCAATCTGTAAAATATTTTTCTGCAGAGAAAAGCTTTTAGGATCTGGGATTGAATGCAAGCTGCTGTCCTTGGAGAGGTGTATTATGGAGTGGAGGAGGAGAAAAAGGTTTCTTGTTTGGAGGAAAAAACCTGTATCTATCCATCTGCAGCTGCACTTAGTCACAAAAACTAGATTGCCTGCCAATAAGATAAATTCATGGACTGGTGTGCTGAGAGAAAAGGCAGTAGTGTAAAATCCAAGATAAAAGCATGATATTAAAAGCATGATATTATAAGGAAATCACTGTAAATGACATGGTTCTGAAATCTGCTGTGTTCGGAGAATGTCTTTTAGTAGCACAGCCACACTTTTAATGCAGGAACTTGTGTCCACACTTTCAAAGCTCCACAACTAGGAGCCAGATGACTGCTTGTTGATGGGGCAAATGTCCTGGCTTCAGCTGAGACAGTTAGTTTTCTTCCTAGTAGTTGGTATAATGCTGGGGTTTTTTGATTCAGTATGAGAATAATGTTAATATCATACTGATCACTTAAGTTGTTGCTAAATAGTGCTTATCGTAAGTAAGGAAATTGTTATTACTATTATTACTACTACCACCTTTATTATTACTATTACCATCTTTATTACAATTATTAAGCTGTTCTTGTCTCTGTGATTTTAACCTCCTTCTGTTTCTTTTCCAAATCCCCCTGGGGGTGGGTGGGAACCTGAGCAAGTGGTTGTGAGGGGTTTAGTTGCTGGCTGTGGTTAAACCAAAACAATATAGATTTAAAATTCTGAGGAAGGAGTCAGTAAAACAAGCTGGGGTATACAGGCTCCACTCAGGCAGCAGTAAACCTTTTGTGCACTTAAATCCTGTGTAAAATATTCTCCTTTAAGAGACCTAAAGTCCACAGCAGCCTCTGTCATATTTTGGCATGCTCTTGTGTTAATAACAAGACCCACACAACTCCACTCAACCACCCATTTAACTAAGTGCTGGATAATATATTAAAAATTATAAAAAAACTGCACTGTTGTGAAGGTGGAGGAAGAGCAGATCCTTCAGTAGATGCTAATTGTCCCAAAGAAACTCTTTCTAGTGTCTCAAGGCAGGAAAGTTTACGAGCAGGTATAGTAAAAGCTGGCAGGAGGCACTTTATTTCATGTTTCCATCTGCCAGTTATATTTCATGAAATGGAAGATTGTCCTTTCACCCCATAAATTCACCTTTTTAACCACAGAAATTTTACATTAAATACTAATAACATTGTTTCAGGGGATCAACCAAAGGACATAACCGGTAATTAAAGAGCTCCAATTATATCATAATTTTCTGTGTCGACTTATTTCAACAGATTACTGAATTTCTATTGAAATGGTGTTCTGAAGGGGCTTAGAAATGTTTTAAGCATATGTTCCAGGGCTACAGTCCCAGCACTGAATACTAATACCCCAGTTTGAGATGTGTGCTCTCATGTGTCACAGATATCATAGTTTCTGTTCATTTTCCATGAATTATTGAAATGAAGAATTATTTCCTGTTTTCTTTATCAAATCAACACTTACTACCAGCAGAGCTGGAAGGAGTGTGTGCTGCAGTAGATAAGAATTGAAAGCAGCGTGTTGGGGATGGTACCTGTATTTACATATTTGTATTTTATTAAGTAATTGAAAGAGTCTGCCCGTGCTGTATAATTCATGCATCATAAACAAACACAAACCAGATAACTGGAAGCAAAGGCTCACACAGCAGCAATTCATCCCTCCCTGCAGTGGTTGTCTGGGCAATTCTCCACTTTGTCTTGCAAAATTCTCACTACCCAACCCTTTTAAGCATTGTTTCAGCTCGCTGGGAAATACTACACAAGGTCTTCTTAGGGTCAAGAAGTGAAAACGAGGTATGAGATTGCACACAAATTCAAAAGTTAAATTTAAACTTAGGAATGTGATTTGTGTACTGCATGCACTTCTGCAAAGCAGGAATATGAGGAAAGAAGTAGTGACTAATGTCAGTTTAATAACCAGAGTAAATCAGATTGTACACAGGTCCAGAGGCACTATGTAGCTATTTAGAGGTGTTCATGGGTTTATATCACCTGTCAGTGACTCAAAAAGGCAGCCCAGAGCCAAGAGTCTAAACCAATACGTAGCCATGTAAATCAGCTCCTTTCCCAGTTTAAGGCATGATGAAGAATACGGATGTATCTCTGCAGATTTATGTAAAAACATGAAGAACTGAGAACAAAAGCTTGCACTTTGCATGCTGCTCTTGTAGGGGACAGCATAGAAGGTGCCAAGAGGCAGCAGCTGCTGATCAGGTTGTCCAATTCTTGCTTGGGAACTCCTGTGAGATGTGATGAGCTCAGCAGGGGGAGTTGGATGGAGATGGACTTAAATCAGTCTGGAGCATTCCACAGCTCTCGCCAATATTCATTCAATATTGGGTTTTGAGCTCTCCATACTGTTAATACCTAGGCAAAAGAAATTCAAATACATTTTCAATTTAAAAAACCAAGCAAAACAAAACTTCTCTTTTTCCTTTAACACAGATTTAATGCAAATTAGTTTTGATATTACACATGATCTGTCTATGACAGATTGCATAGACTTAGAGAAAAATTATATTGAAAATATCCAAATCTTCAGTCAAAATTTCAGAAGGCATCAAACTGATGAAGAGCCAAGCTTAGAACCTGAAACCAAAGCATATTAAGGTGATAAAATGTTTTTAAACAACAGTTTTCCTTTCCAACAGTTGTCTCTGTCTAGTTTAGACCAGTGTTTTAGCTGCACCATATGAAATCCAGAAAAAAAGGGCAATGACAATTTGTTTTCCTCTCCCAATCTATCAATGAAAACAAGATACTGGAAAGTGAAACACACTGACTCTAAAATGCTGAAAGTTGTGGCAACAGGGATGAAAGGCCTCCACTCACTAAAGAGCAGTAAAATCTATTTATTAAACAAAAGTCATTAATTGTAAAACACGGCCTGATATACAGAAAAATGGATTTACCCATATATTTATTGTAATATGTTGATTATTTGAGTATATTTTTAGGAATTTTATTTATATCCTTTTTTTTTCTAGCTTTAAGGTCTTAGTGTCTAACAACTTTTAACTGTGCCAATCATTTTCATACTGCAAAACTAAATCAGCCATTTTTTTTTCCCCCCCAAGGAGTACGAACAAGTAAATATTCCAGATCACAATCTTATCCAAACAATCCAAATTAAATGAAATATGCATGTTAATGAGAATAATTTTTAACAATCTATGGAGGCAAGAAGTACTTTTTCTAGGCTGGTCTACCTTACTCTCAGATTTTCAGTTTTGTAGGCCTGACATACAGAATCTGTACTCCATTTTTTCTACAGCCAGTATTTTTGAAAGCAGGTTTGTTTCAAATGGTGTCTATGTCTCAGTTTTATCTTTTTCTAAAAATATAATTTCCATTTTTCTCACCCCTCATTTACAAAATCTGACACACCATTTTGCATTCATTCCTAACACAGCATGACAAACAACTGCCAGCAGGAAGCAAGGATTAAGGGCTTGACTTTTCTCAAGTTAGCTGAAAGTGAATATTTTATTCTCTCACTCCAAAAAAAACCCAAGTGTATGCTACATATTTTCCAAGGACACCAAAATATTTCATTATGTATTTTAGACAGCTATGAATGTATTTTGCCTTCCAAAACCAGTGGATGTTTCTTCTCCTAAAACCATGTTGGGCCCTTGGTTAAGTCTATATTCAGATATTATTCAAAGAACTCCTTTGATTCCCTTTTTTAAAAAAGAGTAAATGTTTGTCCCAGTTTCTACATTTAAGCGAGAATTGTGTTTGAGTACAAGAATCCATTCTAATACAACCTAGGGATTTGTGTTTCAGGGGATATTTTTTCAACATTTTTATTACATTTGCATAAAGAAGCTGGGCCAACTTTACAGACCTTGGGGCTTAGAAAGGCAAAAATAAATATGACTAGTGGAGACAGAAAATGCCTTTCTCTGAAAAACTAGAGAACACCTAAAATTTTACACATATCTCGTAATACAGGAGTGCTTAGGAGAAACTTCAGTTAAACCCTCCCCTCTCTCACACAAGGGTGACACCACCGCTAATCCTGCACATGGTCTGGTACTACTGGCACAGACAGCTGCCACAGGCACACTGATTAACTGGGAAAAGTTCATGTCACACCAGTAAAGCACAGGGGCTTTGCTCTAGACTGAGGAGCATCACACATGAACTCAGCCCAGTGAAAGGCCACAATGAAATGATGGCTCAGACTCAATGCTCTCAAGCATTTTGCCATTTCTGTGCAACAGGAACTAATGAGGCCAGATTTTGGATCATATAAAGCCAGTAATAAAAGAACAGGTCTTGAAGGTTTTCTCACAAAAGCTCAATTTACCTGAGAGCTTTTCTTGTGAAAATAGTTATTTATTAATATTCTACAGCAGGGAGTTTGAGGTATATTCAATCTTTGCAACCAGGACTCATTTATTTTTCACAGAGTGAAGAGAAATCTAAAGACATTCTTCAGTGACTGTACCAGGCTTGGCTGGAAATACAGAATTGACTTCACCAAGTATGTTTCTGAAATAGAACTAAAAACTACATTTGAAATTAAACTGGTGCCAAAAACCTAATTTCAGACAGCCTGTAAGTCTTTCCTTGCAAATTCTAATAATTCTCCTGTCACTTTTTAATACAGCTTTTGTGTGTAGATTTAAATTGTCTCCTGAGTACAGGGAGCAATATTCAATTCATATTCAATGTTCAATTCACTTCTCCGTATCCCAAACACCTGTGCAACTCACATCATCGTTTGTCACAGGGATGTGAGGGGGAATGTCTTGGCAGAGTTTGTGGGACAAATGAGCACTTGAACACATTGCACCAGTGCTGTTAAGATATTGACTTCCTAAGTGCTCAGCTAACACAAACTGATAACACTGCCACTTTATCACTTGGTAGCATCTGCACACTTAATGTTCCACAATACCATGAATGATGATACCTGTTACCAAAAATAACATTCACACAACCAGCCATGAACACAACACATTTGTACACCATGCCCCTGACAATCCAAATGTGGTTTTGAATATTTCCCAACCTTGGAACCAAGTCTTGCTGTACAACCCTCTTTCTGTTTGGTGTTATCAGCCAGTGCCAAGCCAGAAGTCAGTGCTGATCGACTGTGCTATTTGACTGATGAAATGTGGTCATTCTGGGCAATCCCTTAGGATGGGCCACTGCAGACTACCAGGGCTCTCAGAGAGCTTTAATATGTGAAATTACTTCATTTCCTGACCTGGATGCCCAGGCTGCTGCCGACCCAGAAAACATTATCTGGATACGCAGCTTCCCTGAGGTCCAAGGCTGATAACAGAGGCATCTCAGCAGCACATCAAACCTGGATTTGCAGCTCAACAGCATTTATTTTTTTCATTTCCCAGGGTCAAGTTTCAACCTTAGCTGGCTCAGACTCCCAGATCTAACCCACAGCATCAGGAAGCCAGCAGGCTTGAAAACAGACTCTGAATAAGAACCTTGGACTTTTTTTTTTCTCCTTGCTCTTATAGATGGATGCAGTCCATTTGCTTACACAACAGGGCTTCTTTATCCAGGAAGCATTAAGTCATTCCTGCCTCACCTTCAAGATGTAGAAGCTTGGTCCAATTTGCTTGGCCTAGTTTTAATTTTTAATTTACTTTATGAGTTAACAAATTTCGCATGTAGGCTTTACACCATCTCATTATCAGAGGTACATAGAAGTAATACATCCATAAACACAATTTTAATATATTATCATCACACCACAGGCAGCTTTGTACTAAGTCTTACAAAAAAACCCAAAAAGCTAAATGCCAGTGTTATACTGTTAATGAGAAAGACAGTCATTTCTTCTCTTCCAATTTGTCTCTTTTTTGAAGGATTAATATACTAGAATGAACTAACTGAAACACCCCTCTAGGTAGCTAGCAGGTAGTGAGACAACAAAAAAGCATTATGAAAGCATTAGCTTAAGCAAATAATATTTATAACACAGACGAAAAGTTGTTTTAATTTCCTATACCCAGGAATAATATAGCTGGTCCTCATTTTTGGACAGAGAAATAGAAACATGTGGCTTCCCAGGATAGAAGGAAAAGAGAACTCTTCCAAATACAATATTCGTTTCAGTTCTAGCCATACCAAATAATAGTTAGTGATTTATTGTCAGTTTGATTTATGGCATGAGCAAGGTCCTGCCAAATTACCAGTTCCTCGAACTGCAGTTTCCATTCAGCTCCTCCACAGTTCACAGGAAAGTACAGCTCAAAAGATGTGATATGGTGCCTAAAGGGACTTGGTGTAAGAGAAACCAGGAGATAGCAGAGAGCAATCTGCTAAGGAAGAAAAAATGTAGCTTGGCAGGAAATGCCCGGAAAATGTGAAGCAAAGGAAGACTGAATCAGACTGGAAGCCAAGGCTGTTATTTATGAAATCAAGCCTAAATTACTGCATAATGTTGTGTCTTCCAAACCAAAGGAACAGCTCACGCAAGGAAACTTGATCAAAATAACCTTGCTGCTCTGTTAGAGACTTTCTCTCCTGAATCACTACTATCCTGAGCTGGTGGGTAACCTGAGGTATTAAACACACACCCATGCATTGTAATTTACAGCTATAGTTACATTCCTTTGAAGATTTATCGCTGTTTGATGGGAGAAGGATCTGCAATTAAAATCCATGTCAACAAGCAGGAGTCAAATGCAAGGATAGGGTCACACAGATAGAGAAAAACATCTGCTCTATGCACTTTACAGAGCATAATGACACAATGTCTTTGAGAAGCAACTGCTCCACTTTAATTTTAGAAAATCAAAGAAGTAATGATGACTGAAAGGATGTAGCATGATTTATAACACAAAGGCAGGAAGTAAGAAATTGTGTCTAAGGCAGTATTAGGACAATACTTTGCCTGAAGCCCATGATCCACTTTCACATACTTGCTGTTGTGAAAACGTATTTAAAAGTAAATAAATGTTTATGTGGTGTTTGGAATCATAGCAGATAAAAGTTGATAAACAACGACTATATTACCAATATTTAAATCATGATAAATCTTACAATAAAGATGCCCAGGGTCCTAATTATAAGTAATTTTAGTTCACCTTCACATAGCAGCCAGAAATAAGCTGCAAGCAAATCTGGTTTCTAATTGCATAAGCACAGTTTTGTTGTTGTGCTGCTTGAAGTCAGCAGTGGGGTTATGAGAACACCTGGCAGTTCTAAACTGTATTCCTGTGACAGTGAAAAAGGTGTCAGAAGGCACTCAACAGAGAAGCGAAGGTGCTGGGGACATTTTGGAGCAGCCTTCCAGTGCCTACGTAAGGCCTATAAAAAGGGAAAGACTTTTTACACACATAGTTTACACACATAGGTATATAGTGCTAAGATAAAGGGATAAGGTTTCAACTGAAAAAGGGCAGGTTTAGACAGATACTACGAAGAAATTCTTTACTGTGAGGGTGGTGAGGCACTGGAAGAGGTTGCTCAGAGAAGTGGTGAGTACCCCCTCCCCAGAGGTGCTCAAGGGTCTCTGAATAACCTGGTCTAGTGGAAGGTGTCCCATCCCTGGCAGGGTGTTGGAATTAGATAATCTTTAATGTCCCTTCCAATCCAAACCCTTCCATGATTATATGAACCCAAAATCAGGAACAAACCCAGACACAGCTCTCCATGCTAAGCCCAGTGCAGACTTACCCATGGTTCAGCTGGAGTTGAACAAACAGTGCCTCCCTGACAGATAGCACAAACTGGCAAAGGATCCGACAGAAAGTGCAGCAGCAGCATCTGCCTTCCCTTGAACTAAATTTACAAATGGGCTTCCCATTTCCTCACTGTGCATGTAATTTACAACCCAAACAGCTTTGTCCCTCTCACCCTACTTGTTTTTTGGTTTTGTTTTTGTTTTGTTTGTTTTTTTTTTTTTCTCTGCAGGTAAGGAATGAGTTGTCCATTTCCTCTTTCAGTTTTTGGTTCCCTCATATCCTTCTTGCACTGTAATTTAGCTGTGATTTATTTTGAGATCCTGTTCCAAACAGGTGTCTGTTTTCTGGCTGCCCCTGCAAAAGTAGCTCCAGAGACAGATGGTAATAGTTAGCTGCCTTCTGCACCTGCATGGGTGAGAGCAGATCTGAAGAACCTCTGCTGTTTGTTGAGTAGCTCAGAGCAGTATTTAGATGACCCTGTGGTTAAAATAAGTAGCCAGCTGTATCTTGGCTTGGCACTGAAACTGTGGTGATCATTAGTAGAGGTGAATTTAAGACAGAAAATGGGTTGGGGAAACTAAGATAAAGGCAGGACAATTTGGCACATCATCAGCCAAAAAAGCACCTCAGGAACACCAGCATGAATGAATAATACCTGCCCACCCTCTTTCTGTCATGTTACAGAATCTCTTGCAACAAATAAACCCATTTACTGTATTTCAGACCATGCCCAGCTGTCAAGATTCAGCCAAGGGTCTGGGGACCTCTTAGTTAAGTACAGTAAAGCAGTGTTAATTTTCCAAACGTGCAACAGCTTCAATGGGCTGCTGGACCAATCTAACCTTTAAGGTTCTGACATGGACAAGGAAGGTGTGGAAGAGAGACTTGAAGCCTGAGGTTTTGGAAAGAGGTAATCAGCCTGAGAACTACTGAGCTAAAAAGAGAGGGAGAGAGAAAAAAGAGGGAGAAAGAGAGGTGAGAACTCAAAGGGGAACTAAGGAACATTCTTCAAATCCATGCAGCATAAATGTGGGAGACAGTTACTGAAAGAAATGAGAGGCTGGATGGGGCTTTGAGCCACCTAAAAACAAACAAGCCAACAAAGAAACCAACAAAAAAAAAATCAGTGAAGAATAAGAAAAATCTGGAAATAATCATTAGAAATTTCAATCCCAGGAAAAGCTGTACACTGGAAAACATTTATTCGAAAAGCTGTTAATTTATTCAAGAGCTCTTTCTAGACATGTTCTGAGACACAAACTGAAGCAAGCTGTTTGTCTGTGATTGCTGCAGATCAACAGAGTTCTAGGCACCAGGTCAGGTATTCAGCTGCAGAGCAGAAAAGTCACATTCAAGGGGTTGGGTTGGAGCTACACAGGGCTCAAAGTCAATGATTAGAGGTACTTTTCCTGGAGGAATAATAAGACATCAGCAGCTCTCTGCACAGCATGAAGAACACCTCCTTTCTGGCATATATTTTTTGTAATTAAAAAGAATAATGCAGCATAAAAAAAACCCCAAACTTTCATATTAAAAAATATATATTATCTTTCTAAGACACTGCAAAACACCAGTAGCATACACGGGCAAAAGTGTGCACAGATTCATTAATGCAGGGTTGAACTTTGTATTTCAAAGGGTAATTCCATAAAAGCAGGTACTTTCTCCTGACTGCTACACTTTAGAAATTCACTGCCAAAGTAATCACTCTTAAGATTTGAGACTCATATTATTCAGTGTGAGAAAATAAATCTCTCTAAGAGTCCTGTTAGCAGAGAGGAATTAAAACTCTTTGGAGGCATTACTGATTTCAATATTAATAACATTATTCTGCAAAATTATTTTTCTAATAATTTTCTGAATCTGTGATCAAAATTTTAAGTCAGGTATTTCTTTTCATACCTCACAGTTTTCTAATTCCAGGGAGAAAAGACTCTAATAACATTTCTTCAAATCCCTGTTAAGAATCACTTCACATACAGAAAAAAGACTAATAGGCTTAAGTAGTTTTTTTTCTCTATTAGAGTTGAATAATATTTAAGACTCTTATCTTGAAATTACTTTATATCATAGTAAAATCTAAAGAATCATCACTGCAATTCTGTTTTGGTGGAAACAAGAAATTTCACTCAAAATTTTCTCCCACACTCTAAAACCTATGCATTTTTACACTTTTGTTATATATAAAATTAATGGTAATTTTTTACCTGCTGATCACTTTGTTGACACATTTGCATTGTAGGACTCCTGCTTTGGAGGTTTTTTATTGCTATTTTTAAGCCAGAAAGCATGGCTTGAGGGTAGACACTACCCAAGAGTGATTTGATCCTCATGGAATTTATGAAAAATGTTATTGGAAAGGACAGGATACTAATACATTATAATAATCTATATAGACTGGGAATAGAGCTGGCAAATAAGTTAAGTCTCAGACTTTTGGGAAAGGACAAAAAGCAAAACAATTTATTCCTTTCAATCATTAAGAAACTACTTGAAATATTTTTTCTCCTTTGCCTAGTGCTGCCAATTAATCTTGTGATATTATACATCAAACTAAATCATGTTTTCATGGGAAATACCCAACTATGAACCAGACCAGGTATTTGTTCATGGGTTAAATCAAAGAGGTATTTTGCCAAGTGCCTCTTGGAAATTGTCAGCAGAAATTTTTGGAAGGACTGTGAGGGTGAGTGAAATGGCCAGTCATGCTGCTTCAGTATATGCATTCAACAGGAATCTGGAAATGTCTCTTTAGGAGCCCCCCCTACTAATGTGATTAATTTCATGGACCTTTGAATAAACTGATCTCAGGTGGAGAGTAGCTTTTTATCATTCATTGTGGGAAATACTAAAAAATACTTGTTATATACTAATATAAGTATATATGCTATACTAAGATAATACTAAGATAGTACTTGTTATATATCTGCAATAACTCCCTTATCTCTAGGTCTGTATTGTTATGCCTTCTCTGTGTGTGACTGACATCAAATGGTCAAATGCAATTTTTAGCTTTGCAGCATTTGCTTCAATTTTTGGATTAGCAGGCAATATAAAGGTGTGTGTGAGTATCCCACTTTTGCAGGGCTGCTCATATAAGAGAAGAACAAACAGATCATCAATAATTGTCAAAAGAGGTGCAGAATAGAGGGGAATAAAGTTGTAATGAAGCTTGGAAGAGTCCTTACCTTTCAGAAAGCAGTTCTTCCAAGGGCTATTTTTTTCTCCTCCCTCAGCATTATGCCTTCTTTTTTCCTCTCTTCCAGATCATAATCATGAAGATCTGTATACCACAGATTCAACATTCACAAGAAGGAAGAATAAAGCACAAGAAGTTATTTATTCCTCCCATTTCAAAGTGCAGAAGGAAGGCTGGACCACAAGCCAAAGGCAGACCTGCCAGTTATCTTAGGCCAATACTTCAAGAAGCCAAGGGACATTAGTGACACTGGCACTTGCCCCTACCCCTTCCCTCCCCACAGGCTTCTCCTGGCCAAGGGACACTTCCCCACCTATTCCAGATGAGATCTCACCAGCCATCATTCTTTTCCCCCCACTACTACAGCTCTTTCCTCAGGCAATGGGCTCCCAACTACCCTGACTCCTCACTCCAGTTATCACTATGTTTCGTCTGTGAGGGAATCCATTCCTCTGAAAAGCAAGGCACTAGAGGTGGGGCGGAGCACTTAAAATGCTATAAAGTGTTTGGACACAACACAGTCCAAAATGCATTTTTCCTTATACTTTCCTCATTTTTCCTCATACTTTCAGCCCAAAGACTACTTTTGGATGAACCAAATATCAAATGAGATTTATTCAGCTCATATCTGCAGAGCTGCTCCAGGCTGACACTGGTAGGACCAGAAGCAAAATTCAGGGCAATAATGTTTACTTTCCTGGATGAAATTATTAAATATTTAGAAACAAGTTTATCACAGGCAGAGCATTTCAGGAACAAGTCTATCATAGGCAGAGCATTTCCTTCAATTAATTCAAATTAACATTTTGTTTATAGCACAGAGTAAGCCTTTTCCTTTTCATAGTTCAAAGTGAACCCTGGGGGTTCTAAATATGCCTCCTGGTGATTTAATTAAAAGATAAATATTCACTCAAAAAAAGAAAACTACGGAAAGGAGGAAAAGCTACAAATTAAAAAGTAGTAGCTGTGAGGAAAAGGAGTTCACTAAATAAGAAGTGAAAAGAAAACCAGGAGTGACTAACAGAGGTATATGAATTCAGGCAAAGAAGAAATGAAAGAAAAGAAGTTATGAATGTGATGAGGAGTTAAAGAGTAAACAATGCACAGGGAATATGTTGTTTAGTACACATAAATGACATGACCAAGAGGGACGGATCCACCAGGGCTTGGTTGGCTTTGTAGGGTGGAGGAGCAGAGCTATGGTTCCTCAAATAGTTGCTGTTCCCCACAATACAAGACTACAGCATACAATAAATCCCACCCTACTCTGGAGTAAAAGGTTAACCAAAGAAGGGTTCACTACAGGAGCCAGAATCCCAGCTGATGAGCCTTTGGAAGCCAGTGCCAGATCCTGATGGGGGAGCAGGTAAGCAGCCAAGTCTGATGCATGTTGTGTGCATGAAAGCCTTATGCATTGATGACCTCTAACACACTGTGATAGCAGTAGAAGTGGAGTATCAAGGGAAGCGTAGATTGCCAAAATCAGGAGACGGGATGGAATCTTATCTGAGTGAAAGTTACAGAGTATGGATGCCAAAGTCTGTCCCTTGGGCACTGCTCATGGCACAGGTTAATCAAAGACCACCACAGTGCTTCACAGCCTACCTGCTGGGCTCCATATGCTTGTGAGGAAGCAGGAATGATGAGCAGCACCAGCCTCTCACCAGTGTGCTGAGATAAAGCTGCTGTCATGCTGCCTGTAAAGCCTGCCCACACCACAGCCTGTACCAGCAGCAGCATGGGGGGAAAATCCCTCCACTTCTGCCTCCGCTTCCTGGAGAGCTTCAGGTGCTCCATCAAGATGCATTTGCCTGCTGTCAGAGCTCCACCACTACAGCAATGCTGCCACTGAGCCAGCCAGCCTTCAGTTCTCTCTGGCATGTAATTATAATTGCCTGTAGTTTCAAATGACTACAGAAAATGGTTTCTGCTGACAAAACAACACTTATGAAATAAGTGTTCTAGCTCACATTCTTTTAGCTGCTTAGTTTAAAGATTTTCATCTCTTAGAAACCACATCTGACGTCCTATTATTTCGTATTGACCATTGAGTGTTCACAAAAACCTGTTCCGTTCCATCAGCTTCCTGATGATACAACTCCCTGATATCCTGTGTCTCCTTTTTTCCCGTTCTCCAGATCCTAAACAGTCTTATAAGCTTTAACATGGAGAAATTATACTGGCCCAAGAAAGGAAAATTTTCAAGCACCAGTGGTAGTAACAGCTGTACACTTAGGTCAAGAAATTATGACTGAAATATATTTTGTCCTTTTGTATGGTATTTGCTACTAGTTGAATTAAATAATGAATTTAAATTAAAAAAAAAAAAACAACAACAACAAAAAACAACCACCCAAACAAAAACCAGCAAGTGGAAGGGAATGGATCTACTGTCAATGTTAAATTGCCACGGTGAACCTGAAATTTAAGTCCCTGCCATTTAATACAATCACTCATTTTTAAGGCTGGGGGGATCCAGTGCACGACATTGAGCTATGCTGGGCGTGCTCCCTTTTTATGTTAAATACAGTGTGAGTAAAACAAATAGGTCCTATGGATTCAGAAAGCTGAGGTATTTCTGGGCCTATCCAGTGAGCACACACTCTGTAACCAGTTTTGGATTAAGTCACCGAGCAGGCTGATTTTCTCATTGTTTCTCACGGTAAGAAAGGTTTTTTCTAGAAGTGCAATAAAAGTGTTAACAGGAAGACCCCACCTAGCTGAATATTCCCTTTTCTAAACCATTCTTCCTCAAGGACACTTCCACATAGATTCCATTAACATCAGGGGAAGGTAAGCACATATGGAAACACAACTACACAGCCTGAAGAACTGTAACATGCATATACACTTACACAAGAATATAGACTCCTCACACCTCCACCCAGAAAGTGGAAATTTAGCAAAACAAGGATATTAAAAAAATCCTAACTGATCTTGTTAGGAACTCCAGAAAATTTTCAATTCTCCTGCTCTTGGAAGAAACTATTAGGAAACAGTTTTATAACTTGGGTGGGGAGAAACTGTTGGATTGCAATAAAGATTCTGGGCTGATGAAACAGCTCAGCATTTCTGAGTTCCTGTCTTGCTGGTTATGATGTGGCTCGGCTCATGAGTATCCCAGCTGAAGCTCAGGAAGGCAGCAATAAGTTTCAAAGCCTTAGGGTTGTTGCCAAGGAAGTGGAGTGTTCTCAGACAGAAAATGAGAGAACATAGCTGTCTCTAGTGTTCGTATCTTCAGTCTTGCTGTTGTGACTGCAGGAGCTGGTGGTATGGCCATACCTCAGAAACCCAAAGGCTGGGGTCCACTTTGAAAAGATTGGTTTGGGCATGAGGGATTAATACAATTGTAAAGTTCAGATGTATCTGATAAAAAATAGTCCCTAAACAGCCTAAACCTGAGTTTCCAATAAAATAAAGTGGTTTTTTTTTTCCCACAGAAAATGTCACTTTTTAATCCAATAAACAAAATCTTAAAACCTGGATATTCCAATAGAAAATAAATTTTAATTCAAGAAAATGGTAGTTTCAGTGATTCAAGCTTTTATTTGCTTAGATGAGTCTAAATCTTTGGTTGAAATATGTTTCTCAGGCATCCTGTGAGATTCTCTTGAAACATATGTTCCTTTTCTCTCTAAATAAGACAGTGTTGCATCAATAATTTTTCTTCTAAAATTTTGACCTGTGGGAGGTAGAGTAAGCTTTTAGGTGTCTGAAACAGAACTCTGATAAGCCCCATCAAAATCTTTTATCTTTCCACCAGAAGGCTGGATGATCAGCTACAGAGCACCTTGGAACTGTTCAAAGGCTTTTGCTAACTGGTAATATAAAGATCAGAGCCAGTTTTCCTACAATCATATTCAAAAGAGAAGATACAGATCAAATCCAGACAGCTGGAAAAAAGTCTCCAGGCTTTATAAGTGGAAGCCACAATGCCTGAAGCAGCTTTTCATATCTTTCACCTCTACAAAATTTTCTTGTCTTCAAAACCCTCATATGCTGCAGCCCCATGGAAACATTTATTTTCAAATACATATTTATATACCTACCCTGCCAAGGATAATGTTAGGACTCCAAAAGAAGTGGATAACCATACAAATTTGAATTCACTGCCAGTCTGTTGCAAGCAGGAAAAAGCAGCTTTCTCTTTCTTTGCCACTGGTTTTGTCTGGGATAGAGTTAACTTTCTTCACAGTGGCTGTACGGAGCTATCTTTCGGGTTTGTGCTGGTGTAACAGAGGGGTGTTTGTCATTGCTGAGCAGAGCTTGCACAGAGCCAAGGCCTTTGCAGATCCTCACCCCACCCACCAGCGAGGGGGCTGGGGCTGCACAAGGACCTGGGGGGGACACAGCTGGGACAGGTGAGTCCATGTGCCCAGAGGGATATCCCACACCATTGGCATCCTGCTCAGCACATAGAGCTGGACAAAGAAGGATGAAGGGAGGGTGCTCAGAGTGCTGGCATTCCTCTTCCCAAGTTGCCTGTACATGTGATGGAGCAGAGGTTTCCTGGGGATGGCTGAACACATGCCTACCCATGGGAAATGATGAATGCACTCCTTGTTTTATTTAGCTGGTGTGCAAGGAATTTTGCTTTCCATAGTCATCTCTACTCAGGAGTTCTCTCACTTTTACCCTTCTGATTTTCTGTCCCATGCTGCAGAGAGGGGGTGAGCCAGTGACTGTATGGAGCTTAGTTGCCAGCTGGGGTTAAACCACAACAATTGTGTAGATCTTTATCAGAACAATGGTATTTGTCCTGAAGAATCAAGGTATCACAAAATACTACCCTTGCTTTCCTTTCACATTCACTTCTCTGAAAAAGCTATGGGATTAGACACAAGGAAAAGTACAAGGAATCTTCAATATGTCCGTGATTTAAAACACCTGTCGTGTACTTTTGATGGTAGGAATGAATGCTGCTAAAAATTACATGCACATGATGCGTGGGGATACTGCTGAGTTTTGTGACGACAATGCAGAGTATTCAAAATGCCTGACTCCTCTCAAAATGATTCACTCTATTTAACTAAATCTGAAAGAAATTGTGTGGCAGTACATGCATAATAGATATTTGTGCATTCAAAAAAATCATGCATATACATTACCTAAAAGGCAAATACACATCAGCCAAGAAAAGCTAACAATGATTAATCATACTTTCATTTCCATCTATCTTCTAAGTTAATATGGTGGCAACATTGCTATTATCTGAAACTGAGCTAAGTCCATAGCACTGCCTGCTGTGATTATTGATGAGCTGTGGCTTGATAAATATTTTAACTCTTGATAAAGCCCAGTGCACACTGAATTTTAATCACACTAAACCTTTCTCAAATCCTCATATGGGCAAGAAACTGCAGCCCATGAGACTATGCACAAAGTCTGATCTACTGGTCAGACACAGCCAAAGCAGTGCAGGGCAGAAATTTGCTTGGTGGAAATGCCACTGCCTCTTCCAAAGATAATGTAATTGGTAGTACCTTAAAAAGGACCACTTTGATTTGCACAAATCTTTGTCTAAGTGCTCTAAAAATGTTTTAATGTTTTCCACTACCTTCTCATTACCTGGATGGACAGAGAATGAAATATTCTCCCACTTCACTGACAGCTGTGATTATACCCCAGCACAGTGAGAGCAGGTTTCCTTGGTCTGAGCCGCTGTAACTCTGCCCTGCTCTTTCAATGACTTTGTGAACATCCTGGTAGCTTTCTGCAGATTGCCAGCCAAGGACCATCATATTTCTAGCCCTGGTGGTAACTTCATAGACCACTCAGTAGCCGGAGGAAATCCCTTGTTTGATCTCCACTTCCAGTCATCTCTGTAGAGTGGCATGGTAAAAAAAACAAACTGAGCAGCTCTGGGGAAGTTTGGAAACATGTTTATGCCTACTTGTGGCAGATACTGCTGACCAGGTCTCCTCTCAGACTCCCACAGCTCTTGAGCAACACGTTTGGTGCTGACCACATAACATGCTGCAGGCACCTCCTTCCCCTATGAGTTTCTCTGTGAAATCCTTTGCAAATTTCAGAATTCCCTTCTTTACTTCCTGTCTCTGCAAGCTATGTCAGAGGCCACGTAAATAACTTACCATGGGTCAGGAACCATGACTTTACACAGTGAGTCTGCATACCTAAATAAAAAACAACAGCTGCCTATGTAAGTGCCCAAGATCCATCAGACCATGGCAGATTTTCAGAGGAGGGAATTGCCCTGAGGCAATGCAGGTTACTTCTGGAACTCAAAGTATTGTGGGAAAGTATTATATTCTTCCCATGGCTTTGCATTTCTTCTGAGTCCTTTCCAAAGGATGGGGTATTGAACAAGTCTGGCCTGATTCAACTTTTCATCCATCACTATTCTGCAGACTGGGGACAGGTGATCACCTCTGGCTCTCCTATGGGAAAAGATCACTGTAGATCCCTTCCAACTGAAATAGTTCTATTCTATTCTATTCTATTCTATTCTATTCTATTCTATTCTATTCTATTCTATTCTATTCTATTTCCATTCCAGTGCCTACTCTGCAAATTGTTTCTTGTCTGTGATTCCCCTGGCTGATTTCCTCACAAGTGCCTGATCCTCTAAGCTTTGTCACCACATAGCAGGGCACTATTCATGTCTCTTTGTTCTCCTGGAAAGGGAATTCATTCTCCAAATTCATGTGTTTTCAGGCAAATTTGTAGTCCCTTAATTTCAAAAACCAGAAATGAACCTCCATCAAAAATGAAAATGTGGAGATGCAACAATCCTACATAGTATGGAGCCCCAGGATCAGACAGCAGCCTCAAACACCCATTCATGACACACCAGTTTTGCAGCATCAACCAGAACACACAAGAAACATTCCAATTTCCCAATTGTCCTAACTCTCTCNTTTTTTTTTTTTTTTCCCCAAGGGAGTTTAAAAATTATGACCCACTAAAAAGTTTAGCTTGTAATACTTCAAAGCATTTTATCTTCTCTGCTTTACAGGAACAAACAGAGTATCCCACATTTCCCAGCAATATAAAATAACTCCATCTAGCAAAATGAAGTATGTCTTCAGTAAAAATAGGAATTTCCCTTTTGTCTTCATTAATTATCTGAATCCTAACCAAAGAATCCAGTGGTTTGTGTAAAATCGGGGTAATGACTGTGATTTGAACTCTATTTCCACACAGCTGGAGAACATCCTCTCTTTTCCTCACCCAAAAAAGTAAAAGAAAAAATCAGAAATGCCATCTCTGTTCTGCCACTTGTTTCAGCAGTCATTCCCATTGTGTTAATTCTAGCTGACTTCTTCAGCAGCAAACAACACAGCTCCAGCCAATTTCATTATTTAAAATGCACTTCTAAACTCCACTTTATTCAGATGACAGGATGGGGTTGTTACAAAGTATTTATTTAGCCCTCTAAGATCTATGATGCCATGGTGGCACAGGACCAGCACAGATAAATCTATGTGACCCCAGTTGCTGGCACAAGAGTAAAAACTGTCAGAGGACAGAAAAAAGTGCTGCCAGATTGTGCTGCTCTCCAATAAAGAGACCTAGTCAGCATGTTTTTTTGTAGAAGTGTCTCTGAAAAGAAAATATCTTTCTGAAAATGACTGGAGAGAAGTAATATTAATTTTTCTATAACTTTTTGATCTATTACTAAGAAGGCATTTAGTCCCTAATTTTCCATTTGTGCTCAGCATTGTTGTTTAGATTGATTTAAAAACTGTGTACATAACAGGGACAGCTGTCTAGATCCCCTGGTATTCCCCTTTTCTCAAAAGCACAGTATTCAGGAGAGGAGTCACTGTAGATTGCTGGGTCCACCAAGAGTGGAATGGGTAGGAAGAACTTGAGCCTCAAGTTCCTATGCCAAAACTCAGGTGCAAGCACCTAAAAAATGGTCCAATCTCAAAGCAGATATTTAAATATAATTTTTAAGTGTTTTGTTGGGACAACTTCCTTTTTATAATTGTTTTCTTACAGAACTTTTTACTCCACTGATGCTTTTAGAGCTAATTTTTGCATTTTTCACAATTTAGGGTTACATAGGTGTGTTGAAGCACGAGGGCTTTTTTTTTTAATAGAAAAATCCAGTTTGCAGATCTGTTGGAAAACCTCAGCTCCCTTACAGTCACTAAAGAGGATTGTGTTTTACTTAGGTCACAAATGATATTCCTTCAGCAGCTGTTGAAATTAGGAGATCATCTAAGTCAGCTAAAGATATCATCCTAAGGTAAATTTTCTGTACTGA
>PYHW01009485.1:6798116-6825691 GCA_013186435.1 Turdus rufiventris
TCTTTTGCCTAACCCTTCATTTCAACTTCCATAATACCTGCAGTAAGATTTTCTCTTAGTGTCAGATCAACAGTACTAAGCTCCTCAAGCTCCTTTCCCACTCTCCTCACTGTCTAAACTCGATGTCTCAAACCCTTTCTGCTGGCTTTGGTAAGAATTATTCCATTTTGCAGCAATAAGGGGGTGAATAAATCTTCACGTTGACTCATGGACTATGCACCACACTTGTGAATCTCTACAACTTAATTTCTTCACTTTGAATAAAAGAAAGTTCAAGTCACAGACTTATGCACTAACTGAGCACTGAAGCTGTCTTTAATTCTGACATTCACTTAATGCTGACAAATTAGTTGAGTTCTTGCAATTTACATGAGGTCTCATCAGAATATAGTCCAATATTCAATTAGGAACATTTTTAGGGAGGAGGCATCATGCAGAACTTTGAACACTCTGATCAATATATTAAAGAACATGGAGCCTTTGAAGCAGAGCTGCTCTAATTAATCTACTTTATTTTGCATTTTGCTTGTCTCAGAAAAATATTCTTTCATTTCCAGTCTGTTCCCTGTATTGATAACTGGTCCTGCCCCAGCATGGAGTGACTGGCTGAGCAATTCCCCCAGATGATCCTCAGCTCTCCATTTCTGAGATACTCTAATGAATGAGCTAATTAAGCAGCAACCTGCAAACAAAACCAAAACGTATTTGTCTCTTTTGCAAATGCATCCTGGCTATTCTACGTTTGTGGGGATAAGCAATCCTTAGATTTGTCTGCTTTCTTTAAAGCACTTACTGATGTTGTACCAGCCAGCCCTTGGTCTACTACAGCACACCAGACTGGGAATCCATTACAATACAACCACTAAATATATGCTAGTAGCAGATGTGCTCAGTGGCTTGGGAAAAATAGATGCTATATTTAATTATGTGACATAGTAAAACAAAGCAGAAACAAAATCACATGTGCAGCTAATGAAGGGCAGGAAAGTTAGATTATTAGATTAATTTATTAATTATTACAAATTTATTTGTTAGTTATTAGATTTAAGAACATAATACTAAGAAAGTATTTTGCTCAGATGATACAATTTGCTGAATTCAAGTCACTGCTAAACCTGAACAGTCTGTGGATCCTATCCTTCTTCATACTTAGAGTGTAGAACATTAAGGTCAGAGTATCTGAGGTCAGATTCAAATACCTCCGGAGAGGGGTATAAATAAATGGTTTAAACTTGCAGCCATCTGTGGTGAGGGTTATCATCCCTTTACCCTAAAGAGAGAGCAATTACCAGTAGGTCTCAGCAATTATGAAATGCAGGGTGATGTTACTTGACCACTGCAGGCTTCAGATACCATTACATATACCTACATGACGCTACAATTATGGGAACTGTGTCCTATGCTGCACTGGCAGCCCTCAAACTCTTCCTGTGCAGCCTGAGAAAGGATGGCAATGTATGAGGGATGTCAGGAAAGGAGCACCAGCGCTTTCCCAAAGAGAGCTCACATCCCCCCTTTTCTTCCCACTCTGTACAGGGACTGGGCACATCAGCAATGCACACGTCACAACTGTGAGGACAAGAAATGGTGGCCTGTTCACAAAGAATGGGTTGTCACTGCTTTCTGTGTAAAAGCCCAAGGGATGCTTCTCCAGGACATCAGTTCAGGCAGGACACTGCAGTATGGAGTAAGTGAAATAGGCACATCAGCATTCTGCCTCACCATCAGCACAGATGGTGGAGGGTTTGTCCCGGTTGAAACTCCACAAGGACGTATTGTGATTAGCATGGGCCCTATAAATAAAATGGTATTCCCCTTCCATCTCCCTCACTGTTTTCCCCACCTTCCCCTGACTTTCCCTGGTTTGCATGTTTGAGAGCTGTGCAACTGGATACAAAGCTAAGGGGGTAAAAATGGTTTTTGGATACCACTTTGAGCTCAGAGCATGACCAATTTTGTCCTTGATAAGACTGGGTGATTTGAGAGAAAACCAGACTGTGATTATGCCATTATTTGAAAGACTGTAGTGTAGCCTCACAAATGCAAAGTACAAATCTTGGATTGTACAGGCAAACTTACCTTTGGCACTACATACAATTCTTTACCTTGCAGATCTGCCGCTCATTCAAAGGAGCTTTTGATGAAATCCTATTTAATATGAGAAATTATTGGTACCTGAAGACAGATAGATCAACAAAGATTACTGAGAAAAAGTAAATAAAAAAAGCTGTTAGTAAGAATAATACTCTTAGGCCCACTGTCCTTTACATTTCTGGGGTTTAGACCATCATTGCATTTACTGCATTTGCAGCCCAGTGACCAAATTGCAGGATTTTGCTAATAATAGACAACAGCCAATACAATAAAAAAAATCATCTGTAAGATTTATGGAGATTGTAAGGCTTAAAACAGAACAGAAGTCATCTTCAACTGAAGAAAAATTCCCAGGACAAAAGCGTAAGCTGTAGTTATAGTGGAATTTCAACTAGCTCTCACTGTAATTTGCAAACATAAACTGAAGTGGTTACTGTATATTCTATGGTAATAATTTACTTTTAGAGATATCTAGCACTAAGCCGTTGGCCAGGAGCACTGTAATGTATTGATAATGAATTAACTTTGAGAAGCACTTTGCATCTAAATGATGCCAGTGTACTTTCTAGATTAAATACCTGGCTGTTGTAGCTCCACCGCAGCTGGAGTGATTTCAGAGAATCCATACTTGTACACTTGAGTGAAGGATGCAATGATATTTTTCTTTTTATGCACGTTGACATTCAGCCATTAGTGAACAGCTGTCTATTAGCTGACAACACTGCTTCATGTGACCTCAGATAATAGTGGGATGAATGAAACCTGGAGGGAAATGAGACAGACCTAAATCATAAACTGAGAGGTTTGTGTCTGAATAAATCTGCTGGGGACCAATTAGCAGCACTATTATTGATTCACATGCTGGAAAGCATAAGACAATTATTCAGCTCTTGATTTTTCCCCTATAAATCTGTCCAAGAAGAGACATTTTTGTACACAGACTTGTTGAGTCCTTTCGATACCTAATCACTATCATTCCCATCACCATACACTTCATGGTGGCAGTGGGATTCCCTATGCAGTTTCTTTGCTCATAGAAGTCCTAATGTTTCTTTCATATGTGGCAGAAATCCCACAAGAATTCAGGTAAAAATAAAAATAAAAGTTATTCAGAACCTTGTGATTAACCTTCAAGCACTTTATCTAGGATTGATTAGCTAGCTCAAGTCAAATATTAATTACTCCCATCTGTTCCTGAGATAGGTGGGGCTGCCAGAGCCCTCTGACACTCGGATCCAGAAGGCAATTTTCCCATGTTCATGGGTGCTTGGCTCCAGTGTTTTGGCTGGGGTTTTGCCATCTCTCCTTTCTTTGACAGAATGCTGTGCTATTATAAATAAAAAACTCCATCTGCTGTATGGGAAACTGAATTGCAGCTAATGTCCATTTATTTCTCTTGCCCATGCTCAGGGGGAGGGCTGCCATTCAGGCAGCTCTGTCACAAGGCTGTACAGATCCAGACAGGCTATTTGTGTGTTCTAGACTCCTTTCCACTAACATCTAGTAACAATAGAAGAAAAACAGTTGGTCCTGACGTGGGATCATGAAGGTGGCATTGCTTCTGCACAAGTAACCCGTTGGGATTACCCCAGAGCTGCGTGGCCAAGCACAGGAGGGGAGGGACTCCCATTGATTTCAGGAGGCTCTGGATCAGGTCTGAATGCTCTGCATCACTCTTCTGTGACCCCAGTTTTCCACAGTGCTTGGCACATCCCCATCCAGCACTCCCACAGATCCACCTGTGGGTTCACAGCCTGTAGCAGGCTCTGCAAAGCCTCAAGCAGAGGAAGGGCAATCCCTGCAGGAAGGCATGGGGCTCCTGAGCAGTGACCGGAGGAGACAGACCACTGCAGAAAGTCATTAGGGTGTTTAGGAGATGAGACTACAAACGCTTAGAGATTTGCACTTCAAATACCAGTTCCCTGGTGCAACACCGTTCTTACCCCGTGACAGCGTCTCATAGCAACTCCTCATTAATTTGTCTAAATATTTTTTTTCCTTTAATGGACTCCCAGCCTCTCTGACTCCTCTCACTTGTATCCACCTACCCAGACTCCTTCCTGCAGAGGCAGGTGTGGTGGTGCTGTGAGCTGACAAGGCAGGTGGCAAGGAGCAAGGTGGCTGTGACCACCCAAAAGAGCAGGACAGCCTGTTCCTCGCCCCAGGCAGCCTGGCACAGGGGCCAAGGAACCAGAAGGAGGTGATATATTAGGAGTACTTGGGATGTCAACAGCATGCTGGGGAAGCAGGAACAAAACTCTGATGTTGCAGGCATCATGTTCCCTCAATAAATCCGTTAACAAAAGAGAACACTACAAAGATTGGTATTAAAATACAGAACTACAGAAAGACAGCACAGCAAAAATTCCAGACAAAACTAAAGAAATCTGTAACTCTAGCCAAGAGCAACTGAGAAAAAGACCTTAACACATGATGAAGAGGGAAGCAGAAGCTCACATCTTATTCTTTTGCTCTGGTGTTTCAGAAACCTTCCCAACACTTGGAACATGCAAAACTTAAGAGATTTCAGAAACAGAAAAATATAATCAACGAACTTTATCCGGTTGTCAAAATGTCAAAGTTGTTTTTTAATAAATTCCTGACACTTCAGCATTTGCCTCAACCTTCCAGTGGTGTAGTATCTACTCCTGATATTTTTCTTCTGGTACATATTATGGAGGGGATCAGGATAACTACTTGCATCACCAGATTTGGAATGTTGTGATCCCAAATTAAAAAGCATCAATTATTGTACTGAGTTCATAAAGGCTGCTCTCATATTTACCTATGCCTGAATGCTCTTATTTGCTGTCAGTGTTCACAGCCTGTAATCTGATCATAGTAAAGGGTCACAGTGGGACACCTTCAGAGCCATCATGGCAACCCACCAGGCTACTGTGAACTCACTCCTTTCAAAAGTCTACCTACATCTCCAGCTACAAGACTATGAGACACACTCACCAAGCACTTCTTATTTTTCTGGGGCAGTTTGCTCAAATGCCATTCAAGCTGTATGGCTTTTTGTTGGTCACTGTTCCAGAATTCATTGTCAGGAGACAGCACTTGAGAATTCAGAGTTTCCAAAGATTTATAAAGCAACCTGGAAAAAAAAGCCCACAGAACTAATAAGAGCATTTTAAATAGATTCCAGAAAAAAAAAATACAGTCTTGCTGCAATAATAGCATCTCCAAACTATTTTTATACACAGGATCCATCCTTGCCAATTAGCCTGTTAGATAATCTGAAAAAGAAAATTGTTTTCTGATCATTTAAGATTAATATCTTACACAGAGTTATGCTCTTATGTGTGCTCTTACGCCAAGCTGTCAGATAAAGTGCTAAAGTAGAAATAAAACAAGTACCAGATTTCCTTTTTTGTCTGGCTTTAAGAAAAGTATACTGAGTGCCCCAAATAAATGCTCATTATGTTACTTTTCTTGAAATAAGATTAGTGAGAAAATAGTGTAGCACATAAAAAATTCCTCTGCTATCTTAGATTAGCTGGCAGGCCCTGAGAGAGAGACTAGACATTCCTTTTATCTGATGGAATAAAATCATTCTTCCTGGCTGAACTATGGCAGCTTTATTCATTAGTATTTTCTTTTTTTTCTATAGAAAAATGCTGGTGAGTGAAGGAAGCAGACTACCTTTGGTAGGACATAATTAACTTAGACTTTGGGAAGCTGCGGTTTGCTGCTCCCTGCAGGCTGGGAAAATCACTGAAATCCACACTTTCACTGAAATAAATTCCCTAAAGGAGCTGGAGCACTATCTCCCCATGCCACTGTTCACAATCTGGAAAATAAGGGTCAAGTATTTTGTCACTTTAAAGGAGGCGTGAAAGAATGACACTGTTTGACTTAGAGGTAGTCTGGATACAGATATCCACTAGTGAATTACAAAAAAAAAGCATTTATCTGTGAGTTTCATCTCTTCAACCAAACAAAGGTGTCACCAGTAATAAGCAGAGCATTTACCACCTTGTACTGAAAAATATTCTAGCACATATATAGTGAGACATAAAGGGACAAAAACCTGTGCTTGGAGGGTTAACTTCTCTGGGATGAACAGAGGTTGGTGCCTGTGTGATCTATGGGATTTGGGTCACAGACCCCCATCCTGTTTGGGGTTTGTACAGTCATCAGTGCACTAAGTGTCCTGATCAGTGACAGGTGCTCACAGGTCTTGCAGTGCCACAAACACTGACAAAGAACAGGCTCAGAAACGATTGAACAACCACTAATCTTGTGCAGGTTCAGAGAGATCAGAGACTTAGGGACCCTGCATAATATATCGCAGGGTTTTGATTTCTTTTCAAATTGCAAGGCTGGGGAATGTCAGTTTCTGAGCCTTTAAAGGTATGATCAAAATAAGCACACAGAGCAGAGGAACGCAGAACATTTGTCAAGTGGGGTATCATGATGTCTCCAGGAAGACACTTCTGTCAGTTGTGGCAGCTTCCTGAACACTGCTAGTATTGTTTATTTAGAAATATTACATCTATACAAGAAAAAAATACTTAAAATTGGGACCAAAACTATTAACTGAACTTTTGGAAATTAATTCCATCTACAAGCCAAGCAGCACAGATTTGTTCATTACCCAGAAAGGCTGATTCAGAAATAAAGGCATCAAAAATTATGTAAAATTGCAGCAAATGTCACTTCTGACTTCTATGCTGAGAAACTGTGGAGAAAGTTTTCTTTGGCAATGCAAATCAATGCCTACTTTCAGGAACAGCCTACCTTAATCCTGATGATAGACATCAGCACCTTCTTACTTTGGTTTCTGTGCTAGCGATGAGCAATATCCCACAATGTGTGGTTCTCACTACCAACACCTTCCCACCAAGAGCAAGACCGTGGCAGATTCTCCCAACAGTTATTCCTTGCACCATCTCCATATCTGTTTCAATAGCTTTTGATCAAACAGCCTGGAAATTCTGGACACAGTGCAAATTGTCAACACACACTTAGCTTGAACAGTAACCATGGCATTGCTCTGGCACCACTGTGCTTTTACATCCAGCCTGGGCAAAACACATGTGAAATCTCCAGATGTGCAACGCAGTGCTCTGATGAGCTTCCTGACAAAAACTGCCAAATTAACACTCTGTTAATGATTTAATCTGGCACTTGCACACTGAACAGAAATTGCATAGTTTATGAGGAGAACTAGATCAAGACTAATGTCTCAAATTTCTTATTTGGGAAAACCTTCCAAAAATTTTAGATGATAGGTAGAAAGTTTCCTTCTTTATGTGAGGAGAGGCTCAAAGAGATGGGACTCCACAGCTGAGAGAAGGCTTAGAGGCACCTGATCAATGTACATTGATTTGAAACACCTGATGGGAACAAATGACAGTGGGGAAGCCAGACTATTCTTAGTAGTGGCCACTGATGGGAAAAGAGGTAACAGACACAAATTAGAACACATGATATCCCAATAGCACACAAGAAAACAATGTTTTACCATAAGGCTTGTCAAAATCTGGTTACCCAAGGAAGTCATTAAGTCTCCATCCTTGGTGGTATTCAAAACTTGTTGGACATGATCCTGAGCAACCTGCTGTTAGGTGACCCTGTTTGAACTGGGGAGCTGAACTAGAGGACTGGTATCAACACAGGCTGAGGATGGACAAGTCAAGAGAAGCCCTGCTGAGAGGACCTTGGGGTGCTGGTGGGTAAGAGGCTGGACATGACCCCATCAATGAGCACTTGTACCCCAGCAAGCCAAGTGTGTCCTGGGCTGCATCCAAAGCAGCCTGGCCAGCAGGGACATGGAGGGGACTCTTCCCCTCTGCCCCTCTGCTTCACTCTAATGAGACCCCGCCTGGAGCACTGCATTCAGCTCTGGGGTCCCCAGCACAGGAAGGCAGGAAGGACAAGGACCTGTTGGAACAAGTCTGGAGGAAGCCAACAAGATAATTAGAGGGATGGAGAACCTCTCCTATGAGGAAAGGCTGAGACAGCTGGGATTTTTCAGCCCAGAGAAGAGAAGGCTTCAGGGTGACCTAATTGTGACCTTTCAGTACCTGAAGGGATACTTGAAAAAAAATGCAAAGAGACTTTTTACGAGGGCATGTAAAAGGAGGATAAGGGATTTGGTTTTAAATTGAAAGCAAGTAGATTTAGATCACACATTAGGTGTGATTAGGATTCTTTATTCTGAGGGTGGTGAGGCATTGTAACATTTTGCCCAAAGAAATGGTGGATGCCTCATCCCTGGAAACATTCAAGGCCACATAGGATGGGGCTCTGAGCAACCTGGTGTAGTGTCCCTGCCCATGGCAGGTGGCTTGGAAGTGGATCTTGAAGGTTCCTTCCAAACCAAGCCATTCCATGGTTCTAGGATGACCTTCAAAAGTCCCTTCTGACCCCAATCCTTCTGTGTTTCTTTGATTCTGTTTTACTCATAAAGCATTGCATCTCAGACATATGTGCACTGTAAAGGTTTCTGAGACAATGAATGATCCCAAACTGCTCTAGTAGGATTCATCAGAACCAAAACCTATATATTCCAGAAAATCTTATGGCAAACACAGTGCCAGTTATCAACAAACTTCTGAAATACAAGAGAAAAAAATACAGTGCCATTCTGGACACAAAGTACAAATGGTGGGTCACGAAAATTGGTATCTCTTATAGGTGTTGATGGAAGTATTTTAGATTTATTCTTGGGTTAAAGCAGTTGGTTTTGGAAATTTAATTCTCTCTGGACTCTCACATTTAGCATATCAGGAAATTACTTTGCTTCTCAGACTGAGGAAAGTTGTGGTTGCCCATTAGAAATCAGATTATTTTCTGCAAGAGGATGTAATTTTGACAATTCCTGAATGGTCAGGAACATGACTAGGCTAAAGGTATTCTGATGGATCACACTTCATATGTGATTCATGCTAAAAACTAAAAATTGAGACCAAGAGAAAGAAAATATGAATTTTCCTGACATCCTATTTCATTCTTCATTGCTAAACATAGCTCCATGTTTTCAGTCAAAAATAGTGAAGAAGGCTGAATAACAGTGAGGAAACTAAGTAATATATCTAAGGATTTGGGGCTGTTACTTCAACTGGTAATTGATTTTCTTCTAATAGTTTCATTACCACTGGTAGTACTAATTATTTGCATGACTGGAAACATAAGTCAAGTTCCAGTCTATTAGTAAGGTGACCCTGAAGGCGCAGACTCATCAAATAGGGATGGGAACCAAGACGGAATTTGGTTAATGTGATTTGAATCTTCATTATATAATTAAATAAAATGAATCATTAATATATCTTCATTATATAGTTCACGTTAAAATGTGAAACTACACCAATAAACGTAGTTCATTTGAAAATTTATGTCTGACCAAGCCTGATTATAGTGTAAAGCTAAGTTCACATCTTCTTAATGTTCTCTCCATCACATCTCAAATCCATAGGTATCCCTCTTTACTTTTTTAAAAAACCAACACGTCATAGTCTTGGCTAACTTCATAATAACATGTAGAGTTACAACCACCAATTCTTTGACCTAAAACTGCAGCTTGGGAACAGAATATACACAATTTATGAGGAAAATGAAATGGAAACAAGCTAAATAGAAAAAAAATCTAAAAAGTCACAAACAGTACTTTTTCACTTTTGCTGTTTCAGTTGTGTCATCAACATAAAAGATTTGCAAATGGTAAGAGAAATCTGGCATCTGGCTGGGAACTAGAGTTCTTTTAATAGATCTCAGAAAAATATTTGTTGCAAAGCAAGACCCTCAGCTCTCTTATTTAACACTGAATAATTAGCCTCAGTAGTGATAAACTGCTTCCAAATGAATAAGCTTTTGATAGGAAACGATCAAATTTCAGTGAAAATCTGATCATGGGAAAATTGCTCATGGAAAGAAATGGCTCAACACCTGATGCATCTCTTAAAAACAAGGACTTCTTGGTATTGTCTTATTTAATATAGATACTACAAACAACAAAACCCCCAAATGTTAGTCATACAAAGCAGTTGTGATTACTTGCAGTTTTCATCTAATTAAATTGTATTAAAACTTAAATTTAAATTTATCTAGAGTTAGAACTCTATTCCATGGTGGTTGTTTTTTGTTTGGTTGGGTTTTTTTCAATATTGCAATTTGGTTTTTTACTTCAAATTTATATTTAAATTTATGCTAGACAATAAATGACAGGCCTAGGAAAAAGTGAATGCTAATAATCTTTTTGTTTTGTTTTGCATGAAACACATGTCATTTCAATATTTTCTCCACTATGAAATATATTTCTTCTCCTGTGTTAATCATAGGTAGTTAATGATGGGACCTTTTCTATGCAAGCAACCAGTGCAGGTCTCATCATTTTGCAATATATAGTAGCTACCACTGCTTTTAATGGGTAAGAGTTAGGGTTAAGCACTTTTGCAGCTCTGGTCATTTCCTTTAGTTACCTAATTGCCAAAATAAATCTCTGTATAGGCCTGCACTTCTCAGACTGATGGAAAAGGAAATATTGATGAAAAGTTAGGAGTATTGATGGGATGCATGAAGGTAATTGAAATGGAAATGCCTTCTAATTAAATATCTGATTTAGGATTTGAAAAGGTACATTGTCCCAGATAGGCCATTGATCTGAGACTATTGCTCCTGCAGAACACTGTGTTCTGCAGGACAGGATCTTGGGACAGGAAAGAAATCATTTATTCATTAAGGATTTCAAATTGCTAGGCTATAAGGAATCCATTCCTCATTCTCCTCCCACCTTCCTCAGTGCCCACCTTCAATTGCTCTCACACACTAACCCCCACCTAAAAGCTTCATGCATTAACAAATGAGATTGATAGGTCAAAATCCCCAAAAACCATAGGAAAAAGTCCCAGAGATATTTCATACTCTATCTGAAAGAGATGAGGTTACCCTTGCTGACCTCTTTCCCTTCTCACCTATAGAAGACATCCTGCTGCATTATGAAAAACCCCGAAGCTCTTGGCCATGCCTTCCAGATTCTGGGCTTGGTATCTGCATTTTAGATAGGGTGGAGGAAGGCATGTCTGACAGGAGGGAAAGTAGGGAAAATTTCCTTGGGAAAATTGCCTTGCTTCTCTTGAACTGATCCACAAACTGACACAATTCTACAGGATGTTTTGACTTCTTTCATACTGACATTTCTTGACAGAAATTAAAATTCAAAAAAAAGAGAAAGAATAAAGAAGAAATTTTCTCTGAAAACATCCATGTGGCTGTATTTCAGATCTCATATACTAGCATGTTTTCTTGTTAAATCCAAAGAGTTAAAGGGAAGAGATGTAAACAGCACAGTGATCAATAGTTTATGTTTGGCTGGTGCTAAAACAGGCTCCGGCGATCTCTTGACAGTTTTGCTCAAAGCATACAGTGTATTGCTATAAATGTCTTCACTGGCATAAGGCAGTGTTGCTCCACTGTGGGAACTCAAAGTGAGCCCTCTGTGCTTAGCAAGCTCACCCTTCAACCACAAGCAATTGCCATATCACCCACTTCTCTGTATGGCCTCTTTCTGTGGGAGGACAAGCCCTCACCTCCTTCCTATGCATACCATATCCATACCTGGAACTGAGCAGATGAAAAAAGGTTTTATCCAGGATCTGCCATGTTCACTAAATAATTCAACAAACTAGTTGTTTTTAAGATCGCTGCCTGAATGTATTCTGAGTTTGAGCACAGCATTGTTTATTTTGGCTCATTAAGTTCCTGCTGTTCAGCTGAACTTGTCACAGGGTTTTGGGTTTTTTATTATTTGTTGCTTTTTGTGTTTGTTTTATTTTGTTGGTTTGGGTTTGTTGGGTTTTGGTTTGTATTTTGTTTTATTTTGGGTTTTTTTTTTTGAGCATAAGCAGTATGATGAAACATTTTTTCCCCAATTAATATAAAGAAAGTATCAAATGTTTAAATACAGGCCTGGACCATCAAGACTGCTTTGAGGAAATAAGCTGTTATTTGATTTCCTAGTGGGATTAGTTCTTGTCGAATACATTTTTAATGTACTTCTGGTATCTAATGAATTATGTAGTATGCCCCTTTTTCTTCTGCCAAATGAGGTTTGGAAGAAATCAGGTCAAGTCTAATGGCAAAAAAAATTATATAGTATTCTGAAATAACCCCTAGTCAGGGTGAAAGAATCATTGTGGTATAAACTAATTCTGGATGATAAAAAGGAAAATATTACAAACAAAAGCCAGGCCTCCCTACTTTTGTGACCACCCTTCCCCCCAAAATTTCTTGCAATATGGCAGAAGTCAGGTACGATTTTTACAGATTTGAAAGGAAGCTAGTGAAAACCAGGTTTGAAATTATCAAAAGAAAATTATTTGTCCATCAGTGTGTAGCAGGCATGTGGCACCCCTAAAGGGGAGAGGTTTTCTGTGGATATAAGTAGAGCCTGGACACAACTTTGAAGAGAACCATTGCCAGTTATTAAATAGAATAATCTTGGAATTCCCAGGAAATTCCCTGAGCTCAAAAAGCTCTGATGCAGGAAGAGCATTAGGTAAAAAGTCATATGAGCTTGTCCTGTTCTACCTCCTCCTGGTCACCCATTGTCATCACTGTTATGATTACTGTCTTCCCGTCATTATTAAAGGGTAAAATCCTAGAACAAAAGAAAAATTGCCAAGGTTACTTTAGTTGTTTGGTCATATGTTTTTGTGGTTTAATCCCAGCCAGTAGCAAGGTACCATGCAGCTGCTCCCCCACTGCCTCCCACCCCTAATACCAGGGGGGTGGAGAATCAGAAAAAAAAGATAAACCTAATGGGCTAAGAACAATTTAATAATTGAAACAAAATATAATAATAAATATGCTCATAATAATAACAGTAATAGTACAATGCAGTAATAGAAAGGAAAAGAGGGGGTGAAAGTGACAGAACCCAAGAGAAATGAGGAGTGGCCAACACAGTTGCTCACCATCTGCTGATCAGGAGCCAGACCATCGCTTCACAGTGATCATCCACCTTCCAGGTAACTCCCCCAGTTTATGCACTGAGCATGACCTTGCGTGGTATGGGATACACATTTGGCCAGACCAGGCCAGTTTTCTTGGATTCTTGTGCAACTCTTCATCAATGAATCACAAGGCACCGAAAATTCCTTGTCTAGGAAAACCACCACTTAGGAACAGCCGAAACATCAGCATGCTATCAACATTATTCTCATACTAAAGCAAAAAACCACAGCACTGTATCAGCTTCTGAGAAGAAAATGAACTGTGTTCCAGGCAAAACCTGGACATATGTCCAAACTAAAAGTCTGTTCTTCTCTTTTTAAGAAAAGGTTGACTGCTATTTCCATGGAATAGCACTGGTAATGCTGCAAGGGCATATGTTTTTCAACATGAGGTATGGGGACGACTCCTAACATCTCCCTCCCCTTAGGTTTGCTCCCTTTATGCTGACACACTGATCCACTCCAGGATGAGTGATGGAATCTCTGGCTATGACTGAAATTAAACATGTGTNTTTTTTTTTTTTTTTTTTTTTTTGTATCCTAGTCTAAAACATTTTAGTTATTGTCATCAAAAACTGAGCAGGTACATAATTTCTAATTAAACTTTGACCACTACCTCATTTGTTCAACTGTTTTTATAGATTGCACATTTGTAATTTTCCTGACAAGAATAAAATTAACAATTTTGAATTGCTTTGAGCTAATATCATTCTCAAAGCCCTGGACACCTACATGCTCTATTTTGATTGGGATAACTGGCTTTTCCAGATCAGACTTGGAAGATTATTTGTCATGTGGGTTTTACACTTAATTAAATATCAGTTACCTTGCTTTTTTACTGAAGCAATTTGAACCCAAATATTCCCTAGGGGATTCTGAAGCAGAAAAATGTTCTTCTACCTCCCACTTCCAATATGTTGATTTATTTTCCAAAATTTCAGTTCCTGAGGTAGTCAATGTCACATAAACCTTGAAAGAAGGAAGAAAGTTCTTTCAAACAAGGCTCTAACTTTTTATCCCCCCAACAAATACCATCATTTTTCAATTTTATTTTTGCTGAAAAGATGTCATTAATCTCTAATGAGAAAGGCTTTAGTTAATCAAAATCTACTTTGACACAACATCTGAAGTTCACCTGTTAATATACAACCTCCTACGGTTACTCTGCTCTTATTCCGTCCATTCAAATTCCCTCTGTGTGACTCAGAACTGGAACATGAACTTGGCTTATCCACCCCTCACAAAAGTAGTTTTGTCAGCAGTTTAGACCATCTGAAAGAGGTTTCTCTTAATTTCTTCTTTTGGAGCTCTTCCCTTGGATACACTTAATTAAATATTAATTGTCCCCAGAGGAAAAAAAATTGAGGAGAGGGTGACTTCTGCTGAGTGGAAATGGGAAAGCCACGTTACAGTCGCTGCTCAGAAAATATGTAATTGCACATAGAAAGCAGAGCAGAGGGGGGTTTTTAAAGGGGAAAAAAGCCCTCTGGGACACCCATAGGTGCAACAATTTATCTGTTCACCAGTTTGTCTCTCACTGGAAATGTTTTCATCAGTGAAAGAACTGGAAGGCAGAGATCCAGCATTAATAGTGTATTTCCCTGGGCTTCTTCTGCAGGACTAAGCATATCCTGAGACTGTTTGAGACAGCCTTGTACACAAGATGAGTAGAGAGATGTGTGCTAAGCCACAGGCTAGCAAAACTGGAGAAGTTTTTTGCATATAGACAATCTGTGAGCAGCTCAGTCAAGGTCCTGGACACACATGACTTTATCACCCTGTGTGAGTAGCAGCCTTTCACCATCACCAAGGAAAGGGCACTCACTGCCAGAACACTGTGAACATGGAAATTGGACAGGGATTTTCATGTGTGACAAATGAGATGGAGTTTCCTCACCAGCACTACAGGACATGGATGTCTTTATCACATCTGACCTTAGTCTCTCCAAAGGGGCAATGAGAATTGCAAGACATCTGGACAACAGATGTGAAATGCAATCCACCCTTGTCTACTGTGTTTGTACCATCATATTCTGAGCAGAGCTCAGGGACATGTATCATCCTTGTAAGTGACTACACAAAGTGAAGGGCAACTGGGACTCTGGCAATCCACCTCCAGATGGGCAAGGAGATGTACGGGACCAGAATAATCAGGAAACAGGAGGAGGTAGGAGCGAGTCTGATAATTAATATATGAGAAGGAAAAAGTTGTTACTGTAATAAGAAGAAAATTGAGTGCCTTTGCTGCAGTGATCCCTGCCCGTGCTGTTTGTATTCTTGTGTGTTTCTTGGCTTCTTGCTTCCCCTGGTGGACTAGGTGAAAAACTCTGGTGACCAGAGATTGGTTTTGGATGCTTGGAAATGTATGCAGTGATATGACTGGGAGGAAGGGCTGTTGCCTCTCACTTGGGGCTGGCTGGGAGCGATGACAAATTCAGAAATGCAGCATGGGAAATTGTACTGCCTTAGCAAGCTAAAATGAACACAGTAAAAATTAGGACCATAAATAGGGCATTTCTAACACTGGGTTGGAAATCCCAGCCCTTTATTTCTTTTTAGGTAGGCACATAAGCCCCAGTAAGAGAACAATACCCCATCTTTCTGTCTGCTATCTAACCATGTATAGAGAGCTCTGCTTCAAAGAGATAACAATAGAAACACGAGATAGATGATGGATAACAGAAAATGCACCAATGAAATCCAGCTGACTCAAATTTTCCACAGAGCACTTTTCACACTGGAAAGTATATAGAAAGACTGGTTTTGAACAGTTTTATTTTGAATTTATCAGATTGGCTTGACCTCCCTAGAACTGAAATACAACTCCAAAACAAGTTAAAATGTGCCAGTCTGTCATTTTGCATTTTCCCCACTTTTTTTCACTTTGAAATACTTTGTTTAATTTTTTTTTTCTTAGACATCAAGATAATTTCAGGGAACAAAAGCTCCTTTTTTTCATTGTCCTCCTGGAATAACCTCAAAATCCTTTTTCAGACAGAAACTGAGTTTTGTTTTGTCTTTATTTACAACGCTGTGCTTTCTCTTTTCCTTTTCCTTTTTTAAAATAAATTAATCTATGAAACTGAATGCTTGATTCCTTACAGAGCTACAAACCCCCAGCAGCAGACCAGCAGTGTTTATTGCTTAGCAGGTATCACTGAAGAAATTAGCTTTCAAGAAATCTTAGAAGAAAAGTCATATAGTGACTATTGGAATTTTGGCATGGGAAACTGTAAGAGAACTGGATGGGGATTTAAGGGCCAGCAGGATCAATAGGAACACAGAGAAAACGGGCAAAATACAGGGTATAAGTTGATTATTGGAGGCTGTCTCTATGCAGTATCTCTGCTCTCTGTTCCTTAATAGCCTGTGTGTGTTGTCACTCACACTTGTCCTTCTGAGGAAGACAAGACCTTGAAAGGACTTGAAGTTAATAAGTTAATAGACACTTTCTAAGAAGATGAAATATACTTTTTTATCTCATAAAAATTTGAGGTAGGTTTTGAGCATTGCAATTGTTCAAGGTAACTTACCCCATTTTCCATCCTGTCTTCTAGTGAGGCTCTTCTGGGGAGGGTCTTTCACACAATTCTGGAAAGCAAATTAGCAATGTAATGGCTTGTAATATCATGTTTTATTGAACTCCATATGCCAGCAGATTTAGCTGAATTCTCACATAGGAAATATTTGGGTATAAAGGCCAGCAGTTTATGTGACATTGCCTGTCAGGAAAGTTTTAGAAATGCAGGGGGGAAATCCCTGCTTTTTATTACATGCACTGCACTTTCCTGCAAGCTATTGAAAAACATTCAGTCTCATTTTTCATTTAAATATCACATCTCTTCATACAGCTGATGTTACATTATGTGCAATAGTAGATCAGGCTTTACTCTCACACAGCTGAAGAGTAGATAGCATAGGCTATCAGACAGTAGATAGCAGATTACCTGCATTTATTGTGCTTGTATCAGTAAAAGGAGTTTGCATTTAGCACCTCAGCCAAAGGATAAAGATCAAAGGTAGCTATTGAAACCAGTGAGTTATTGATCAGATTTTAAAAGTTGCATGAGAAAGGCAGGTGCTATCCTGTCTAATATATGTTTTAGGTGGTGAAAAGATAAAGAATTCACCTCCCTCCAACCAAAATGCACAAAAAGCCTTCCAACAAGCCATTAGAGAAAAAACTTTCAACTTCAAGGCAATTAGGCTTTTATTCACCAACTAAATTTCCTTACATTATTACCATTCAATAAGCCACTTTTTCTGACTTTCTGTCTCTAGCGGGTACCAACATGGAACTCTTCCAGGAAAAAATGACACAAAAATCTTGTACAGCTATTTTCCCATGCTGTGATATGAAAGATGTAGAAATTCTTCCTGACACAGGTTTTTCCATTTGCATCCAAAAACATACAGCATATTTTCACTTGATAATGTACAGGAGTTTATAATGGATAAAAAAACGTGTGAAAATGAATAGAGTGGATGGTAACTCTGCCTCAAAGTCAAGAAAGGCTGATTAAGATTCCCTGTGCAGCTTTCCTGAAGCCTCTTTCTGTGCACTCTTGATGACATTGTCTCTCATTACATGGTCACATACAGCTCTTTTCACAGGCCACGAGTGCACTCTGTGCCTCAGATGAGCAATGATCACTGACAGAGGGATTATTTCATGTTTTCTGCATTGCTCAGCATGCACAGCACATTTACTGCATCACACCAAGGCAGAGAGCATCTCTTCACTGCTCATTTTGGTCTGTTCTCCTCTGCATCAGATTTCTTATCCTATCCATTCCTGGCCCCACCTTTTAATCGTCCCACAATAGTCTAAATTTCCTCAGTCAGGGTAGCCTTATCTGGCCTCTGACTCTTGTACACCCATTCCAGGCTGAGTGACATTGCAGTTGCTTCAAGTCTTTGTTGAGGTAGCAGAGCCAGCTTTAAGATAATTGTCACAGGAAGCATTAAGAGTGAAACCTGGACTGAAACCTGCTAAAGCCCTGAGCAAACACTTGGTAGCCCCATAGGGCTGAGCCCCACATCATCAATGTTCAATGCTGGTACAGCAGGGAAGTGCCCTGGGGTTGCCTCTCCATTTCCAGTGCCACCTGCTTTCAGCTTCCCTCTTCACATCTATTTTCTTTTTCAATAATCAAACCAGTTTTGGTCTACTATGCACAGAAACTGGGATAGAGTTTATCATGGAGGGGTCCTGAGACATTATTTTCTAGACAGCAGCAGAAATGGCAGTAATATTGCTATTAATCTCTGTGTCTCCACAACAGTTCTGATATTCCTTTATAGAAAGGCCTCTTTGCCTCAAGAGCAGAAATGTTGACCTGTTCAGTCTAGGAAGTATTCACACATTCTGGGTCCCAGACACTAGCTCAAAGGCAAAAGCAAAGCTTTGTTGTGTCACCTTGCCTTGACATTCTGTGGGACATCACTGCAGAAAGCAGATGCTTACAACAGTCCATTCATCAGAGAATCTATCTCAGGCTGATTCTCAGCCTGCAGCTCTCAGCATTGCCCAGCTAGCAAACATGTACAGGGGCTTTCTGCAAAAATGCAGCGCAAACAGGAAAGCTTGAGGCAAAAGAACACATGATAATCAACATCAATGCACTAAATGCTTCTATTCAGGATGACATAAGCTCATTTTACATTTGCTTACCCAGGACTTACTGTGTCAAAAGAAATACTGAAAGACAATTTTTTTCAGCTTTTTCATAAATTTCAGTTTCCAGCTTTTATTACCTTGTAATTAGTCATGCATGTTTCTTTAATAAAAGCTATGCCCAGGGAGAGAACTCCCTAAATAGTCCCTAATTTAGTCCCTCAAAGGAAATTTGGCAACCACCTCAGAGGATTAAATGGTGATCAAGTAACTGCCTAAAACTGAGAAGCAAGATGCTGCTTTGCAGCCTCCCAGGTTTTCTGGTAAAGACCTGAAACTTTTGTTGCCCCTATTACCCAGGGAGGAAGTCAATCTGCTGGATGGTGCTGAAAATAGACTCTTCCCTTATCTTCCTATCTTGCAAATGCAATGAATGTTTGGCTCTATGTTTAATTGCTTCCATTCTCATCCTGCAAGGAGCCCTGAGGCCTCCTGCCTCCTCCCTGGCATATGTTATTGCACAGCTGGGGCCAATGCAGTTCAAGGAGAAAATACAACCCTGGTGAGTTGCCTAAGCCTAGTCTCAGCAGAAGACTTATTTGAAAAGTTTCCATCCATCTATTTATCAGATTTGGGAGCTAATTAGCCCTTTCATTGTAGAATCTGCTTCACTCAAAACTTGGGTTGGTTTGTTTATGTTTTTCTTGTGGTCAGAAAAAAAATTGGCAGGTTTCAGCCAAGCCTTGAGGGCAATTTTTCAGAATCTTCTAGCCAGATACACACATGTATGTCTAAACCTGCCAGTTTGGGTTTTTATTTTCAGGACAAAACTTATAACCACTTTTGCATTCAGCAAGACACTGCATGAGTTGAAATTATGGGGCTTTCCCATCAATTTTTACTCCCACTTTCTTTTTTTTTCCATCTCAGACTTTCAAGTTGATATGCTGTTAACTGCATTGAGATTGCTGATGTTTGCTCCAGTTTATGCTCGACCTGATGGAAGCAGCTGGACCTCCTGTTTTTCCTCTGTCAAAACCACCAGGACTCCATCATGGACCGTCAGCATGAGTTCCAGCTGCATGGATAAGGCACTGAGTGAAATCAGAAACTTCATCAGCAACCAGCTGTATACAGTGTGTGGCAGTGCAGCCTCATCATGCTGGTGGTGACCATATCCTCCAAGAATGAACCCATTCAGAAATATGTTAAAGACACCATCATGCAAGACAAAGTAGCTCAGAGTCTGTGATCTTCTTTTGGAAGCACTCTGGGAACCACTCAGAAAACTCTGTCAGGTTTCACAAGATCAAAATGTCTGCTGCGGTGGCAAATGGAAGTCCTGGAAAAAGACTGTTCTTGTATTTTCCACTGCATTTGTTCCTAAGTGTCAAGTTCCTTTCTGTACAGATATTTGAGCATATGAAATGCCTTGATCCACCCATTACTCTGTCTAGTAGTTCCATTTTTGGAATAGAACTATGTGCACCTAAATTGCAGATTGTTTTATTTTTTTACTAAATTATAACAACATCTCTAAATTGAAAGAGTGGAGGTTTAGATTAGATATTAGGAAAAAAATTCTTTATTGTGAGAGTGGTAGACACTGGAGAAATTGCCCAGAGAAACTGTGGATGCCCCAAACCTGTTCTAATGCAAGGTGTCCCTGCTATGGAAAGAGAGATGGAACCAGATGATCTTGAAAGTCCATTCCAAGCCAAGCCATTCTATTACTCTATGATTCTATGATTGATTCTATGATATATTCTATTATTTATTCCATAATTTAAGAATTTAAGTGTTCTTTAATAACTGCATGCTATGAGAGGTTATTTGTGATCTCAAGCACAAGGCCATACAGAAAGAAGTACAGTAATTTCAAGATTATAAACCACACCTGATTATAAGATATACGTCCGGGTGTCAGCAACTGTCTTGGGTTACAATACAGAGTGTGATAAAAGGTATCTATTCTATCACCATCTTTTGAGGGTGGGGGCAGTGATCCTTATCTCTGCGGGAAATATTCTGTTAATGGGCCATCCATTGAAAGCAGGTGGGGCATTGTTCTTTATCTTTTCACAAGCCATCCTTCCTCCAGCGAGTCATTTTCTGCTAATGGCCCATTGAGTCCCACTGTGTGACTGATAAAATTACTTAATCCCTTTGGAAATTGCTCCAGCCAGGGGGAAGAGCCCAACATTTCTTACCAAGATAAAAACAGAGGTTTTGGGACACTGAGGTAGCCCTTCCCCCACTGGACCTCCAGAGGGAAACTGCACCTTGTACAGGAGCACTGCTCCAACTGAACCACATCTGTCACTGCAAGAGGACTGCAGCCACCATTTAATGGGACTGCTACCAACACCCTGCCTGACGGGGTGTCAGGTTGCACTCTGACTTTGTCAGGGTTTGGAGTTTGTTTCTTTGCAGTACTGTAGTACTGTATTATTTTAATTTTCCTAGTAAAGAACTGTTATTCTTAATTTCCATATCTCTGCCTGAAAGCCCCTTGATTTCAAAATTATAAGAATTTGGAGGGAGGGGGTTTACATTCTCCATTTCAAAGAGAAGCTCCTGTCTTTCTCAGCAGACACCTGTCCTCCAAACTAAAACAGTAACTTTTTGTTCTTTGTCCATATATAAGCCGCACCTGACTATAAGGCGCACTTCTGGGTTCAGACCAAAATTTTAGTCAAAATGGTGCAGCTTATAATTGTGAAATTACTGTATATGTTTAAACACATACTTCTGCCCAGAAAGGAATTTTACTAACAGTTAAATGCTCAAATTTAAATGCTCTGTTTATGACTCTCCAAATTCTATTTATTGACAATTCTTTTTTCAGTTGCTAAACATGAACTCACTTTTTTCACACTATGAACTCCCTCGGCAGGGAGACAGAGGTTGCACATACAATAGGACAGAAAGTGTAAACAGCGAATAATGAGGACAACATGAGTTTACAACAAACTCAACCTCAGTTTTTTTAGTTCCCTTTGCATGAACTTTATCTATGCAGGTTCTCCCTGTCTTCAAGCAAAGAAAATATTGATCTGAGAATGAATAAAAGAATTATTCACAATGGTCAGAGATAAAAAGGATTCACATATGGTCTTTAATCAGACACCAAGCACCCAAAAAACAAATAAGTAAGTTTGTTACATCATTTTGACTGAGTATTCTGTTTTTAATCTTGACAGACTTTGTGAGAAAAATCCTTGTGGCCTTGGTTTCTCTGCTGAACTCAGGAAATAAGATATTATACTGAAGCCAGTTATAGTGTTGTCATTTTCCACAGCTATCAAACATGCCAGACCACTAGATACGAGTCAGAAACATCTTCCAGGTAGCATGTAAGTGAACATATTAATAAGGAAATATTCTCAGGTATTAATAAGGAAATATTCTCAGGATGTGTGCTAGTTGTCTCAAGAAATCTTGCTCTCTTATTCTTATCTGAGATGCAAATGATGCTTGTTTGCTGCTGTGCTGCCTCTGCCTTGGGCTGTGGGTCAAGGGCATGGCCAGGGGCTGGCACTTCAGCAGTGACTTCTATGAGCTTCATGGGAGAAAGGGCCTCCAGGGTTTTCCAGTAACATTAGCCCTAATTAGCCTGAGTTTAGTTTAGTTTTGCTCTTTGTTTGGGGGCTAGGGGTGTACAAAAGAGAAAGCAAAACTGAAGGAAATGGACCCCATTTGCAAAAATCTACCGAGGAAGGGAAAATTTATTTTTATACTTTACAGTTAGAATGTTTCATCAAGCAAATCAGAGTGCATTTGCTCTGGTTTAGACTTTGTGTTCTAAAATCCAGCCCGTGGAGACTAAGAAGCCTTTGGCCAGCTCCTTCCTAAAAGAGGTGGTGCAGCTTTACCTCAAAGCTCTGGCTGATGCAGGATTCCTCACAGTTTAAATACTTTGTGCTTAACATTGTGAAGGAAAGATGCTGAGGCAGTGGGTGGGTACATTTTTCCTTAGGGATATGGTATAATGAGATCAAAGTACTTTTCAACTGACATTAGCTATATAAGAGATAGCTTGTCCTCTGTTGCCTGTCTGCTCAATAGAGAAAAACAATTTGCTTGAGAGAACAATTCACTTTAGTTTATGAGCAGGAAAATGCAATCCAGTGGTTTTATTCTGCTTCCACTGACTATGATAGAACCTAATTACTGGAATTTATAAAGGTAGGTGAGATGAATCCCACACAAACTGTGTCTCCTTGAAAAATGTATTTGGATTTTGCACAGCTCCTCAGAACCTAAGATGCATCAGGAGGTGCTTGAAATCAGTCAGCAGGGTGAATATAGCCATGTTTGTGCATTTTTTTTAAAAATCCACAGCCACTCTTCCTAGAAAACTGAGTTCAAGATACTTGCATGTTATAAAATATATACTTAATTTCCCCGGTAATCTGTGAAGCTCTCAGTCCTGACTCTTGCTATGCCCAAAATGTTTGGCATTAGGATAAAGAAAATAAGTGCTATTTGTCCCTGAATGTCTTCCATTCCCACAAAGCAATGATGTCCCAAGGATTAATGCTAGGCAACTGGGGAGATGTGTGAAAAGTACCAAAAAAAATCACTCCTTACAGCTGCAATCAGCCATGCTGCTTTCAAGCAACATAATCAAATAGCAGCTTTCATTCCAGCTCTTCCCATTCCCTTTCTAATACCTACCCAGATGCCACTATGCTCTTGTGTGTGCTTTTCTCATCCTTCAGCTCTCCCACCACAATTTTAATCTGCTATTAGGGGCAGTGCTGGCAGAGCCCTGTCCCAAACCACTTCCCCTTGGCATATGGGAACTCCTTCCTAATAATCTGCTTCCCAGTTGCTTTGGAAACACAAAAATTAGAGACTTGTCTGAACCACACACACAAAGAACTACAGCACTTTAAGAGTGGTTAAGTAGAAAACAGTTCAACAAGGCTACACTTAGTCTCAAAAACACATTAAACAGAAATTACTTTCTGTAACAGCATAATCCGGCCAGAGTTGGGTTTTGTCTGCATGAGACACATCAGCATCTCCTAATATGAACGAAAAAGTTTTACATGACATCAAAATCTAAACTTTCTAAACTCAGAGTGTGCTCTGACTGAAGGTGGCATAAATCTCAAGTAATTTCATTGCTATAAGTATTCTATGTTTAAAGCAGTGTAATAGGGAATAAAATATATTCTAGCAAGCACTCCTAGTCCTCACTTTAACATCACATTTTAATTTCATGGAAAATTTTAACTAACACAATTGAAAGAGGAAGATGGAAACAAGTCACTTTCAAATGAATTTATTTATAATAAATTCCTCTGAAGCAGCTTGCAAGCAACACAACCACTCATCCAGAATGGGATTATTTTTCTAACTTTAGCTAATGTTGATTTATATAGCATTTTAGTAACAATGAAAGAAAACTAACACTTGATTCATTTTTATTTTGATTAATTATTCCAATATTTCTTTATTTTTTCTAAATACTTCCTGTGTTAGATTCTAATATCACTTAAATTTTGCTTTCCATTACTTTAATTTCATTAGCCCCAAAGAAATTATTCCAGATATTTGCCAGGATAATTTGGAACATAAGTATTATTTAATTTTAAATAATAATTTTAAAGTGGATAATAAAAATGTTATTCCCACCTCCTTTTATTTATTCTGAAAACAGGAAAAACTTAGGAGCTGAACAGCATGCAAAGCATGATTTAAACACTACTAAAATGCAAGTCTAAATAGATTATTTTAATGTGGTTTAATGACCAATTAACCCTGGGATCATATAATTTAATTACTATTAAAAAAAAGAAAAGTTTAAATAATAAAAATTTGTAGACAGGGACTCAAGGACAGAGCATAGTGAGTGCTTTGAGATATGTCTGATTCTGCAGCCTGCATTTAGAGCTTTGAGACATCAGCTACTGAGCCTCCTTCATCTCAGCAGAGCTGCTGAGCTGAGCCTCCACAAATAACAATTGTTTTCTGAGGAAGGAAATGACTCTTTTCTCAGAAGTAAGCCTCTCCAAAATGTGCAGATGGCAACATTACCTAAGTAAAATTCTAGAGTGATGCTAAATTCACAAGGTGCCCACGGCAAGGGATATGTAGAGAGACATCTGTGTTTCAATGACACTTCACCAACAGTTAGAATTATCAGCAATAACAAAATAGAAAAAATATGCCCTCATGGACATATGATATCTCGCACTGAAAATATACTGCCATTCAGACTTCATTAAATGTATACTCTATATGCAAGGATGTAGACTCAATGGAGTCCTTTGGGTAACCTCTGCCAGGATTTGACCACTTACAGAAAAATAAAATTGCTTTCTCATGTGCAGTTGAATACTGTGTGTTCTAGTTTATGTTCATTACCTCTTGTCCTTTCAGTAGTCTTTTAGGTGTGTCAGATGTACCACACAATGTTAATTTATGGAATATTAGAACATTCAGACCCTCTTTCATAGAATGTGAGAATGTTCTGGCTGTATTTCAAAGAATGTTAGAATGTTTTATCTTCTTTTCCTTAAGTTAATTTTCTGGTATGACCTCCAGTTATTCAACACAGACTTATTTCTTATTACAACTGGATTTCTCTGGCAATTCAATTGCCCATTAAATAGAGCTCAGCTCTTACACACACCATTAGCAACAACATGCAACAGATATGTTGCACGAGGAAAGAAGCAAATTTATTGAACCATGGTAACAAAAAAAAAACAAAAAAAAACAAAAACGAAACCAAACCAGTTTACCTCTTCAGTCATTTTAGTGACTGTCTTTAGCTGAAGTCCTACTAACTCAAAAACTGTGATTCTTTTATTTTTGTGAAACCTTCTGCTGCTTGTGGAGGGTTTTAGAATTCACCACAGATTGTTAATGTACCTATCTTTTCACTGTTTTCAATCCACCTCACCTACGAGATGCTTCACAGGATATTTCCACTAACAGTTCCCATTACTATTTACTGTTGCCCACATCAAATATTTAATGTGCACTGTCAGGTTTAATCATGTGTTTGCTGGCACAAGATCCGCTATTGTCTTTGCTTGTATTGGAGAGACAGCTTAGTAGGGTTTCTCACTTCACAGATTATTGAATCTTTCTTTGATGAACTGTGCTCTTTGTAGCTTTATAACTACAAACATTTAATTATTAAGAATCTTGGAGAATTCTGAATGGTACAAGATAAAGACTTTTCATTCAGCCCTTTGGACCCTGACTTGCTTCAGCATCTCTTGCCTGCCCTGTGGAACAAATCTAAAGTATACAACACATGAAAGCATCAATGATTGTCTGTGTAATACATACGTAGAGAGAGATCCCTGGAGCACCAGCCAAGCAGTTTTAGCTCAGGCAATGTAGTGTGACAAATTTACACATGGACATTTGCTTCAAACACTTTCTGGACAAATTCAGCTCTGTTGAGATCCATGACCAGTATGTTAAAGTGCTTGTTAAGACTGCATGTAGCCCTCTGGTGATTGTGTTGATGGATGATAGCTTTCTACAGCAGGAAGAGATTGAGCGCCTGGGGCTGATTCTTTCACATGTGTTTGCCTTGTTTTTTTGACCATGAAGTTTTGTTCATATGCCAGTATCTTGGCAACAGCAGACAGTCTGATTCTACTAAGTTCTACTGTTTCCTCCCCGGGAACTTAATACGATGATGACATTCCAGTTTAACCTCCTATTTGCCTTTTGGGGAATGCCAGTTTGTTTAGTGCTGTGCACTACAGAGCAACAGCTCCAGGAGCATCAGCCCACAAAGGGTCTGAATACTGCTGCTGTGACCAGGACAGCAATCATACCAGGAATATAGCACCACATACACAAGTACTTTGGCAGACTGTTACATTTGTGACCTAAGAGTTTTAATGTCCTGAAATTAGGAACCAACAATAAGAAGGTAACCTGCAACTTCGTGAAATGTCTTAAAATACACCAGCAAGAAATTAAAAGTTTCTGGAAGTAATATATTACAGTAATTTCACGACTATAAGTCGCACCCTTTTGACTAAAATTTTCCCTCAAACTCGGAAGTGCGCCTTATAGTCCGGTGCGCCTTATCTGAGCTACATAGTGGCAAAAATTGCCAACCCAGAAGTGCGAGCTGCGGGGGGGAGTGGCCCTGCGGGGCTGTGGTTGGCTGTGGGGAGGGAGAGGGGTCCTGCAGGGATCTCCCTGGCTGGGAGGACGGGTGGCCCCACGGGGCTTTGCCGGGCTGGGAGGAGGAGTGGCCCCGCAGCAACATCGGGATGTAAGGGAAAAGGGGCTCCGTGGGGCGGGCCTGCCGGCATCGGGGTTGTCCCCCGTGCGGGGGGTGGAAAGCCGCCAGAATAGGGGCCGCCGCCGCTTGGGGAGGAGGGGGTAGAGCTGTCGGCTTCAGGGTAGCGGCGGCACAGGGCGAGCCAGGGGTCTCCCGGAGCAGCGGGGCCCCGGGGACGCCCCACAGGGCAGGGGTGACCATACCCCAGCCCGGAGGACACCCCACAGAGCAGCGGCAGCCATGCCCTGGCCCCAGGGACACCCCACGGAGCAGCGGTGACCATACCCCGGCCCCGGGGACACCCCACAGAGCAGCGGTGGCCATAAATCGGCCCCAGGGACGTCCCACGGAGCGGCGGCGACCATACCCCGGCCCCAGGGACACCCCACAGAATGGCGGCAGCCATGTCCCGGCCCCGGGGACACCCCACGGAGCGGCGGCGGCCATGCCCCGGCCACGGGGACGCCCCATGGAGCAGTGGCGGCCATACCCCAGCCCCGGGGACATCCCACGGAGCGGCGGCGGCCATGCCCCGACCCCGCTGGCTACAGGCCAGCCCGGGGGCCAATGGCTGCCGGGTGGGGGCGGGGCCTCGGCCAGCAACCGTGCAAGGGGAGCTGGGGGCGGAGCC
>PYHW01009485.1:6825741-6848185 GCA_013186435.1 Turdus rufiventris
AAAAGTGCGCCTTTTAGTCCAGTGCGCCTTATCTGATCTAAATGTTGTGAATTTTGCTGGCTGCCGGCAGGTGCGCCTTATAGTCCGGTGTGCCTTATGGTCGTGAAATTACTGTACTTAGACTACAGAGGAAGAGACATAAACTCCGCGGGAAACTATATCTGTGCAGCACTGGGACTGCAGTCATGTTCAGCAAGGTATTATTTGAATTGTCTGGAAGACAGCATTCATAGCCATATATTTCCAAATATTTTGTGCTTAAGCAAAGATTAGAAACCAAGCATATCCTCCATTCCCTTCTCATACTGCTGGCTCATCCTTTAAGGTTATCTCTTATGGGTGTGGAAAGCCACTGATAAAGATACATGAAAGAATAACATGACCTATTTTAACCTAATAGTTCCTTTAGGGTCCTGCTTTGAAAACAGCTTTTTCCCTACCTCTTTGTTATTAGTATTCAAATGTTTAAGGTTATGTTGCAAGGTATGTATTGAGAGCCCAGCTCTGCAGCCCCTACCTGCAAGTCATAAGGAAGACAACTAAACAGGGTCTATGAGTGGCACTGGTCCAATGTACACGATAAGCAAAAAAACCACCCCAAAACACATATTGATTGCAGGCAGACAGGTTCTTTTTCAAACATGAATATTATGTATAAGGCACTTTTAATATCTGAACAGCAGTGTCCATCTGTCTCCCTCTCTTCTTGTTCAGATTTTCCAGCCTCACGAACAGCCTGGACCCACATATTTGGTTGTACTCAGTTCTAGCACACCCTAACACTTTTCTGTGACTTTCAACAACAAGCCTTGTCTCTGATGTTAATGAAAGAATCTGGCTGTTTGGAGACCTGCCCAGTATGTGCTAACTGACCACAGCAAATTTGTAGGGGAATGTGAGCCACACCAGCTCCATGAAAACTAGCCTCTCTCGTTCTGAAACTGCAACACACATTTCATGCTTCCCTGGCTGTAAATTTGCTTCAAAACTCAACATTTGCACACTGTGATTGAAGAGCAATAATAAAAAGCCTTAATAGTGAACTGGCAACATTTTAAAATTGGAATTCTGAATTAAACATGTTCATGGTCACCCTGAAACTACACATTGAAGAAAGGTTTAGCATAAGATGCAAAGAGTTTTAAAAGAGGTGTCACATAAAGATTTTTACTCTTGAAGAAGTATCTTGCTCATTCACTTGCAGAAAAACAGGGAAAAAGAGGTGGGATTTGGAAGGAAAATTCTTACTGCTTTGGATTCAATGTGCTTGAGTCTAAGTGCCTTGGAATACATTAATTTTATTACAGAGAAACACTGCCATTAAGAGAAAACTGGCAAAATTTTATTCGCAATTATTTTTAGGAGTAAAAGTCATAATGTGGACCAGTTGCAGAAAACTAGGACAATAGCAAAATAAGGAATACATTTTTATGAGGACAAAAATAATTTTAAATATACTTTTAAAACTCTTTTATTTTAAAATACATGTATCAATCAACATTGTTTTCTTTGACTAACAAGGAAAAATTGTTTAAGGTATCAAATTTTAGTCTCTTAAAAATTACTGTTGCTCTTACTGTTCAGGAGAATATTAATAAGAGAAATACATATTACTGGTCTAGAATATTTTGTGAGGGTCCTAATTACATGCAAAGATAAAAGCCAGTCTGCAATATTCAAACAAAATTTAGTTACTTTGGAATAATAATATGATTAACATCAAAGGTACTTGGGAAAAACATCCACTTGACTGATGCAATTGGTGCACGCAGTTCTACTCTGCTTAACAGAATATTTTATTTGAGTACAAAAATATGCTTTTTCATGAGCATGAGAACATTGCCTTCTGTCTGAGAACACATTTTTGTGAGAACCTCATTTTGTGCTGCTCCTATCCTTTGCCTACTATTTTCAAAATTATCATGGAACAATGTGTTCACACTCAAAAAATGACAAAGAAAGGCAGCCCACAGTTTCTGAAGCAAAGACAAACAAGAACCCCACTGTTTACACATATTTAATTGACATGAAGATACATGCAGGTAGTGCACAGTTTTCTTTTAGAAATGGGGATCAAGGTATTGCCTCCACAATACTAGTAAAAACCAAAAGAACAGCATTCTAGTACATATACATAACAATTTTATACAAGCAGAAGGATGGCATTTTTAAGAGTGGATGTTTCTTCAGAATGTCTGAATAAAACGTTTGTTGGCAATTCTAATCATAACTACAGACAAAAAGTTTCCCAGAAATACCTGAGAACAGAACACGCTGCTACTTTACACTCATAATTCTTCAGCTAACATTCTCCTTTCTTCCCACTGCTCCTTTTCATCTGCCTAGTCAAACAGTAAGAAAAAAGTACTGAAAGGACAAAACACCAATTCTTGTTTCAGTTATGTCTTCCTAGGTTGTCCTTAAATCTGACTTGCAATTTCTCTACATAAAGTAATACAAAATTATTATTAAAAGTCTATATTTGAAAATTAGGTATTCTAATAATATACTAGAAAACAGTGAGACATAAACATTTTTATCACTCTTGGAAGAAAGGGCAGACCACTCAGGAAGACTGCAAGGATATCATGAAGTTATGCAGGAAGAAAATGAGGCCAAAGCCTAACTAGAATGAAATCTATTAAGTCAGTAAAAGGTGTCAGAAAACAAAAAAAAAAGCTTTTAAAAATACTACATCAACAAAAGGAGGGCTAAGGAGTATCTCCATCTTTATTCTATGCAAGAGGAAACAGTGGCAAAGGATAGGGAACAGACTGAGATACTTAAGTCCTTTTTTGCATCAGTGTTTAGTAGTAAAGACTAGTTATCCTCAGGGTATCCAGCCCTCTAAACTGGAAACAGAGATGGTGAGCAAATGATGTCCCTGTAACCCAAGGGGAGATAGTGTGACCTGCTACACCACTTAAACACACAAAAGTCTACAGGGCCGGATGGGATCCATGCAAGTGTATGGAGGGAGTGGGTGGTAAGTGCTCACCAAATCTCTTTCAATGATTTTTCAGCAGTCTTGGCTAATGGGGGATGTCCCATGTGACTGAAGGTTAGTAAACATGACAACCATCTACAAGAAGTGCAGAAGGAGTATCCAGGACACTACAGGCCTGCCAGCCTGAGCTGGGTCCCAAGCAAGGTCACAGAACAGACCATCTTGAGGGCAGCAGGTACAGGACATCTAGGGGATTGGGCTCAGCCACCATGGGTTTGTGAAAGGCAGGTCCTGCTTGACCAACTCGATCTTCTATGACAAGGAGTACCGCTTAGTGGAATAGGGAAAGGCTATGGATGATGTATACCTGGACTTCCTTGAGCCTTTGGTACTGTCTCCCATAGCATTCCCCTAGAGAAAATGGATGTTAATGGCTTGGATGGGTGCACTGTTCCCTGAATAAAATCTGGCTGGATAAAACTGATGAAAAATTCTCCGGCCAGGCCCAGAGAGTGGTGATGAATGGAGCTGAATCCAGCTGGAGGCTGGTTACTACCTGTGTTTCCCAGGGCTCAGCAGCAGGGCCAATCCTGTTTAATATCTTTATTGATGATTTGAGTGAGGGGCACTGTGCAGCATTACAGGCTGGGGCAGAGTGCCTGGAAAGCAACTCAGCAGAAAAGGAACTGGGGATGTTGGTGAACAGCTGGCTGAAGATGAGCCAGTGTGTGCCCATGTGGCCAAAGGCACCCTGGCCTGTATCAGAGATAGTGTGACCAGCAGGACCAGGTCAGTGATTATCACCCTGTACTCAGCACTGATGAGGCCACATCTTGAATCTCATGTCCAGTTTTGGGCCCCTCTAAAAGAAAGAAATTGAGGTGCTGGAGTGTGTCCAGAGAAGGGCAACAGAACTGGGGAAGAATCATAAGCAGAAATTCTGTTATTATTTAGCCTGGAGAAAAGAAGGCTCAGGGGAGACTTTCTTGCTCTCTACAACTCCCTGAAAGGAGGTTGTAGCCACTTGAGGGTCAGCCTCTTCTACCAGGTAACAAGCAATCACACAAGAGAGAATGGTCTCCAGTTGCACCAGGGGAAGTTTAGATTGGATAGCAGGAAAATGTTCTTTCCCAAAAGGTTGTCAAGCACTGAAATAAGCTACTCAGGGAACAGATGGAATTAGCACCCCTGAAGCCTTTAAAGAAAATGTGGATGTGGCACTTGTGGACATGGTTTACTGAATATGGCAGTGCTGAGTTAATGGTCAGACTCAATGATCTTAGAGATCTTTTCTAATCTAAACCATTCACTGATTGTATGATTCTATAATTCTATAAATATTTCACACAAGACAAAAACTAACATTATTAACAACAAGGTGAACCAGTGACAATTTAATAAAGGGAGTATAGAAGATAAAAAATCAAGATATGGATGTGGCAGAAAGGGAAAAGCCAAGAGCAACTATTTACTACGGATTTCAAGAAGGGCTAGGGTTTGGAAAGTCATAAAGCCTTCAGTTCCATGGACATTGGGGCTGCAAAAGGCATGCCAAGGGGGTGGCAGTGCACCAATGCAAATTTTGAGGGCTTCTGCCAGGAGCACTGAACCACCCTAGATTTTTAGACTGCTTTCTTCAAATGCATTGTCGATGGTAAGACCTGGGTTTTATTACTTCCTTTCAAGGTAACCTATCCTCAGACATTCAAAGTGCACAAGGACTTTTCTTGAGGTATTCACACTCCTTTGTGAAGCTATACTGGAGCTGCAATAGGAAGTACAGGAGACAGCTTCACAATACAGGACTTTATGGACAGCCTCAGGAGCCTTCAAGTGTTCTTGACCCACACTCCCAGCCCATGACATGACATGACATCCAGTTCTTTAGCACACAGCAACTTCAAACATGAAAAAGATCAAATTTGCAATGCAAAAGAGTGGTTTAACACTGAACCTGCATGCTATGCCCAGTATTTTCTGTTTGCTTTGCTGGGTGAGTTTTCAGATAGATGAGCTCCCCAGGCTGCATGGAGGAAGTGGAAACACAGCTGAGGACTCATTATAGAGAGATCAGGCAGGTTTGGGCTTATACCAAGCTAAAAGTGGGCAGCATCACACATAAACCTGCTTTAGCTGGCTCAGTTTGCAGAAGAGCTCCATGATTAGCTCTCCTGGAACAACTAGGGGTTGAGGTGTGCAGGGGCAGAAATAAATAGTCTGTGGCAACAGAGGAGAAAAAACTGTCTGCAGCTGTGATTGCCACCCAACTGCTGAGGAACTGGAATCATTCAGTGTCAATTCTGTAGCTTTCTGCAGTGCTGGCAGCAAGAGAATATACTGGCTTGTTTTGGACAGAAAATCTGTGACCACTCTGGGAGATGCCTCTGTTAACCAGCATGGTGTTAAAATGAATTTTTGCCTAGCTGAGATGGTATTACCATCACAACTCTTTCTGAAAGGCTCTGTTAGACTTCATCAGCAATTAAATCCCTCAGGCAATATATAAGAGACTTTTAAAGAAGTCCACTCTCCACTAAGCTTTGAAATACAGTTTTTCACTGACTTGAACTTACATACCATTAATTCCTTTGTAAACAGAATGGGTATTTCACACTAATAAATATTTCTAACTCATATGCAAATGCTGTTCTAATTTGATACCATTTTTACTTACTTTACATACTTTACATACTTCAACTTTTGCATAGAAGACCAGAAATTAATATCACATAATTTACTATAATCTATTTTGGACCCTTAAACTTTACTCCATTCTAAGCTAAGTAATATACTGGATCAAAGTGTAGGCTGTACTTGACAGCTGTCACAAAACCCCTTAATATTCCTGCAGTTTGATGTTTTCTCCACTGCTTTATTATCAGCACAGCAGTTTCCTTGCTGTCACCAGCAGATTTTTCTGCCTTCCTTGACACTCTCTCAGACTGCTCTATACAGATTCAGTGCAATTCACGAGTCCTGGGCACTTCCTAAGATGAAATGCACTGTGGTTTAGAGTCTCCATAGCCTTGGTGTTCAGTTGCCAGTGAAATTATATTTAACTCCCAAGCTATTTACAATTCAAACAAAAGGATTTCTCTGTACAGTATCCAAGTCTTCTGCATACCATATAGCTTAGCTTGTGTCTACAGACCCTCTTTTTGTGTATCACATAAGCTGTTACTAAATTCTAACCCTCACTCTTCTAATCTTCTAATTCAGTCTTTTCCCTTCTAAACTTCTTAATTTCTCACTTATTCAGAAGATATTTCTACTTGACTCCCTAGAGACTAGGAGATTTAATTTTTTTTTTCAGAATAGTTGTTTTGTACCCAACTGGTCTATTAACAAATCTATGACTCTAAAAAAAAGCTAAATTCCATTCTTTTCCATTTTCCCAAACCAGATTTGCCTGTTGTCATAAAATGGCATAAGGCCTTGAAGGAGCACACGAAGATATCTGGAGTTAGCTAAGTGCTGATTGATAAACGCTGTGTCCATTAAAATTTCTTCCAAACATTTTGGCTAACCACTTTTCTATCAGATCAAGCAGAAGGTGCCTGTATCAGAATTCCCCAGACCACTCCACAGGCTTTTTTAGGTTCTCTTCCCACTCCTTGACTCCTGAGCTCACAGCACCTGGCTGCAGCAGCTCTTCTGCAAATCCAGGCTTGGACCACGCTCCTTTCCACAGTCTCGCCATAGTCAGTTCTCTTCCCATCACACTTTGCATCTGCTTTCACCTTGGATGCCCTCTCCTGGATCAGGCTCTTCTGTTTTCCCTTAGGCCTTCTCCTGAAACACAAGTATTACCTTCTATAATCTTGGCATTGCCACGAAACCAGAACCAAGCCTGGCACAGAGCCAGACTTGCTGTAAGCAGCATTCCCTGGAAACAGCTTAGTGCACTGAGACTCGTGAGAGCGAGTAGGCAGGAGGGCAAAGCAATCTCTGCTGACAATCAGAGGAGTTTTGCTGCATCACTGCTGGCAGAGCATCTCAGTATCCATGTTAAGCTGACCTGGAGCAATCCAGCAAACAGGCTCTGCACAGCTCGTACCAGGGGCCATGTATGCCCATGACAGCTCTAGTTCTGGCAGTGTGACCTGTTGCAAGCTCCAGCACCTGGATCCTGTCCTGGTGAGCAATACAAATGTCATTCCTACCTGGATTGCAGATTATAGCATCTTCCTGTATTTATATTTTACAGAATTACACACTTGTTAGGGTTGGACAGGACCTCTGGAGAATATCTATTCCAATCCTCTCTGCTAAGGCAGAGTCACCTAGAACAGGTAACGAGCAGAAGCCCAAGTAAGTAAATGGCAGCCTGTTCCAGTGCTCTACCACTCCCAGTGTAATAAAGTCCAGGTCAACTTTGTGTGCCTAAATTTTTGGCCATTGCTCCTTGTCCTGTCACTGGGCACACTGGAAAGAGTCTGGCACCATCCTCTTGCTACCTACCTTTGGGATATTTATGAGTTAATGATAGCCTTTCTCAGTCTTCTCCTTTCTAGACTTAACAGGCCTAAGTCCTCTCGTCATCTGAGAGATGCTCCAAACCCATTATCATCTTTGTGGACCTCCAATGTACCCTCTCCAGTAGCTCCCTTCTGTCCTGAACTTTGGAGACCAGAACTGAACACAATACTCCAGGTGTGGCTTCACTAGGACCCAGCAGAGGGGGAGTATCACCTCTGTTGACCTGCTGGCCACACTTATCCCAATTCACCCCAGGATATTATTTGGCACTGCTGGCTCATTGTCAGCTTGCCATCTTCCAAGACTTCCAGTTCTCTGCAGATCTACTCTCCAGTAGGTCAGCCCCAGCCTGTCCTGGGGTTATTCCTCCTCAGGAATACACTTGCCCTTGTTGAATTTCACTAGCTTCTCTCTGTCCAAATTTCCAGCCAATCAAGAATCCACTGAATGGTAGCCCAGCCTTCAGGTGTATTTGAAGCCATCCTTTCTCCACAAAGGAAAAGGAAGCATCCATGATAAAGTAGCACACAATGGAGAATAAGCCTTTGAGAAAAGCTGGACCCTAGGTACCTAGGAACTCTTCACTGGGTTGCACTTTAAAATAGAGCCTTGTTTGGTCCACCTTCATGCTGCACACATTTTGTAACATTCTACTTTTATTTTACATACTAATTTAAATAAAGCCTTTTATAATACCCTTAGGTTTGGTATGTCTTTGCACAACCCTCCCAAGGCTCTCAGCCCTGCATGGTCAGACAGGATAATAAGAAATAGCTATCCATAACTGCCACTGCTGTTGCAAACAGGATTGGATGAGGTGGTATCACAAACAAAATAACCAGAAAAGAACAGAAAATATGAGAAAAGAGAGAGAAATAAAGAAGATGATTGCATAAGCCAAACGACAACTATAGCTATCCCTCACAATGAAAGACCTTGTATGGGACTCTGCCATGCACTGACAGGGAAATGTAGTGGCTGCAGCTGGTGCTGGCACTCACACAGCAGGTTCCCCTCAGGTACTTTTGGTACCATCCAACAGCCATCTGCTCTCTCTCTGCCTTTCAGAAGCACAGACACAGCAGATTTTTTTCATGTGCTGCAGCCCAAACTCAGCTCTGAGCCTGAGGGACTCCCCATCTTTTCCAGAGACACACTGCAACTGCAGACACAAAAACTGAGCACCCAGAAAAGTTGAGTTTCCTATGTGAAACCATGAATAGTTTTTTAAACTGCCAGAATCACAGAGAAATAACAACCTGCTGCTGCACAGCACTTCTGTGGCTGCTGACAGACCCTGTTAACCTGCCTGCATGGCTGCTGCTATGGAAGATGTGGGCACTGCTTTTCCTCGAGTCAGCAATGATGCTGGCAAAGCAGCCATGACAATATGCTGCACTGTTAAAACACTGCTGACAAAACACTGCTAGCCTGGACAAGGATGGGAGCTCGCTAGTTTACACATTCTTGCCACGGGCTCTAAAAGTCAGATACACCAAGCTCCCTATACACTGGCATGCTCCCCATTTTCGAAAGGAACATTTCCATTAGAATTTGTCCTCAGCCCTGATGTAAAGGGATAAATCTGCTTTTGGTAATAAAGAACACAGATTTTTTTTCCTCACAAGCTGATTTTAATTTATGCCTACAGCACGGTCCCTGGAAACTCATCTTACAGGTTGAAGCAATAAAGAAACCTTGCCTAAACTATCTTCATACCATCTGCCAAGAGCACTTCACAAAGATCTCTGTGGTGTTCTGCCCAGGTGAAGTCAATAGCACCCTGGATAAACATCAGGAACCTGATTTAGAGATCTTGGGAAAACAACATGGAAGATGCCAGACTGCAACCTTTACAAATGACATTGATAATTACAGAATAAGAATAAGATTGCTACAGAGAAACAGGATGACAGCATATTGTTTATTGGTTGTGTGATTGCACTCAGTCTCTTCTAAACAGTCTCTTCTAAAACCTGGCACAGATGGTACATACAGTAGCACAGAAATAAAGAGCCCTCTGTGCACCATCCTCTTCACAGCTTACATTACTGTTAATATTTTCTATGTTTACTGCAGGCATAAAAATGTAAGTACCAAGTAATAAATCCAATAATTTTCTACACCTCTGTAAGGTCTTTGCAAACTTCAGAGGGACAAAAAGCCTAGTATTTCACTTTCTTTCCATTAAGAAACTAGTTCATAAAGTTGCAGCTTTTCTTCCTTCTTCTAGGTTTCTTCCACCATAGTGGTTCAAAGTTCCTGTTTACTGAACAAACTGTTACTGATAGCATCAGGCAGCACTGCTGTTGGCTATTTTGCTCATTACTGACACAAAGTAATTACTGTCTAAGATGAACCCTGTGTTGCTGCATAGCTTCTTACCATTAATTATTATATGAAATGTTGAACTGTGAAATCAATATTAAGGAAATCAGTAGTGCATCCTTTCAAGCTCCCATTCTGCCAGAGAAGCAACTGCAGAGAAAGAAAAACAAATAATAAAACCAAAAATTTCCATCTTAAAAGGAATGGGAAGCTGGAACACATGGACGTTCTAGTTTTTGCCTAATAGCACATAAAGTTTAACCTCAGCATAGCTGTAGTAAAACTCAACTCCTGAATCCCAACTCCTGATTCAAATGAAATGGTTTCTCATTCTATCAATCCTTAACTTTCACTCTGTGCACATGCACATACATTCAATCTTGCAGGACACTGGATATCTAACTACATAAATGTAGATGCCATTAAAATGGAAATGCAGAAGAGACTATATGGCAACTTCAGTTTGCAAGGCTGGTCTTAATTTTGGCCTTTATAGTTTTCACAGTCTTGATTATGTAAGTTTAACACTTAAAAAAAATAAAGTGCCCAAGAAAAGTTATAATGCAGGATCCCTAGCATTTACTTCTTCCCACAGTAACTACCAAGATCTGTTTCTGCAACCTATATATCAACAGACAAGAACATTGCTTGAGTAAAAAATTTCTAATTAATTCAAACAATGCTGAATTAACAAAATTCTTTTGTTTATAATTTACTAAAGACTACTAAAAGGAATCAGAAATGAGAACAGAAAGAAATCAGACACTCTTCCTAGTTTCCACCCCAGATTGTCCATTCTGGCTATAAAGTTTCACACTCCCCCAAAACAACTGAGGTGCAAAGAAAAGGTGTAAATTAAGACAGGTAGGCCTTTATCACATCACTTGGCTGAAGAAACAGTTGGATTTGCTTAATTTTACTGAACGAGAGGAATTCTTCTATGTTATAAGTGTATGACATATTGCACAAGGCTTTTCACAACTATTAAGATAAATGCTATATGTATAATGTTAAAATAGCTTTTCTATATGAATATTGGTTTTTTCTAATAGCAAAAGTCAGACATGCAATTTTTTTGAGATAGTATGCCTAAACTACCCACTTAGTAGAGATAACAGCGCGTGAACGTGTAATGGAGACCCTGCAGCTGACAATTATCAACACTCACCGGCTGCAAAAGGCCGAGACCACCACCCAAATTAAAAGATGGTAAGAAAAAAATTACAGCCACAAGCCAAAAAACACGCATGCTCTAAAAAGGCGGACCCAAGGAGTAGCCATGCTAAATAGTTCTCAGAAAAAGTTAGACTAGTTAAACTGTGCATAAAGAACTATGAATATGCAACAAGTTAATGCATTGTAAAATGTATTTAAAAGGGCGTTCCCGAAGCAACCGCGTGCTCCTGGCAGCTTGCCAAGCACATCGTCGTTTTAACTCTTTGCTTTATGTGTGCTTCCTACTGTCCTTTTTATTAAACCTTTTAAATTTTACCAAGACAGCAAAACGTATTTTTCACATTCGAGGAACAGGGGGGCAGAGTCCCGAACTTCCCGAACCAGTATGACAAAAACAAGAGTCGTTCAGCTGTGATGCTCAGCACCGCTAACAGTGCGCTATTCAGAAATTTAGCAGCAATTTCTGCCAACAGCGATTTCCACCTGAAAACTCCTTCCCAGCGTGCCGGGCGGGCTGCGGCTCCGGCTCGGGCTGGGGCTCCGGCCCCGCCGCTGCGGGCTCCTAGTGCATCTGCTGCCCAGACGGAGATGAGGAAAAAGTCACCCCAAAGCAGAGCTCGGGAGGGGTAGCGGGCACTGTGCAGCCGCGGAGGAGCCCGGCAGCCGGGCCGGCGCAGAGCCGCGGGCAGCCCGGCGCGCACAGCGGGCCCCGCCTCCGCCTGACCCGGATACAGACGGCGCTGCCTGCCGGCCGCGAGCGTGGAGCCGGCCCGGCGCCGCCGCAGCAGCGGGAGCGGAGCGCCCCGGCCGTGCCATGGCGTTGTGCTGACCGCCCGGCCCTGCCACCCGCCCGCCCCGCGGCCATGGCCCCCATGGGCATCCGCCTCTCGCCGCTCGGCATGGCCGTGTTCTGCCTGCTGGGGCTGGGCGTCCTCTACCACCTCTACTCCGGCTTCCTGGCCGGCCGCTTCGCCTTCTTCATGCTGAGCGAGCCGGCGGCCGGCGGGCCCGAGACGCCGCACGGCTCTGCGCCCGGCGGCGCCGTGGACCTGCGGGAGCTGCTGGCCGTGTCCGTGCTGGCCGCCGTCAGGGGCGGCGAGGAGGTGAAGCGGGTCCGCGAGGGGAACGTCCTCAACGCCAAGGCCAAGGGCAAGACGAGGGAGGGGGCCGAGGAGCAGCTGACCACCGGCGACCTCCTCTCCAACCGCAGGATGTTCTACCTGCTCAAGGGCGCCTTCCCCGCCGTGCAGGTGCGTGCCGGGTGCCCTCCGTGGGGCGGGGGCTGCCGCGGGCCCGGCGCCGGGACCCCGCTGTGGATTCCCGGCGCGGGGCTGATCCGCACCGGCGCCTCTCCGGTCGGTGACCGCCCGCGGGAAGCGCTGCCCTCCCTCGTTGGCGCTTTTCCTTCCCCTCCCGCTGCATTTGTGGCAGTGCCACCTCCCGCTCCTCGCGCTTTTCCTTCCCCTCCCGCTGCATTTGTGGCAGTGCCACCTCCCGCTCCTTGCTTGCCGTGGCTGTTGGGTTGCAGGGGAAGGAGTTGGAGCGTGTTGCAAGCGAAGCCAGGCGAGGTGAAACTGTCAAACGCTGCGGGCGTGAAGGGGTGGGGGAAACGCTGGCTCTCGCTGCTGTGGATCGTGAGCGCTGTGGGTACAGGTAATTGCACAGCGCAAATTCTGCCTACGGTTCAGATGCAGACATTAGGAATGCCATTGTTTTGGTGGTTATCCTTCCTGCCAGTTGTCTTTCCTGCCGTCAGTTCTGGTGAGAGGCAGGAGCAGCAATTGGGGATTCGAGGTTTAGGAACATAGCTCTGCAACAACCGAGTGTTTAGCGCTTGTGGCTGTGGGACAGCAGATAAGCACAGCTGTGTCAATACTGTGGATCACTGCCTACCTGAGAAAAATGAGTTTGCTTTGCTTTCGGAGGTGTACACCCCTTCCTGCTTTCCTTCACTTCTGAAATCTAGGTCTATGCCTTAAGGTCGCACCCTAATCTTTGAAGTATACTTTGAGGATTTTTTGGGTTTGTTGGCATTGTTTCTGCTTACACTTCTGTCAGTGGGAACTTCTGTCTTTTGATGTTGAGTTCCTTAGCTTTTCACGGGCGTTTGAAATGGATAGAAAGCCCTAAATTTGAAGAGGTGGTGGTTGCATGCTTCTGCTGGATGGGTGAGAAAAAAAGTAGCTAAGTCTGGTTATTGGTTATTGAGTTACTATTCAGTTTTCAGTAGCTGTTTTGATAGTTCTACAGAAAAATGTGTAATTTTTTTGTTTGTTGGCTTTTGGGGGTTTCTTTTGTTTGGTAGGGTTTTAAAGTGTTGTAAAGAACTTACTGAATATGAAGTCTAGAGGAAACAACAAATTCTTCAGTGTTTGAAATAAACTTGAGGTGACAAGTCTTCCTCTACAGAAAGATTTTGCAAGTTCTGTTTTGGAGATTGCCTGAGTTGTCTGTCGGTGACAAGGATCTTCACAGGCTCAGTGTTAAAGGAAGAAAAGTATTGACCACTGTTTTCTTGCATTATTCATTGCCCTCTGAGATCTTGGCTCTACAGCTCTGCTTTCTCCCCTTTCACAGATGGAGGGACTTCATTAATCTAAATGTAAGAGTTGCCTGTGCTTCTAGACAAGGCTGGGGATTCTCTCTGGGCTTGAGGAACACAGTGAACTGTGTATTGCCTGCTCTGTGGTCACATGTAAACTCTGCTCTGGGCCTGGGATTCTTAGCAGTGACCGTCTGACTTGCATCTTTCTGGCAGAGGGTGTTGACTTTGAACATCTACTTCTAAAAAAATGTGGTACTCCCTTTTATTTTTCTCATAGATGGTGTGTGCTGCTAGTTGTTAAGAATAGATGGTACTTTTGAAAGACCAGATGTGTTCTCAAAGGCAGTGTAAAACTGAAAATGTGTACATTGGTCTGTGGAATTGGAAAATACCAGGCATATGTCTTTTCTTTTTCTCCACTCCTCCTTAGATTGAGCTTGGCAAGTTTTTCAGGTGATCTGGAGTTAGTCAGTCTGTCAGATCAGCTGTGGGATGTTAAGTATTCTGAGAACATGATGGGGATAATAGCAGCTTACCTCATGTGGTGTTAAAAAATTTCTCACTAAGCTGTATATACACTGATAAGGGATTCTGTTTCTTAAAGTCTGTGATGAGGATGTGTTCATAAACATCTGCCCAAACTAAAATAAAAGCTTTCTTTTACTACTGTATACATGCTGTGTGTGCTTCTCAGGTGTGAAGGCAAGGTATCATCTCAATCTAGTAATCCTTCAAGTGTAACTTCAGAGCAACCTGTCTAAAGCTTCAGCTCTTTCATAGAACAGACCTGCTGAGTTTTGGTGTGAATATAAGGATTATAGAGGATTTTCTGAGGCAGTATAAAATTGCATCATGTAAGAAATATCTTACTTTATATCTGTAGTCTTATCCCCTTGTACAGAGTGACACTCCAGAATAAAAGATGCTGCTGAAGTCAAATAAACCTTTTCTCTCTTTGCCAGAGAAGATGACGCTAATAAAAGCTGCCAAACAAAAACTGCAATAATTCCAAGAGTAAGCTTATGCAAAATGCTGATTTTCTCACATCCTGAAGTTCTTGAGCTTTACAGAAGTACCTCAATACTGAAATTGTTGCCAAATGCTGCAGCCAGGAACAAGATGACAGCACAAAAACTAGGTGTTAAAATATGCCTGCAAAGTAAAGGAAACTGAGTTGCTCAGTCTGGACAAGAGAAGGCTCCTGTGAAACATTACAGCACCCTTTCAGAACCTGAAGGGGGCTTAGGGGAGCGAGGAGAGGAGCTTTGCGCAAGGATATGTTTTGACAGGGCAAGGGGGAATGCCTTTCAACTGAAAGAGTGCAGGTTTAGATTGGACATTAGGGCAAAATTCTTTCGTGTGGGAGTGGTGAGGCACTGGACCAGGTTGCCCAGAGGAGTTGTGGATGAGCGCTCCCTGGAAGTGTTCAAGGTCAGGCAGGAAAGGCCTTGAGCGACCTGGTTTAGTGCAAGGTGTCCCAGCCCATGGCAGGGGGGTTGGATCTGGAAGGTACTTTACAGCCCAAACAATTCTATTACTCTGTGATCCTCTAAGAATAAGTGTGGTTTTCCAATGTTTCAGAATAACCAAGGGGAGAAGTCATTTGACTGAAATAAACTTATGTCAGTGAGCAGCACTGGATTCCCTGTTTTATGCTGGACATGAAAAAGAGAAGCATGCCAACAGTCTTTCTCAAGCAGATCTGAGTCTCTTAAAGTGTGGTTATTAAGAGAAGATAGAAGAGTTAGACTTCTCACTTGCAGAAGCTGAAATAAATCTGGAGAAAGTCTTATAATACTAAGAGTTGGGATTTATAAAAAAAGCCCTTTCAAAATCTGAGGGGGAAAATATCCCACAGAAGGTATCTGCCTTTGTTCTCTTGAGTAAAGGTATTGTCTCTGCAGAGGAGGAGGAACTCCACTGCTGATATTACCTGCTCTGTTTGATATAAATAGATGCATTTGCATCAGTTCAGACTTCTCAAGGCTATGTTAGGTAAAACCAAAGAGGTGTGGCTCAATTATGTTTTATCACTGTGTAGATGTAGTTTAGATCTAGTGGTGGTGTTTTTATATCCCTCAGAAATAGGCCTGAGAAAGATAAGGAACAAAGGGACAAGTCACTTAACTGCTACTGGTATTAACCAGTGTTGTCTGATTGTACTCAACATCCAGCAGTAAATATTTGCGTGTGTATTCCATTAAGCATCTTTGTACAGTTGATTTGAAAATATACTTAATACCAAAACCTATGCATTGCTTTCTCTTGGTGGAGTTCTCAACTGCAGTTACAGGCTTGAGGTGTTTCTGCTTCTGCATTGCCTATATGTTGTCCTCATTTATTTGTCATGCTAAGAATGAGTTAAACCTCTGATCCAATCACCCACTCTGCTGCTTTCATTTTTTATTTATTTTATTTATCATTTCTGGATTGCTTCTTTCTTGGTGGGTTCACCATGCAGCCTTATTTGGTCTTGTGCTGGAACAGTAGTGGTGTGATAAGGCCTGGGGTGGGAGTTAGGTGAGAAGATTGAGATGCTTGACCCAGCCCTGCTGCTGGAGTGGGAGTGGACTGGGGAAGCATTCTTTCCAAATTCAGTGATAGACTGTGAAAATGCTGGTATGCTCTGATTAGAAGAGCTTCTGTGAAGAAGTGATCTCATGATACCAGGGTTTCAGCAGCATTACCTGCTAAAAGATCCCTCTCAGCATCATGCCTTAGGGTCTTACTTTTTAATGTGGCCTGTCCAGGGATCAGTGTCAGGATCTTGATAACTGATAGTATCCCGAGTAAAAATTTAAAATAAAAGTTATTTTAAATAAAGGTTATTTAGGAATACTCTGGTTCACTTCCCACTGTAGCCCATCTCCAGCACCCATCTGAAGGAGTGGCCCTACTTGATGGCAAAGGCAGGGATGATTTGTTCCTTAAACTTTCTCTTTGATCGAATTACCTCTTGTCCTCTGACTGAAAAAGCCAATTTTAAAGTGACCCACACAATTCTACTATTTTCCTTCTGTACTGTACTAGAGATATTTTTGCAGCATGTAGACTTCAGTCTTAATGGTCAGATTGTATTCTGCCCTGCATTCTCATTTTTAGCTGTTTTGTCTTTTTTGTTTAGAGTTACAGCAGCTATCTCTCTTTTTTCTAGTGTAAATACTGAATACAGTTTCATCTTGTTTGCTCCCTTTTTTTTTATATTGTGACTGTGGTGGAAATCAAGTCTTCTTCTGTCCCAGTCTTTCTCTTTGAGCATCTTTTTATGAGTCTTGCCACTGTTCTGAATCAAAATGTTTTTATGTCTCTTTCCCAGTTAAGACTGATGATAAATACTGCATTTCAAGCTTACGCATGATAATTCTGGAATCAGTGCTTGAAATGAAACTTCAAGAAATGTCACTTTTACTTTGATTTTCTTCTAAATGAATCTGACTTGTGAAGATTAATGACTCCAAGCATTCCTTTTTTATCAGGCTCTCTGAAGTACTGTCTATGTTTAAACTCACTGTTTACAGGCTTCTGACTGCAGTGCCAACTACCATACCTAAAAAACTGGAATTTCATTTGAGATGGGAAGTTCTGCAACTGATACTAATTCTGTGTGAAAGATAGATCTGTTAAAGAAATAGGTTTAAAAAATACTGCTTTAAAATACTACTTCAGAAGTATTGCACTTAAGTGAGTAGGTTTAGTAATTTGGGTTTTCATGTTGTAAGAATAGCCTCCTCAGGTCTTAGGGCTTTTAATAAAAGTAATGTTCTTCTGACCCAGATGATCTTTGCAACTGCCAATGAGTTTCTAGGTAAAACAAGAGTGACTGTTAATCTGAAATCTCAGTAATAGGTGTTGTCTGGAGATGCATCTCATAGCATGGGTTCCAACTGATGCCAGATGACTTATGCCCACTCTCTCAGCATAAAAATGGAGTTAAAGACTGTAACTTTATGCTAATGAGTTCTGTGGTTATCTTTTCAGATGCAATTACAAGTTCATTGGCTTGTTTGTGCACTGCGGGTGTTTAATCTATCAATTGAGCATCTGGAGAGTTGAGTTTCTTAGTGTAGCCACTCACAAACAGTGGACTTTTTTGGGTATTATCTATTTTGTTGGTAGATTTCTAATTTGTCCTTATTTGGATGTTTTCGTAAAATGAGGTGTTGCAACTCTAGTGATAAGCAAGTCGTCTCTTTCTCTTTGCTGGACTTGGGTCTGTACAGAACTGTGCTGGAGAATCTTGCTGAAGCCAGTTGTGTGAGCTAATGAGCAAGTGGCTTTATTTTCCTGGTCTAAAATTCCAGTTGTTTCTGCAGATTACCAGTGGAAACAGTGAATCCTGTGATCCGTGCTGATTCCCTCAATTCCACTTTCGTTGTTTTCACCAACCTCTATTCATTGTAAGTCTGTAGAAGCAGAGTTGTCATTGTGTATATCATTTATTAAATCCTGTTTGTTTCAGTCTGCTTCCTGCTGGCTTAATGACCAAAGTCAATGAGTATTGATAAGCACTAATTGAGCTTCTTGACGTTTAGGCTTGTCCAGATTCTTTTTTGCATATTCTGTCATCTCATTCCTGCATGAAGTGACTTCTTGTTGCTGAAATAAACAAAGGTGTAGTTGGTGGTAGAGGAAAATCTGTCTGCCTTGACCTAAGTGCTTTCAAAAAGGCACGTGTCCTTTTTCAGTATTGTGGTATAATTATAGAAATGCTTGTTGTTTTCTGATCAAATGAATGGCAACATGAGACCAGTGGGTTTTATGCCTCGAATTATTTTATACATTTGTACGATTTTATACCTTACACATTTATATACAAATATACTTTACAGTTTTAAACTTAATTAAAAGTTAGGACTTTAAACTTAATGGTTTCTAAACTTAATTACCTTTTAATAAGCTTTTTTTTTTTTTTGTAGAAAACCATGTGATTCAGCAAGGTCTTCTTTCGTTTCATGACAAAATCTGCCTTGCTAAAACTCTATGTAAATTGAACCTAGGTAAGAGGAGCATTTTTGAAAGGCATGAAGATCACCTATAAAAGCTTATTTCTCCTTTCTAATATGTTGTGGTAATCTAAGGAGGAAAACAACCTTTTCAAAAGCAAGCAACTGGCTTTAAAAAGTCAGTGTATTGAATAAAATCAGGGTTGGGGGGGGTTTTACTATGCTGGTAAGGCTACTGTTCAATTTTTTTAAAGCTTAAAGGCATTTTAAATTTACAAAAATAAGTGGTACTTTGATTTCCTGGTTTGCATTCTTTTCAGAGTTAAGTAACCTAAGCTTTCAAGAAGCAGCTTTCATTCATAGTGGAAACTGCTATTCAGCACCCCCAAATTTTAAAGTTGTAAGGGAGGGATCATAAATGGTCCTGGATGCAGGTGACCCTAAGTCTTGGTGTGACCTTGATGTGAATGCACAGCCACACCCTTTATAAGAGATTCTGGAGCCTTGTTTTGTTAGCAGGGTAGATTAGATCTTTTCCTCAGATACTGGAAATAATGGTGCTTTGAGTGCTTTTTGCTCTCCTGGAGAGTGCTTTCCTGTTGAGCATGTTTATATGTCCTGACTTGTCGAGTGGGTGTTTACATTCAGAGGTTTTGACATCTGATTCCTTCACAGGATTTGTGTATGTACAGATGCTGTGAGAAGCTGAGACAGCTTTCACCTCTGATACATTTGAGGAGAAAAACAGAGAAGCAGAGCCAATGGAGGTAAAACTGTCTTGTAGTGCAGTGAATATAGGGTTGCTCTTTGGTGCAGTGCAGCAGCAGTGGTTGAAGGGATCTCTAGATGGGGGAAATCTCAAAGGCTGCTGGTTGAACCACTTTCCTCTGAGCTGGAACATGTCTGATGCACAGTCAAATAAGAGAATCAATTACAGTCCCTTGCAACTACCTCATAGGTCTGTGTACCTTTCAAGGTGTGTAGTGGGTGTTGTGGAGTCATAAAATAACTTGCATTGGAAGGCACCTTAGAGAATCATCTTGTTCCAGCTACCCTGTTGTGGGCAAGAATGCCCACTAAACCAGATTGCTTAAAGCCCCATCCAGTCTGGCCTTGAACACTTTGAGGCATCCACAACTTCTCTGGGCAACATGCTCCAGTGCCTCACCACCCTCACAGTAAAGAATTTCTTCCTAAAATCTAAGCCAAATCTCTTCTCTTAGCTTAAAACTAATTCCCCTTGTCCTATCCCTATCTGCCCATGTAAAAAGTTATTGTCTCTCCCATTTAGGGACTGGAAGGCTGCCTTAAGGTCTCCCAGGAGCCTTGTCTCTCTTCCAGGCTGAATAAACCCAGCTCTCAGCCTGCCTTCATAGATGTGTTCATTCCTCTCATTAGCTTTGTGGCCCTTCTCTGGGATCACTCTAACAGATCCACATCATTGTTTTGCTGGAGAGGTTTATCTGGTGAGTTTTTTTCAGTTTGAGTAGCTTAACTGGTATTTTTATAATGCAGGTGTGATAGTATTTGTGTTGTTCTTGTTTTATTTTCTAATGAAAGAGCACTAAGATTTGGATTTCAGAGGACATTAGTTTCCAATGGGGTTATTGATGCTCTCAAGAATGAAGGGCTGTGCTACCCCATATTTTTCAAGATACTGGATTGTTTGCATATAAAAATATAAAATTAGTATTGAGCTGGAGAGGTATGAAGGGAGGGAAGTAGAGGGAGTACTAAATTAAAAAAAAAAAATCCCATGCCACCAAACAAACACTTTCTAAGAAAAGCATTGCATTTTCATGTACTGATGGTTTGAAGTATTTGAACAGAAGCTTCTTTAGAGGTGGGGGCGGGGAAGTTTGCATATATTTTTTGACTTTAACTTACTTTCAGTGGGTGAATTCAAAGGCTAAACTGCAGTTGTGTTCCACTTTTTCAGACCAGGAAATATCCTGAAGTTGTGCACCATGCCAGGGACAGCTAGCTAGTATTCAAGTGGGTTTTTTGGGTGACATGCTGCCCCAAAGCGTGAAGTGTTGGTAGGGACTAAACCAGCACAGGACAAAGAGCCACTGTGAGGTTCCCTGAAGTCTTTGGGTGGTCAGGACTGTCGGCTATTCAGAGCACTGCATTTATCCAGACAGGTTTGTGGTACACTGGAGTTCTTCCTGTGTTCTTGAGCAGATCTGTGTTCCAATCACCAGTGAGCCATACAGCAGGAGTGTTCTCTGTGCAGAGGTTTCCAAAGGCTGGAAACATGTGGGTGTTTTGGAAGGCACACCTTCCAAAAGGTATGCTTGAACTGATCCTGGTATTGGTGTTGGATCTCTGCTGCTGGCTCCCATGAGCAACATCCCTCATTTGTTATGGAGTTCCTACACCTTACAGGCTGGTTTTGGGGAAGCTATGTACTGGTGAGATGCAGCCAGACTGCCTTGTTTATGAAATAATGGTTTTGGTTTCTTACTTTTCAGCAGTATTCTATGCACTGATTTACATACATTTTATTCAATTTCTGTGTTTGATGCAGTTCTTTATGAGGAGGGCTTTTGCTTCATCCATAACTGGGGAAGATTGCTAAAATGTAGTTAACCTTCATGTCCAGAGCTTCCCAGATAGGCTTGTACACCTTACAGCTGTTAGGCAATTAACCTCAGAGCATCTTGCTGAAATAAGGTCTAGTGCCTGAAATATTTGGCCTTGTGATTGTCTTTCTACCATAGCCACTCTTAATTTATGTGTGAGTATTTGGGATTGCACTGAACTACATATCCATATTGCTTGAGAAAAGTTTGAAGTGTGAGGTCGTGGCCTCTGGAGGCTACCAGCAAATGAGAATGACAAATAGGAGCATGGAATTAACACAGAGGCATGTTTGCCAGGAATATTCTCCTTCATTAACAAAACAAAAAAAGAAAACAGGAGGAGTAATAGAAGTTTTAAGGGTTGGTGAGTCCCTCTCAGGCAAGTATTCAGCCAAAGCTATAGAGTAAATGGTCATATGAATGGAAGAATGAGTGACCCACTTGGGATTTTGTTTTTGTTTACTTTCTCCAAATGTCTATGCGATCTTATCACTCATTCCCCATTTTATTTTTCTTTTCCTAGTGGAATAATCATGTCTATTGGGAGAGACTCCTCACAACCATTATAAATGCTGCAGTGTCCCAGCCACGGCTACAAAATCTGAGCTAGTAGGTGATGTTTCTCTGCAAACAGTGCCTTTCAGATAGTTTCAGACTTTACATTCTAGTGTACTGTAACAACAGGTTTAACAAGATAGTCTTCCTTTTGAGCACTGGTTCCAACCCTTTAACTTTTCAGAGGCCCCTTTCTTCTGTTGAGGAAATGTTTTTTTTATGATGGTATGTCATGTGCTGTAGTGGAACTTAGACTGCCCAGGGGCTATGTTGAGACTGCCAAGTCTGTGAAACTACTCATCTTGACTCTGCAGGACTGTTTTCCCTAGGGGAAAATGCAATCATCAGGTTTATTGTATAGTGACAGATGTTTAATTTGTAAATGTCACGGCAACTTCAAGAGCTCTGTGTTTGGCATGTAATGCTTCAAATACTGGTTTTACGTGAGAAGACAACTGTGATGTATGTCTGGAGGTGCTGCACTTCTACTTCCTTTTTCTTTTCAAAGTCTCTTGCAGAAAATGGCCCTTAACTCTGGTACAGTTGAGGTATGTGTGATGCTTTTTCTTGCCATAATGTGAATTATGTAAAAATCCTCCTCATATAAGATGTAATCTGATAACTCCTTCATTTTCATTGTCTTTCCATGTCACTCGCCTACAACTTTTGGGACAACTGGATCTCTGGTCATCCAAAAACACTGTGCCACTGCAGTCACAAGGGCATTGTGTTGGGTTTTGAAGAATGTTACTCCATTCAACAGATTGGTGCTGTGTACTCCACTACCAGCCCAAACTCTGCTTGATGTACAGAAATGCCCTCTGGTGTGGAGTAAATTCATTAAGCTGAGCAGCAGGAGACAGTAGGCTTAAATGTGACTTTTGAG
>PYHW01009485.1:6848235-6863118 GCA_013186435.1 Turdus rufiventris
ATCTGACAGTTGTGTAGTAGTTAAATTCAATTGAGCTGCTAAAATTTCTAGTTGTAACTCAATGCCTGCAGCAGGAATACATACATACACTAAGATTTCTTCTTGTCCAAGTCATGCACAGTCTACACAATATCTGGTGATAATGAATCTCTACATTTCCATGTGCTTCTACTGGCTTTATAAATTGAATTTTAGACCCCCTGCCGTCTGTGTACCGTATGATTCTCCAGAGTCAAATGTTCTGCCTGTAGTACTTGAAGCAACTGCATTTAAATATTGATTTTAAAAAATGTGATTCATACTGTGGGAATGTTCAGTAAGGAGAGCCAAAGCAACAGTGTCCAGCTGTGGTGTGGTTCACAGTAAAATTCTGAACTGTGGTTTTACATGGCTTGTCACATGACTGTAATAGCCTGTGAGTTGCTGAAAAAATGACTAATTCCTGCATTTGAGGTGAAGGAAGAAAGAGAAAATGTGAGCAAACCTGTAATTTTCCCAAGTGCCGCAGTTACTGTATCCCATATGTTAATGCAACTTCTTTTGTTGTCTCACCACAGATAAATTCTGAGGAGCGTGTTGATACAGCTGATCAGGAGACAGTCTCCTGGGATCGCAGTATTCCTGAAGACATAAAGCAAAAAATACAGCCTAAAGAGGTGCCAGCAGAAAGTGTCACTGTCTGGATCGATCCTTTAGATGCTACACAAGAATATACAGGTAGCTGATTCTTGTTGACAGATCATGTGTGCAATTTTGATGTTTGCCTTTTATACTGGAGAGAAGATAGTATTGAAAAGGGCATCTCTTGTTGAAGTGTCTTAGTCAAAGCTAGTGTGATCTAATTGAACAAATTGCATAATGAAATCTCTGTAGTTCTCAAATTACAACATTTACTTTTATATATTCCAACTCTGAAATTACTTCGGTATGCTTTCAACTAAGTAATTGCTATAATAAATGGTAACTGTCAATTATGGATTGTACTGGAATTACACATCTCTTTATTTCAGTCATTACTGTGGCAAGTCTAACTATCTCAGATTTTTGGTTTTGTTCATTTAAAGGGAATGCAAAGTCAATGTCCTATTTACCTTGATATAAGAACTTTTTGTTGTAATTTTTAAAAAAAGCATACATTATTCAGTCTTCCCCCTTTTCAAAGATTTTAGGATGTTCATTAGCAGTTCAAGGCAATTCAACTAAAATTCTTGCTAGTAAATTCTAAGGAACAACTAGAAAAATGGGATTCTTTCTTCTGTGACTATGTAATTGATACAGTTATGTTCTTTGGTTTTTGAATTGCCATTTTGAACCAATAGAGGATAGGAGGTGAGAGAAGGGAGAATAGAGGGGCACAGATTTCCAGAAAATACCTGTTGCATAAGACACAGCTGTTAGCATTAGATCTGGTAGGAGTGTAGGTTACATCTACCTAACAGGAAAAATTGCTGGAAAGCTGAAAAGTCTTCAAAGTCTTTTGAAAACTGAAAGGTTATTTGAAGATACATCGGAATTACATAACTGCAAGAGGCAGAATGTACACTAGTCTTTAGAGAATAATCTGAATAATCTGTCTGTTTTCCTTTTGTGTTCTTGGCACCTGTTTGTAAACTTGCTTACTCTCTTTGTTTTGCCAACAGAGGATCTTCGTCAGTATGTCACCACAATGGTTTGTGTGGCTGTAAATGGTAAACCAGTAATAGGAGTGATACACAAGCCCTTCTCATCATACACAGGTACCTTCATGCCTTCACCTATTTCCATCATAGGCAGTCATAGTATTAATTACAATTCAGTGTTTGAGAGAACATCTGTAGGTGTGAGAAAACATACCTTTTGCAGCAACAAAAGGGCACTGCAGCAGGCCACACAATTAGAGCTGTAGATGTGTTCTGTGCTGTAAAACCACAAAGGAAGATGCCATACTTGTTTAAAATAAAAAGGATGCATTTAAACCAACTAACTGAAAATATTTTAAGAGCTAAAATCCCTTCAATTGCAGTGCTTATAGTAAGCAAAAAAAAAAAAAAAAGTTAAACCTACAAATACTGACCAGTTTCATGTGTGCTTTTAGGCCTTAGCAAAAAAGAGTACTTTGCTCATTTAGCAGAATAACTTGGGTCTATGACAATATACCCAGGAGCTGCTGTTTGTTCCATGTGAATAAAAAAAAATTGAATAAAGATCTTAATGGCAACTGTTTGTATGTAACAGGCAAGACTGTCTAGCATAGCCTTATTGATTATCTGACATGCTTTTAATGCCACAGCTGTCAGCTAATTTATTCTTTAGTATTAATGGTGTATCAGTGAGCATTGCTACAAGTTTGGCAATTTGTATGCACTTCTGAAAGCTTCAGAGTAGTTTAAGTATTCATGTCTTACTGTGTATTTAAAACAGGAATTTCTGTTTACGTTTTCCCTTAGGCAATACTGACCTCTAGAGTTGTGAAGTTTTGCAGTGGCTCTGGCACAAAAAACTAAGTGAATAAATGCATTTTGTATTTGTTGTCCTTTTTGGCCCACTGAACACTCAACATTTTGTGCTAAATATTTTGCTGTCTATAAATATGAATTTAGTTACCAGTCACTTCAGTACATGTTGTATTCCAATATGCTTCAAGAATCTTGGAGATTTTGGAACATATTTTTTAGGTGTCAATCTGAAATGGGTTTTTAGCATTATAATGTTAAGAATTTATCTCCTTTGATAATAGTGAAGTTTGCAATGTTCAGACATGGAATCAGATAAGATGCAATGAATTCTGTCATTCTGTGTGACAAGTATTCATTTTCCAAGCTGGAAATACCACTATGTTTTGAGTCAGATTGTTCCTAATACTACCACAAAATACAAAGCAGTAAAGGGCAGCCAGCATTGTTATTGCACACAGCTCAGTCTGTTGCCAAACAATCTGGCTCTCTACTGAGATGAAATTGCTGTGTAGTTTACTAAGTAAATGTCAGATTAATGGTTAGGGGATGCCACCTACCAAGCTTGGCTTTGAACTTCATGATGAAACAAGTGGGAAGTTGTGGATTCTAAATTCAGTTCTCTGAAACATAACATCAAATGTTTTCTTTGTAGCACTATCCTCCTGAGCTATTTCCTTCTTTAGCATTACTATCCTTCTGAACAAAATGACTCCATAGCATTTTTAATATCTGCTTTAAAGGGTCGTGGGGCTTTTTGTTCTTACATAAAAACATTGTCTGAGGAAATATTGGATGTATTTCTGACTAGGAGCCATCCTTTTAACTTTGGTGGCTTTCTAATTGCATGTTGTAAATATTAACTACTTGGAATTTTTCCTCTTATTCTGTTTTTTGTAAGAATCACACAAGAACAGTCAGGCTTGGTATAAGGCCATATGCACCAGTGTGTGTGTGGCCTCTTTTCCCTTGTGTGCACATGTGGGTTATGTCCCCCATCCTCTGTCAGCCCTACCTTTCTCTTTTACAGTACTGAGAGATAATAAGTCAGAGGTATCAATTACATATGGTTAAATAAATACTCTTTTATCCTTACACTTAAGAGATTGTCTTTTGTAAATCTTAGCAGAATTTTTGTTTCTTTCGTAGCTTGGGCAATGGTGGATGGTGGGTCAAACGTAAAAGCTCGTTCCTCCTACAACGAGAAGACTCCAAGGATTATTGTGTCCCGCTCCCATGCAGGAGAAGTTGAGCAGGTTGCACGGCAGACATTTGGAAATAAAACTGTGATAATCCCCGCTGGTGGAGCAGGTTTGGTTCTTTAAACACCCTATCCATTTTGTTGCTTATGAATGTTTTAATGGTGTAGCTGTTACTAGACAGAAGGATGTACTGTGGTGTCTTCTCCTTTTCCTCTTGCCTTTTGATCTTCACATCACTGAAAGCAAATGCTTGACAATAGGTACAAAGTTTTTCCTGTATTTTAGGAACTTACATGCAGACTTGATTCAGACTTCAGGCTGTTCACAAGTCAGTATGTTACTGAATCTGAGCCTGGGCCAGCAGTGGTATTGTGGTCCTTCCACTGAAACACACTGATGTATGATGGAAGGCACTGGTGCCTCAGTGGGAGAAAAAGGGTTGTGTGACCACAGGCACAATCATGGAAGAGAATCTGTTGGTTGTTAGTTGTTAATATGGTTAATTTTTTAAAAATTAAGAAAAACGCCATTAAAGTTTGATGCTGTTTATTGCATGTATGTCAAAAGAGAAAATTAGTACTTTTGTCTGCCTCATACTCAATTTAAAGAAGTTTTAGAATACTTTTTACTTATGCGATGTCTTTGTGCATCTGTTAATTACATAAATGGGAAGCCCTAGTATCAAGAGTAACAAGTAACAAGGCCCTAGTAACAAGAGCAGTTTTAAAGTCTCAGAAAAGCCATGCAGAATTTTACTTTTACAGAAATCTTTTTGTGTCTTTAATGCAAAAAACCAGAGCTCCCTTACAGGTTGTTTAGTCAAGAACGTCTTGCATTGCTTCTTTATAATGACAGAGATAGTGAAAATGTAACTGATTATAGCAGGTCTTGTCCAGGGCTTGACTCTGTTAAAGATGAACAGATTAATGAAACAAGAATAGTGGTGGAAGAGCTGAAAAAAAATCCATAAAAGAATGAATACTGTTTTGAGCAATTACTTTGTACTGCATAATAAATATTAAAGAGGAATGCCCTGGGATGATTTGCTTTGTTAAGGAGTGGTGTATGCATCTTCCTTTTTTTGTAATAAAAAGACAGGGAGAGAAAGATAGACTTGAGCATGATACAGGGATTGAGAAATGAATGAGTAAACATAAGAGCAGAACTGTATTTGAGTTTCTGGTCTTGTTTTTTTAATGTGTTTTGACAGGAAAGCTTGGTTTAATTTTTTTTACCTCTTCTCATTTCTGCTAGGTTATAAAGTGTTGGCCCTCCTTGATGTGCCTGAAAAGAATCAAGAGCAAGCTGACGTATATATCCATGTCACCTACATTAAAAAGTGGGACATATGTGCTGGAAATGCAGTGTTGAGAGCATTGGGTGGCCATATGACTACCCTGAGTGGTGAAGAAATTAGTTACACTGGCTCAGATGGCAATGAAGGAGGACTTATAGCCAGTATCAACATGAACCATAAAGCACTAATAGAAAAACTTCCAGATCTGGAAAAAACGTCACACAAATAAGCATGACTGATGGAGAAGTACAAGTTGTGCTTTTGTAGCCTCCAGATGCTCTGTCTGAAGAAGCAGGTGTGAAAACCTGCTGGAAAAGATGCACAGCAAAGCAGTTTGGTGTGGGTTTGGGGACTATATCTTGCATTGGGTTTTGTCAGTGATGGTATTTAAAAAGAATAAAATAATAATAATAATCAGAAGTAGGAAGGGGACCGATGGTCTCACACATCAGTTTCCACGTTTTGTTTTTTTCCAGACTGTTTTCATGCAGTTCTTATACTCGAGGTGTCAAGGTGCATTTACCATATATATATTGGTGAACATAGATGAACTAAAGAAAAATCCTTTTTTTTTTTTTTTGTAAAATAACCTAAGTATTTCTCACGGGAATTTCTTGAAACCTTTTACATCTTACTGTAGTTTTAGCAATTCCATAATAAATTAGGTAGGAAAAAAAGCTTGATTTGTATAGGCATCTGATAACTGTAAACGGTTTATCAGGAATCATGACCTCGTATTTTGTATCCCCTGAATGGAAAGCACAAGAAGGTTGATTCAAATCTACATGCAGCAACAGTTTATCTTTGAAAGTGTGGCACTCTGCTTTTTAAGAGGAAAAAAAAAATGTTCTGTACTATTTTGACTTCTTTCCTAAAGATGTAAACCAGTTTTAGTTCAGGTGGGTTGTGACTATCAGTGTTTTATTAATCAGTGTGATAATTTCCTTTACCTTTTTAAAAGAAGGCAGCATTTCCTTGTATAGTTTTTAGCAGTTAGTTCTTGTCCTTGATTTCTGCAAACAGTGTTGAGGATGCATGCTAGATTTTCCTCTAGTGTAGGGCTTGTTCATCATGTGGTGTTTGTGCCTGTAGAAGCAGCCTCTTCATTCACTACCTGTTATTTCGTTTACTTGGATTTTCTTTCCATTGGACAGAGTCATAGGGAATGAGTTTAACAGAAATAGTAGGTTGATTAGTTATTTCCATTTTCAACACAAGGTATAAACCAGCACTTTTTCTACAACTCCAGGAATAGCTTTATCTTTTTAGCTTGCAGCACACTCTTTTCTGCATAAAGCTCTCCAGCCATTCCAAACAGCTTGTGCTTATTTGGTTTGTGGTAATTTACAGAGAGAGGAGAGACCATTTGAAATTGAATCTGCTTAAGCAAGTTTGAAGAACATGTGGCACTTGAAGTACTGCAGGGTCTGCAAAATCTTTCTGAAAAATGTTCTTTGCAATCCAATGCATACAGAACGCAGGTCCTTTGATATCAAATGACAATTTGTTGTACCTCTAAAATACGTAGACTTCTATCTCCAAACATGTCTGCATTGTTGTTTTCTTCACCCCCCTGAAAGATTTCAGAAAGTTAAAATGTATGTGTTATTTGAATTATCAGAAAATAAGCTGCCCATCTCTCCTCAAGAATGCTAAAATTCTTAGTTAATATAGATGATTTCTGTTCAAAATTTGTTCAGTCTAGGCTTAGGCTGCTTGATCCAAACCATTAATTCTTTAATTCTAACTTCTTTTATATTGTTAATGAGAACTGCTGTTCTGATTAAAAAGAGGCTTTTCTCCTTAGATCAGTAGTGGAGAATGTTTAGATACTACTTTCAACTTCTAACTCAGTTGGAAGTTCACATTTCCAAAAGACCTCCCAGATGTTTTATAATTACAGATACAGACTTTTATTTCTTAAACTTACTGGCAAAGGAGACTGAAGCTTAGTTCTACAAGCCTTTTGGTACAGGTAGGTTTTTGGAGAATTTCTTTTCCAACACACAATGCTGCTCTTTGAAAATAACTTTTACACATGTAGATAGTACACAAAGCAATTTTACTTTTAGTTCTTAAATTTAATAAACTACTCTATGCTGTGACAATTAAGTGATCATGCCCTTTTCAAAAAGGATCTGATCTATTTCAAGAAGTTGTTGAGCTTCCAAACTTCAGTGAAAAACCATATTTATCAAGATTTTAACATTTTATAAGAAGATTGCAGCTTTTTAAGGCTGATTTAAATGTCTTAAAGCCTAATTTAATAAAAAAAGCTGTTTGTATGTTTATTTGTTAAAGAACGTAGATTAAAATTTAAATATGAGAAATAGCCATAGTTAGCCTAGTATAAAAACCTGATTGTGTCACAGAGATCAAATGCACAATATTTAAGTAGGCAATTAAGATAACTGTGGCAAGTTGGGGTTTTAGAATCAGTTTGAAATCCTATGTAAACATGAAAATAGGACTGCTTTTATTTTGAGGAATGCTTCTATCACTTGAATAAGCTGTGATCAGACTTCCTATATGGGAAATGAAAAATGTTATATAATGTACAAGGGCTTACTTGTATCTTAGTTGACGACATAGACCAGTGAACAAATTATTTTTTCTTACGAAAACAAAGTACCTTAGGAGAGGCCCTCCTTTCCTTCCTCCCACATGCTGGCTAAAATGCCTAGCCTTCCATTAGGAAGACTTGTGCTTGTTTAGACACGTTAACGTCCTGAATTGCTTTGTTGCAATGGATCCCAGTGTTCAGTACCTTTCACAGGGGACCATTACTGGCCTAATCTCACTCCTGGTGAAACTGAGGAAAAGGTGAGAGTGTGGTGCCCAGTTAATTACCTGCAGTAGATCCTGAGCTCATAGGCCTTTCCCACAGTTAAGGGCTAAGTAGTGCTTGTGGTCTCCCAGTGTAATTTAAAGAGTTGTTGCTTTGGTGTGAGAATCTGGTGTGAGTAGCTGGTCAATACCAGTTTCAGAGGTCATTTTGCAATAAATGTAACTTATGCAGACCAGCAAGTATTCACAAGTGCTTGCTTAGTGCACACATCCCAGTGCACTTTCTTTGTATAGTGTTAAAACTTAGTGTGTCATTTCTTTGACTGTGTTTACACTCCATTCTGAAAGTTTTGCTTAAATTCTGGCTTGGTCTCAGTGTGGATGTGACTTAACTTCATGACCAGAGGGTAGGAAATCATACCATACCCACATCTCACTGCTGGGCTACAGCAGTGTTCCCTACATCTTAGCCTTTTCCACATGAGGCTGTCACACACCATTTTTAGGGATGTTACTTAAAACAATTGCATGTTGGAGGTGGGTCCCACAAAAGCATATATTTTTTAAAAAATTTAATTAAAAAAAATCATAGTAGTATTCTAGCTCCAAATAAGGGAAGTAAGAGAATGTATTATTTTAGCATTGGTTTTCCAATGGTGGATATTTTGAGTAGCTATTATGATTAAGGTGGTTGCAAGTGAAATTATTCTGAAGCTGTATGTATTTTCTCTTTTTCATTCTTCTAAAAAGAGTGTATGATAGCATAGATAATACCTGGTACTGTACGAAGAGTTCTAGCTTTCATTCCTTGAATGAATGTTTTCTAAATAAATGGACACAGAAATAAATGGGTTGAATATTGTATTTAACTGGTTTTGAGATTAACCTGTTTACTAGACTTTTACAGAAGGATTTAAGAGCTGTTTGCTCTGATCTACAGAGCACGTAATAATGAAAATACTTAGCAGATATGGCATACTTGGATAGTGAGTTAACCATATAGGCAAAGCTGCAAAGTCAACTAGTAATATTGTTCCAAACATTTACTTCATGGTTGTTACAGGGGGCAGATTTTCTAATTGGCTTCAAGTGTGCAAAAAGTTTTGATTTTTTTTTTTTTTTTCTTTTTTTTTTTTAGTGGTCAATGGCAAGATATCAAAAATGGGGAGGGGAGTCAGTATTGGGGTTCATCTCTACCTTTTTTGCTTTTAAATAAGTGCATTCCAATGTCTTTGTAGCATCCTGTTACCTGTTTGGGTTGTACAACAGTAGTGCAGTATTGTAAACTCTTTAGTTAATGTCTAAAACAAGGAGTCCACATCTCCCAAGAATTGTGCAGTGAGAAGTGACCAGGTGTCATTCTGGACCTCTGCTGTGTTGTGCCTTGCAGGGAATGGCTGCTTCACTGTCTCCTGGAAGTCACTCCAGTAGCAGTGTCTCTCACAGAAAACTGCTTTTCTAGGCTACTCTCTCCCCAGTTATGCCCAACCTCTCTGTAGATCTGTTTTTGAAGTAAACTAGAGCAGTGGAAAGAAGCAGATGCCTGTGCTGAAGTTGCAACAGAGGACAATTATTTCTGTTTATTTTAAATTGCATTGATTGTTTTATGTCTCTTGTCTTTAAGGGGTTAGATAATGATACATATAAGATTTAGTGGGCCAAAAATAAATGCCTGTGGGAGTCTAAGCCCAGGTAGGAGGAGGGCAGGAAGGACTGCCTCTAACCAAGGCAAACCTGAATGAACGGCTTTCAGTCAGGGCACCCATGCTGAGCCCTTCTTCAGTGATTGAGTGTTTTAGGCCCTTTCACACAAACAACTAGATTTGACTTTGCTAAAATATCCCTGATAGTCTTGTCTTAACCTGCTGTCCTCAAGGATAAAACTACACTCTATCTGCTTCAGTATAATGTAACTCACCGAGACAATAATGTGGTAATTGAGGATTGAGGGTAACTGAGGTAACAAGTTAATTGCTTGACTTGTGAACCACAACTTTTTTATGGCAGCTCTTGCAATGATGCCCTAATACTTGCTGCAAGTGTCTTCCCGCTCCATGAGCAGGTCATGCACCTATGATCAATACTGAGAAGCTTTTGAAGCCTTATATATTATGGTTTCCAGGTGCCACAGCAGCTCTTTCAGCTCTTCTGTGAGAAGTGTTCATCCAGTTTCCTCTGAGGCTCTCTCTGGAGCCAGTAATTAGTGGTCACTTTTCCCTCTTTGCTCTTCCTCTCTGTTCCCTTCTGATCCTTGACCCTTTCTTAGTCAATGTGGACAAGAAAAATGAGAGATCAGAGGTGAAGAGAGTCCCAGAGTGAGAGGACCCCAGCAGTCAACTATAATTTGTGCTGAAGCTGGTAATGTTTGGGACTAAAGGTCTAAGGTAGTGACTGATTCTACCAGAAGTGGAATAGTTGCCAACAGAATAACAGGAGCATGGAGAGGAGATGCAATTAGGGGTTCTAAACATAGAGAAAAGATGCAGGTGGACTAAGGAGAAGATGAAGACCCAGCAAGAAGGAGAAAACGGTTTTTCAGTATAATATTCCAAGCATTTGGCATTTGTGGCCCCTCTGGGTGCAGACCTTCATTGCTTATGAGAGTCTGCACTGGCCCTCTGTGAAAGGCTTGACTTTGTTGAACTCAATAGCAGTTATTCCCACTGGACTCAATGTGAGCAGCAGCAAGCCAGATAAAACATAAAAAAATTCTGAAAAGCTCAATCTCTGTCAGTAGAGCAAACAACCTGGGTTGTGTTAAAGTTGCCTCTTAACAGCTTCAGTCTACATTTGGAAACATCATCCCAGTGTCTGAGGTTCTAAGTCTTTCAGGTTTTTTTATGATCTACAGCTGATAGAGTCCACTTTCAGGTAACGTTGTTTTCTACCCCAATTGTTCCTTATTTGCAACTCACATTTCATTTTTTCTCTCCAAGGGATTAGCAACACTCCAGCATTTTTACTGTTTTCCCACCAAATTGTATTAGCATTTTCCAATTGTGTGCCAAATTGAAATAACAATTCTATAAATAAATTCTCTGAAAATACTGATCCATGAGGGTGTTTTTCTATATTTTGTATTTTGTCTTTTTAGGGAGTATTTATTGTTTGTTTGTGCTCCAGTTTTGGTTTTTTTTTTCAATAATGCATGTCATGTTGCTTCAGTTGTGCTGTATCCATTGTGTGCGTGAGACTTCCTGCCTGAGGAGTTACTGGTAAGTCCAGCCAAGTTTATGATAAATATAATTCAAGATCTCCACTGGTTTTGTTTTCATACTGTGTTGCTGTGAAAGCTGGTCGGTTTGTGGAAGTGAGTGCTTACAAATCCCCCAGATACTATTGCTATTTGGTTCTGAAGAGGTTTTCCTTCCAAAGTCATTTCCACATCTCTGCCTAATTACATTGCACCTTTTTGGTCAAGTTTCTTGTTTCCATGAGAAAGTAGTAGCAGGGTAGTAACTGCACCATTATTATCCCTTGTTCTATTAATGTCCTGCTCTCCATAAGTGAAACCATGGAGCAAGTTGAAAGATCCTTTAATGTCCCACATCAATACGGCATTTTGGGCAGTTCTGGATGCAACTTCAAATATGTTCCTCCTCACCCTTACCAATATATGCAAGAGTGGATGGACAGTGAAATTGTCATCCTGGACTAAGGCAACATATGCCACGGAGTTGTACGTGATGTAGATGTTTTGAAAACACTAGATCGTGTATCCTCTAACAAGATAAGGAATTTGGAGTCTGTTGCGATGCTCCAAAACACATCTTTGTGAGAAAGTGCAACCCAGAGGAGGACGGATTCTTCCCATCTTGCAAAGTGAGTAAGTGCATGACTGTGTGGGTGTGGTACATGGCTTGTTGTAAACAGATGAATCCTTTGGGAAGCCTGAAGGGTCCCGATGGAGGTGGATGTGTGCTCTATGGTGTCAGCCATTTACAGGAGGCTCTCAAATGTGCCTTTCTCACGCGTGGTCTATCATGTCCTGCCCCAGGTGCAGCATTTTGCAGTATTCATTATTTAGAGCAGTGTGAAAGGTAACATGTAACAATGTACAAAAACTACAGTCCGTGTGACATCCTGTTTCTCAATAACACAAACCAAATTTATGTCTCCAAATTTATGTTTGTCTGTTGTGTCAGCTTGTTGCATATAGTGTGTTCCAAAACTTCTTGGTTTTGTTTATTCTCTTCAGACAATCATGCTCTCCATATTTGATTCATAAAGGTAAGCTAAGCTTGTTAAAAATACTGTAAGTTTAGTTTATGCTGTGCACGCCTGAGAGCCACTTGTATGTCTAGTAGTAAGAGTGTCCTGATATATCCTGCACACTAAGTACACCTTGCACATGGAATTATTCTGAGCTGGAAGCAACCCACAAAGAGTCCAGCTCTGAAGTGAACGGCCAATACAGGGATCAAACTCACAAACTTGGCATCATTTGCAAAACTGTGTTCTAACCAACTGAGCTGAAGGCTTTTCAGTCGCTAAAACCCCTCCTACAAATATCAGTTCATTCACACTACTACAATAATTAAACTGTTTTCCGGGACAATGCTGCACAGCACTGTTTTAACTTGCTTAACTTGACCCTAAGTTGGTTACAGGTATTCTAGGAGTCTGTGAATCAAAGACCATTTCTGATCTGCAGGCAAAGGGATGAAGTTCGCTGCCGAGGGTGGAAGTTTGAGCTGGCACCAGCAGTGGGTACAGAAGTGAAGATTGTACAGCCAGGCAGCTGGGAAGGGGCTGGGGGAATGCTTTGCTCTCAGGACAGACTAAATGGAGTGGCTGCCCATCACCTCTGCTGTGGGCCTAATCCTGGTGACCCTTTACTTACCATACATCTTCAGTAAAATGACTCCAAATTACAGGAATTCTTCCAAATTAAGTGCTGTGATCAAAATGAAAAGCACAACAAACATTGTGCTAAGATGTACTAATTCTGTTGGGGTATGCATAGAGGTGAAACTAGACAGATTTGGCTTTTACATTTGAAAACTGCTCATTTTTCTGCAAAAGGGATGTGTTCATCAGAGAATTAAGGATGTATCATTTGCAGTGCTCTAATCTGAACTCCACCCGGGCTGGGTGGGTATGTTCTGTTTGTATTTGCAGAGGGACAATAACATGGGGCACATGCTATTTCTGCAAGGGGAGAGTGTTCAACTAAAATAAATAAAGGGGACAAAATAGATGTGACATCTGTACTAAGGGAAAGGCAAGTGCTTTAACCTGCTTCCCATAATTCTGGATTCTGGAACCCAGATTCCAGATTCTGGAATCTTACTACCTGAACCTGTTGGAAATATTTGTATCGGGAGTAAAGATCTTAGTTTATTTTAGCAAAAGTAAAATATTTCTAATGTATGCAACATTTTCTATTGGAACTGAACTAACCCACATCTCTCTTTGCTATTCTGATAAGATACAAATCTTACAAAAATAGTTTTATGCAGGTGTTACAATGGCTTTTGGAACCTAAATTGCTTGGTTTAGGTTTAGACCGAGAACACTACATACAGCAGAAAACCTTTTAGTGTTGACACTGGGATCTCTAAAAGGCTTAGAACAGAGGGGAACAGAGGCCAGTAGAGGGCTCTGTCTTTTCATGAATCCCCTGAAGAGCCAGAAATATCTTGGTGACTACGAACTTACATGCTTGTTTCATTTCCCACAAAGAAAAGTCACGGGGTTTTTTTTTTTTTGTTTCCTCACTTTTTACATGTCTTCACTTAAGTGAGCACAATTGATACAATTAAGTCTTCCTTCGAGATAGCAAAGAAGAGATTTTGGCCTTTCTTAAACATGAGAGCAATTGTATCCATCCTTATCTGGAAATGTTACATCGTGAAGCAATTGCATCACAATTTCCAGGTTCTTTCAGGCCACTGTGCTTGTAAGATTAGTGACCACACTAATATTTTATCAGCTTCTTGCCACTGAAGTTGTTTGGAGTTTATTTTTTTTATCTCTTGTCACTAGCATTTGTTGTCCTTTGTGTTCGCTTCTCACATGCAGGGAAAAAGTAATTTTCTCTTTTAGCCTTTTGCTGGAAGATAGCTGTGCTTTCATCCACAATTGTCTTCCGGTACCGTATTAAAAATGTGATATTACTTCTTTCTTTGCATTGCCTTTAATTTGTGCCACATGGAATTCTAGTGACTGCCACCTCCAGGCCTGTGGAACAGAGGAAAAAAGAAAGGCCCATGTGCCCCTTGCTCCAGCTGCCCAGCTAAAGCAGGGTGCATTGTTCTCCATGGACTCTCATTTAGTCAAACCTGAGGCAAGATGAGAGAGAGGAGTAATTCTGAAGAACGTCCGTCCCTTTGCTAAGTCCCAAACTTCATTCTCCTGCAGGGAATGGCTGCTCCCCTGGTGAAAGCCAATGTAAATGGGTCCTTGTCTGCCAGAGGGATGGTACAGATACCAGAAAGTCTAACAAGAGCAGCCAAAAGAAGAGCTGGGGAAAGCTAGGCATCCTAATTTTAAACAGAGAGCTAATTTGGGAGTTGTCATTTATGTGTGCAAATAATTCCTTCTGTTAGTTATATATAGCTGCATATTTAAGTGTAATATTTAAAATGTGAAAATGAGGTTCCTTAGCTTCTTTGGGAGATGAAAAAGAATTAAGGAAAGAAAACTAGTGTTAGCAAACAGTGTTAGCTGTTTGAGCAGCTGTCCACACTATAAATTGAGATTTTTTTGAATCACTGAGTCTTTCTTGGTCTGTGTTCCTCATAGGCAGTTTCTGCAGTGCAATCTCTCTGCATCAGGGCTTGGCTGAGCCTTGCTGTGTGTCTGTGGGGGTGGGCTGAAGGTGGTGGTTCATTGTCCTATGCAGTGACTGGGGTCATCAGAGGCAACCTGCAAACTTGCAGAGGGTGCACTCGGCCCCACTGTGCCCCTACTGATGAAGGAATTAAACAGCACTGATCTCAGTGTGGGCTTCCATGGGGCACCGCTCCCACTGAGCTCTGCATGGGACCTCCAGCCACTTCCTCATCCACTGAACCAACTCCAACCATCAGCTCCATTCTTGTCCAACTTGGAGAGAAGGATGATGTGGGGATCATGGCAAAGACCACACAAACCAAATATTTAGTATGAAAATTTCATATCAAAATGAGATAAAAATGATTATGATGATGAATTGACAACC
>PYHW01009485.1:6871331-6902706 GCA_013186435.1 Turdus rufiventris
TCATTTCAGATGCAAGAATTAGTGTCTGTTTCTGCAATGCCCAGAAGAGTGGATTGCCACTGTAGCATTCATCAAAAACCATCTTAGTTGCCCATTTGTATGCCTCAGGGTTATTAAGTTAACCTTTTTAGTTCCCTTTAGCTCATTCTGTTTCCACTCCCTTCATTGGTTGCTTCCTTCCCAAACTCTAATGCAGAACTTAGCAAGAATTCAAAAAGGGTTAACAAAATCCAAAAAATCTTCAGAAATAGAAACTTGCGTTTAATTTTTTCTCATGAAGCACCGAGGATTATTTTAATGGAATAAATTATTTAATGCAATAATTTAGTCATACCATTGGAAAGTTTTTATTTTGGGAGGGGGGTTGAGTAGTGGTCTTTGTTTGAAAAGGAGAGCTTTTATTCAATGCTACTAAAGTCTTTAACTTCACTACTTTAGTCAATTTTCTTTAATGTTTCATAATGCAGACAAGCTGTTGGAAGAACATTGGTGTAAAGATACAATGTAAAATTACCACTTTTTACAGTATTGAAAATCCTGTAATCCTGAAAATACTTCCTAAAGTAAAATCACTACAAAGGCAAGAGTTTTAAATAACTGTGATTCCAAAAGGTGGCACATATCCATTATTATATAAATATATTGAGTATTTTATGGAAGTGTTAAAATACGGATGACAATATTTGTTTTGAATCCTCTTAACTTCATTATGATTCCAATTCCAAGCAGAGAAAACTTTAATTCCTGTGTGTCAGTCACTGAGTTTTTATTTCTCTGGCTCAACACTCATTTTTAGCAGAGCAGGTGACAGAACATCCAGATGTCAAATGGATTTGTTCATAGTCAGGGATGACAAGGGTGCCTTGAAACAGAAATGCCATACTTTGAGACATGCCAGACCTTGGGATCTCTGTTGGAAAACAAAATCCTTGACATCTAATCTACCTGCCCTAAATTACCTCTCTTTGAGTTAGACACACCAGAAAGGCGACTTCACCATTGTTAGAAGGCAAGAGAATGGCTCTGGGGCTGGAAAAAAATAATGATGTTTTATCTGTATTTGTTTAATGTGTCGAAATATTACTAATTAGTATGTTTGTTTCACCATTGCCTGTCACCTTTGTCCAGGGGCTGCATTAATGGGGAGATTTCAAACAGACACATTTGTATGTATGCTTGGTAAAGATTCTGTTCCACAGATTTTCAACTGGTAATGTTCATTTCTCTGCCACTTAGAGTAACCAATGCAAAAGAGCACTGGGAAAACAAAATTGACATTCAATTACATATTTTCATTTCTTGGAAAAACAGTAAAAGTTTGTCTCTGTAATTTTCATTGCTGCTACATATTTTCAGGGAGAACTAGCACTGTATATTTTTGAAACCTTCTCTGTCACGTTTTAGTTGGCCATGAGGATTTTGATATCAGCTGAAATTTCACAAGTGACAAAGCTTTTATTGAAGGAGCCCCAGAACTATGTAACTCCCTGTCCCCTAAAATTTAGCGTCATCATTTTTTCCCCAATTTGTCCTTGCTTTAATGAACATTTAATTTTTTTAACTATTACTATTTTTTATTTGCTTATCTTTCTGTATTTTGGGGTATTTTCGAATGAGAAAAAACTATATGAATTTGGGTTCTTTTTGTGCAACATTCAGCATTACTGGAAAAAAGTGGTCTTTTGTAGGAAAGTAACTTATGAACTGAAAAATGATTTGTGGTATTTGAGGAAGACATCAGACATTCAAGATAACACAGCAGTGATGTCTCTCTAGTCAGGCTAACCAGTAAACAATGCAAAAGATCCAATTGATTAATTCAGTACAGAACAGGCTAAGAAGAACTGCTGCTGCTTTTTGTGCCTGCTGTCAGCATGAGGGGCTGCAGGAAGAGCTCTGCACTGGGTGCTCATCCCAGGCTGTGCAGCAAGACTGCACCAAAGCATGAGGAAGGAGCAAGTTTTCTCTGCTGATTTCTAAGATTGTGGAACCTTTGTCCAGTTGTGTAGGATTTCTAAGAAAACAGTGTGGAAATGCTTCTTCTTACAGCTCCTGCATAGATCTGAGTCTGCCCTTCAGGGATTTTCACCTGGTGACCTGAAGGTGAATCGATGCTGCTTCAGGGCCAGAGAAAGCTCTGCCCCCTCCATCTCCAGCCTCAGTGCCTAGAAGTATATTCCAGCTTTTCCAGGGAGACCACTGCTGTATAAATTATAACAGGCAGGACTGAGCACTGGTGAGTTCAGACACAAGGGGGGGATATCTAATGCCACATGTTGGAATATGCAACTTAGGAGGAAATAACAACTCTTTTACTTTGTCTTGGGCTGATAAAGGCTAACAGAATAACCTGTGGCAAGCTTCAGTCCCCAGATACAAAACATCAGTTCAGTGACTTTCTAATTAATGCCAAAAGTGAAATAAACCTAACCAAAACTACTCCCTAAAGAACACCCATCTAGCCTTTTCCAGATCAGGTGCAATTATAGTGCCTGGTCCAAAATTAATCCAGACATTCAGCTAAACCAATGTCAAGTAACTCATAAATTGAACTAAAGACAATGTGCATTACTCAGAACTTTATTATTATTAATAATGTTGGTATTTTATTATTGTTATTTTTCTCCCTGAGGCAACAACAGGATTTGGGAAGTATTTCAAACAGAAATTTGAAATCCTACTCTTTAAACAATCACCAGTATTGTCGTTTGCCTGGAAGAATCTATACAAAAAAAAAAAGTTTCCATGGGAACAGTAGGTAATTCTGCCATGCCTTTAACCTCTCTAATCCCAGGGGTGGGAGATTGAGCCAGAGCCTTCAGCTCTGGCAATTATACTGGTGGTTTCTAGTCCAGAGTGGAACATATTTAATGGGGGGAAAATGGTGATTCACATATATTAGTAATGTAAGGTCTACCTTGAAGTATGATTTACTGAAAAGCACCACCTTGCTCTACCAAAAATGATGAAAGACCCACATTAGGATCTAGATTAGCAAGTAATTTGAATATATATATATATATATATGTATTAGGGAAAAATAAAAAAGGAAAAATTAATCCTCTAGGATACTTGTGTTTCCAACCTGAGCCACTGCAATTTGTCTTCATCTTGATTAACTGCTGATTAATTATTTTCAGAATTATTTTCAGTTAACATTGTGAAAGAACATTTGTATCCCCCCGCTACTTCTGTTTTAATTGGATCTTGTCCTTTAAAGAAAGTTTCTGTGTAAGTACACAGTATTTTGAACACTTATTATAGGAATGATATCCAATGGAATAAAGGCTCATGCTCTAATCTTGCTATTTAGCAATCAAGTAAGAAACCAGAAATCAGAAAAAACTCACTTTGAGGATAACTGCTTCAGTATCAGCTCTATGTCTGATAAAAGAAACATAGTATTTTTGGTTTTAATAACAATGAGGAGAGCAAATGTGTTATTAAACCTCAGTCACTGATACTTTCTATAGAAAGCTTGAAAGAAAACAAGGTAAAAATGAGTAAACATACAATTTCACCATTAATTTGGAAATACCTTGACTATAATATACATGTAGTTTATTTTAAATTATTCTGAAAAAGAGAAAGCTTCAGTAGGATGAAGAAAGTCTTGTGTCTTTTTAAACCAGCATGTTAAAATAAAAGAGGTTCTTGGAAAAAAACTCTGTAAAAAAACCCCTGTGTAACTAAATAACATAACAAAAAAATCTTCTTTCAATTGGAAAACCAAAATGAGCATTTGGAAATTACATCCTTTTTCAATCTCAGTAGCACTTGCAAACCATGCTCTGTGCTCTCTTGTTAATATTGGAAAGTCCAAGTTGCTTATTATTTTCTTTCCTATGAAAGGATGCTAAATACGCATCCTCTGAGCTGAAAGGAGATAATCATTCTATGTTTAGTCAGTCCTGAATGAAAGAACAGCTCAGAAGTGTGCAAAGATGTATATTTCAAAACAGTGGGTGGAAAAAAAGAGAGCTTTCAAGTGGATCGTAGTCTTTCCTTTGTTCTTCCTACGTCATTAGTGGTTTATTAGGTCAATAATTTTGGTCATTTAAATACTACAACACACATCTTTTGCCTTTGCTTAGACTTTTCTATGGAACTCATATTATTTTGTACCCAATTATTCCCAGACATCTTGCAGTAAAGTGGTCTGGCAGGAAATATGCATTAAGAGGTGCTAGAAAAAGAATTACCCAGGCCCAGACACAAAAGGCTTCACAGAGCACAAAGAGCTCAGGTAGAGTGGTTTAATTACAAAAGATGACACAAATAAAGTAGACCAAAGCAGGTCAATTTTAGCTGAAGAAACGCAGAACAATTTACGACTCAGCTCAGGCAGTTCTATTTGAGATTTTAGAAAAAAACAGATCTGAGTGAAATCTTGACTCATAGAGGGTCCAAAGAATAGCTAGGATGTGAAGGTTGAGTTTAGGTTAATAATGTTTCTCCTGCCTCATCTTTAGCTGTATGGCAACCCTGCTTCATCAGTCTGCCCTCCTTCCCTGGGTGACATTATTCAGCTTGTTAGGGGGTCAGTGTGCTCAGGGGCAGGGGCACCTTCTAGGGAACAAGGCTTTTGGGAAAAACATCCCAGGTTCTGTCAGAGATTGAAAGCTAGCATCAGTAAGGCCTGTACCTAGAATCCGTATGTGCACGTTTATGCATATATATATATATATATATATATACATATATAATCCTTAACTTGAAGATATAAAAATTAGGAACTTAAATGTAAATGCACCATGATATTCCACAGGGGTTCTGGAGGCTGGGAGTAATCTTGGAAGAAGTAGCATAATTCTCATCATTTGGGAGCTGGAAAATAAAATACTGCTCTCTCTTATTCTTTCAAGGGACGGATTTTGAAGCTCTCAAATCAGAAAGAAGCAAAACTAAAGGCTTGCTTTCCTTTTCTTCATCTTATTTTGCATTGAGTAAGTATATATCATTTGGACACAGAATCCACAAGTTTTCCTGGAGTGCTGATTTGTTATACTTCCCACAAAAGTTTCCATCAGAGAAAGTCATGAGCAGTAGGAAATAAATATCAATGCAATACGCTTTGGCTCCTTTTATGATCAAAGAGTAAAGTGAAGACAAAACTTTGTCCAAGAGCAAGAATCATGATGATACCCTTCCAAAAGCAAGTTTGCTAGAACTAGCCTCTCCTTTGAGGAAAGGCTGAGAGCTGGGGCTGTTCAGGCTGGAGAAGAATTATTGCAGCCTGCTGTAATAACTAACAGTCCTGGCTTGTCTTATTTTTCTCTCTGACTATGTATCCTTGCACAGTCTTAAAATTTTATTAGTTAAGAACAACAATCTTATTAGTCTCTAATAATGACATTACTTGTTTCTATTTTTTGTCACTAATTTTATTAAATCTTTGTGGCAAAGCTTAATCTCAGCAGTTGTGAGCCCTCTGACTAAAACAGGCTGGTACCCACCCTGTCCTGCATTTATATAATCTTTATAATGAGAAAAAGCATAAGAGGAAAAATCTGAGATGCTAGGAAAGGACAAGGGAACTTTTTTTGATGTCCAGCCTATTACTGCAATTAAATCCATCCACTGTATTCAATGACGTTCTACAAGGGACTGATTTTTATGCCAATCTTGATCACCAATCACATTTGGAAGGAAAATTTGCATGACAAATGATGATTGAGCATAAGGGAAGATTCAAATAAGCTTCTCTAAATCATGCTGAGAATCTCTGATCAATATCGGGATCAAGAAAACAAATTTTTAATCCTCATTCCTTTCCTCATACATCCCTTTCATTGTTGAATTTGCCAACAATAAATGGACTCATGTTGGGAATGGACTTTATGTTTTCAAACCCGGAAAATTATGCACTTTAAATCCACTGTTGAAGTCAAGGGTGTGTGTCCACAATGAGGGGCACAGCAGGAGCTGGCAATTTTTCTCAAAATTGTGGGAGTACTTTGAATGCAAGTTTTATCCCTTCCTTTTGAGAAACAGCTGTCAGGATATGATGGAATTTTCATTAATATTCTTTTAAATTTAGGTGGATTTGTTAAATTATTTTAATTGAGAAGAGGTTTTGTTGTTTTTTGTATCTGGAGGTTGTCACCTATGTTTGCATCTCATCTGCACATCCAAGTGATTTGAATACTCTGTACTACCCTGCAAACTGCAATGATTTCTATGTGAACATGATAATTCATTTTCAAAGAAATGGGCAGAAGGCTGTTGTGACAAACAAAAGTGAATACAGATCAACCTTGACATTCAAAGTCACTTGCTTTACTCTTCATTTTCTCTTTTAGAAATATGAAATGCAAATACAGTACAAGTAAAATATTCTAAGAAGTGAAGTTTGCTGTAATTTTGAACTTATTGATCAAGGGATCATATTAAATGAGAAATTGCTCTGTTCTTGATCTGTTTTTCCATTTGAATGAGGAAGCTGGTGTATCTTTAGAGAAGCAGGATGCAATAGAAAATCTATATATATAACTTCCAAATCATTGCAATATTGTATTACGGTTAGTTATTTGCAAAGGTTACTCATACATGAGTTCAAAATCGGTTCTTGCATCCCAGTTGCACTCTTGGCAGACATTTATCTGCATAGGCACTTACTTCTCATGAAAAATGTATGATCTGTATTGTGAGAAAAAATGAAAAGAAGCAAAGCAAAGCAAAGAAGCTCCATTTTCAGCTAGTTGCTGTCTGTCAGGCAGCATACTATTTCAGTTCTCAATTGTTCTTTGCTCTCTGTCAGTGATCATATTCGTTTTTTCAAACATCCTTAAGCTTCCGTGTGCACATTCACCCTGTTTCAGTGAACATGATAGAGGTCTTGCCTGCAAAAGTTTTGTTAAAGTCAACGTGACTCTGTGCAACTAAGGAGGCAGGACTGAGACACTTTTGCATGTTCTTGAATGTAGTGGGGATTAAACTGGGCCAGGTGACACGGCAGCTTTTCCAGCCTGCCCATCCAGCTCCTCTCAGGGAGGAGCTGCCACCCTAACATTGTCGTGCCTCAACAGAAGGTCTGCCAGCTCCAGAGCTGTCCTGGTCACAATCAGTGGCACAAAACAAACCAAAACCATTGCCAGTTTGCTTTAGACAACCTCCTAAAGGAACAGCCATCTCAGAGAAGTAGAAATAGTAGACGTGAACTACTTCTATCTTCCAGCTTCCACATGTGAGCCCAGGTCCAGAGAGCTTATTAGGAGAGATGTACACAACATGAATTTCAAGCTTGTGCGTGACAAAACATAATTGTATCTCCAATTTGCTTATTTTCTTCTTTTTCTCTTCATTAGGACAGGGAATTCCATTCCACACAGAATTCTGTTTTAAACTTGTGTTTGTTTAGTTTGCAGTAGTAACCAGAACGTTGGAAAACTAGAGGTAAAACATTGCAACATACTGCAATATGTAAATGTTCCCTGCTAAAACAGATACTGAGTGGATGTAAAGACATATATCTACATAAATCATAGCTGAAACCTCACCCATTTTCTCTATTTTCCATTCCATCACACTGGTGTTTTTGTGGCCCTGACATTCCTCTGGGATCACCTTGTGTCATTGTAAAGCAGGTTGTGTTTGCATACTTTACAATACGAACATACTCATGATACTGTCAGACATCTCGATGTCCACACCCTGAAGCAGTTCCTCTATGCAATAGGTAAGGACAACGTATCTGGATGTGGCCAGGGATTGGCAAGGAGGGACTTCAGGAAGTGCAGAGAGAGTCCTCTCATCAGTAAGTTACATGTCAGTCAGAAACTTTCTTTACCTTCAGCCCACACGGTTACTTCTTTCAATCCCTTTTATTGTTTGAAGGATAAATAGTTTCATATGCCAGGTATTATGTTCACAGACCTGAACAGCCCTTTGTTCCAAAAGAGAATCCAGGCACCCTGCCCCAACCATTAATTGCTGCTCTAAGAAGTAAGTGCATTTTCATCTCTTTCCCCTTTCAGAAAAAAAAGAAAAAAAAAAAAAAAAGAAAAAAAAAAGAAAAAAAAAAGACCACGAGGTTTTATTTAGAATTATGTCTGCTGTCTTCAAAATGCCCCACAGCTTTGGGTAGTATTTATTTTGCATGCAGTTTTCATACTATATTCCTCAGAAAATATTTTGGTGCTATGCAGTAGGTTGAGCAGAAACTCTACTTCCATTAAGACAGTCTTCATCATTTTCAAAATGCTTTAACATAAAAAGTTCAACATAATGACATTTCCCCTAACATGTTCAACAAATAGTTATTCAGGAAAAAAAAAAAGTTCTTCAAAAAGAAAAAGTCATGCTCTTGCTTTAGTATCTCTCTGTAGCTCCCAAACTAAATAATCTTTACTGGGAGAAGAGAAATTATGCAAGGCTCTCTGAATGCTCTCAAGTTCCTAATACTTTCTAGCACAAGAATAGTCCTGGGGTTTTGGGTTTTTTTTTCTGTTTGTTCATCCTACTTCATTTCAATTTCCACACTTAATCTCTCAAGTAGTTAGATTTTTCATGTGGCTGCAGAAACCTGAGCAACATTCTGCTGTAAGACATGCATAAAAATCTGTCATCATTATTACCAACCCTTATAATGTTATGCAGTCTACTTTGTACATGGCTCATGAAAATGTGAAAAATTCAAGAGAAATTTCCCAATGAAGCTCTAATGCTGTTTTACCTCTACAAGAATTCTAAAGAAAACCCTCATATATAAGCTTTTATATGTTTTATCCTCTAAGTGCTTTGTAAAAATGTTGCTCATGTGGTATTAATGAAATTCTTTTCTGTGAATTATTAAGCCAATTATATTGGGCAACTGTATCAATTTTAGTTATGTTTCTCTTGTTGAACTATATTTTGAAATTTATCACTCAAAACATAAAATATAAACAACAATGTGGCATGAAGTTCTGTTATGACACAAAAAATGTAAAGTTTTCCAGGAAGACCTAATTTCTCAGGGCGTCTTCAAGAAGAAGCAATCCTTTAATCTAAGGGTATGAATATAAGGCACATGTTAGATTTCTGCTTAGAAAATTTTGGAATGAAATGGTCTGGATTGTTCAGAACAAATGTAATTTTCAAAAATGAAAACTGTTTCTGTACCTTACCACAAGTGAGGTCCAATGCAAGCTGTTCGGCATGCTTTAAATGTAAATCATTAGGTAAGTCATTTAGTTTTCTTGTCTGCTTTGGAAACAAAGTATTAATGGAATAACATTGATTTGCTTGCTTCATGATTAAATAAAATTGTACAAATAAGGAGAGAAACAGTTCCCTCTGATTTAGTCTTTTATGAGATTAACTGACAACAATGAAGGAAAGGGTGGTGTCTCACAGTTAATTGCATCTATTTTACTTTCCAGTTCCTTTCTTTCCTTTGCAAAGCTTGCACTGACCACTCCACAAAATGTAGAATGCAGCCCTTGGTGCAGACCGTGGTGAGGCATCTGTCACCCTGCAGCCCATGGTGGTCCATGGGGATGCAGAGAACCACCTGCAGCCCGTGAGAGACCCCACACCAGAGCAACCAGAGACTGTGCCCCTCTAGAGAGTCCATGCTGGAACGGGCTTCTGGCAGCACCTGTGGCTCCATGGAGACAGGAGCCCATGCTGGAGCAGGTTTGCTGCCAGGACTTGTAATCCCACAGGGAAAATGTCCTGAAGCAGCCTGTTCCTGAAGGACTGCGCCTTGTCTGCTCCTGATATGATGCCTTGGGTTTTAGCTTTTACATTTTTCAGAATCTCTGCTGCTTAGTGTGTAACTCTGAAACTTCACATTAGGTCTTAGTATGATCTCTTCACAGGGTACTTAGACAAAACAACTCCTTTCTAGCTAGAGAATCAGAGAGAACCAGTACCCAAAAAGCATAAACAACAGTGAGGGACAGGAGGCAAACCAGGGGGCTGAGACTTCATAGCCTGGAGCTGTGGTTGGACAATTGACCCCAATATGTTGATGAACCAAAACTTATAAAAGTGTAAAAACTCATGACCAGGAACCATCTTGAATTTCATTTGGGTGTAGCCCGGACCGGGCTCTTGCACTGCCCATGGTGTATCCTTTCTATAAATACCTATTTTATCCCTTTTGCCCTGTCTAGTCTCTGCTCCAGGTCAGCCTTTCCAGGCATCAGAAGGACTGCACTGCAGGAAGGGAACCAAGCTGAAGAACTGCACCCCATGGGTAGGACTCACGTTGGAGAAGTCCATGAAGGAATCCCACACTGCAGCAGGGGAAGACTGTTGGAGTCCTCCCTCTGAGTAGGAAGGAGAGGCAGAGACAATGTGCAATGAACTCTCTGCAGCTCCCATTTCCCTCCCCCTGTGCCACTGGGGAGAGGAGGTAGAGAAAAAGGGGGATGAAGCTGAGCCTGGGAAGAAGAGAGGAGTAGGGAGAAAGTAATTTATGATTTACTTCTTAATTCTCATTCTTCTTACTCTGAATTGATTGGTAATAAATTAAATTCGTTTCCCCAAGTCAAGACTGTTTTGCCCATGATGGTAATTGCTGAGTGAATGCTACCTGTTCTTATTTCAACTCAAGCACCTTTTGTTATTTTTTTCTCTTCCTTGTTCAGGAGTGATAAAGTGGCTTTGATGGGCACTTAGCATCCAGCCAGGGTCAACCCACCACAGTACGTTGAGACTTGATGTGGTTTCATGTAAACAATAAAAAGTAGGGAAAAAAGGCTTCTTGGCATAGTTGCAAACTATGAAAATCTTCACAATGTGTTATATTCTTCACTATGGTCTCAGGAGCAGTCCAGTAACTTCTTGTGCTGGCAGCTCTTGGAAGGTAAAGATTGTTTATTTTCTCTGTTAATAGAAGAAAATCATGAAGAGTTCTGTGAAGATATTTTCTTCTGAAAAAATTCTGTGCGTTTTCTTGTAATCCCATAGAGATGATTTACAGTGCAGTAGCCTTTGTATCTGCTCTCCAAAAGGGAAAGTCAGAAGTATTAGTTATTAGCAGGAAAAAAAGTGGGAGAAGGCTTACTAGGCTTTGTCTCTATTCAGTATCTAGAAATGTGGATAGGTAAATAACTCTGGGCTAGAAATGCATCTACAAATATTGTGGAGTAATTTTAGTAAGTTTGCTATTTTGGAGGTAAAGGAAATAAAAAATGTTGAATGGAAATGTTTCAAATAATCAAAAATTGTTTTTATCTATTTATAAAAAATGGGTTTTATCTACCTTTTATCTAGTTGCAATATAATTATTATTTTAACATAATTTTGAGTAATGTTAGGTTTTAATGTGTATGATCTCTTCTACACAAATTTTTTTGAAACATTACCCTGTTCAAAGGGCTATTTCCATTATTTCAAATTAATATAAGTTATATTTTTAAATTAGTTCTGTGATATTTTAAGTTGAACATCATATACTCCATGTCAAGTTTAATTTATATTAATGTCACACATAGTATTACTTGTCATGAAAAATAGTAATAAAGTCCATTTGAGGCTGTCTGTATTTACTCAGCAGAAATTACAAATGATATACAGGGTAGTGAAAGGGCATGCCATTCAGAAATATATTCTGGACAATTTTTTGCTCTTTTGCTGAATATCATATGTGTGATAGCCCAAATGGGGATAATATCTCATGGTATGTTATAGTTGTACCATCCAATACTCATTTGGCTGATTCATCAGTGACAGCTGAAATCTAGAAAATAATTCTGATGTAATTCTGTGCTGAACAGTAAGAAAAAAAGCATTTTAAAAACAATTCAGAACTTAAAATACTGTCTGTATCTTCTAAGCCTCAGTAAAATGCCTATGAGTATAACCCTCAGAAAGAATAAACCTATCAGTTATTTGAAAACAATTCATTAATTTTGTTGAGATCATAAACATAAGACTTCTGTACCATGCAGTAAAAGCAAATAGGAATCTTTCCAGAATCTTTCCAGTGTTTACATTTCCAACATATGTAGTTGTGACAATATAAGATTTTAACTTAATTATTACAATTACAGAAAACAGAGCCAGTGTTTAACTAATCTAAAATAAAAATCACAGAGATTTCTCTGCAAAAATTTGAGATAACCCCAATTTGAAAAGAACAAATCAAATATTTATTTGTAATTTTTTAGCTCTCATAGATCTAACATACTATTTTTAAACACTGACCTATGCAATGAAAACTGTAAAATGAAATCTCAAAATGTTTATGTCAGAAAAGACATGTACTAACTTCTCTGACATTACTTTTCTCCCTCTTTGTAGCACATTTTTTTAACATTGTTTGGGAATTTCTTAAATGTTCATGAATACTTCTGATCATACAAAAGTATACTTTCTGGTGAATAAACCTAATGAATAAAATAACCAGTGAAACAGAAGACCTCTTTCCATGCAGATCCAAATTTTTCTCTTCTGAGTTTCAGGAGTCACAACTTTGAGACAGAAACCTATTCTGTATCTAATAAAAGTGTAATATATACCTTTCTCCCAATCTGTTTGTATTTACAGTGCATACATAATCAACATTTTTCTGAGGTGAAATCTGCTAAACAATATTGTTTTGATGATGGCTTTATTTGAACACAAATCACTTGATGTTTCTATGGCAGCAAAGTGATGGTGAATCTCTGAAATATGTTCTTTAAAATCCCCATGCCTGCAAAAATAAATTATTCATACTCAGAGATATCTCAGTGCTACCTCTAACTAGTTCTGTCAGAGTTTTCACCTTCTTTCCCCTCTGTTTTTAATTAGATGTGGTTTTACAAACTTTCTTGGTTCCTGAGTTTTGGCAGGCTGATAGACACTTACACGGTAATCAGTGCAAGTTTTACAAGGTCCTCTCAGAATTCTGGGGCTTGCCTATACCATTACCATCAAATTTGTTCTAGAGATATGACATTACCAGAAGGTTTTCGGAGTCATTAGTCATCTACCATGATTTCAGTGGACTTCCAGGAAGTCACAAAAGCCTCTGATTTCTAATATTTTTTAAATTACTGTAGGACTTTGAAATTAACTAAGTACTTGAATGTTTTAAGGCATTTTTAAAAGCCATCATTTTTAAAAATGAAGTGCTTGCATATAAAATAAGAAAGAGATCTAAAGCACAGAAATCACAGTAAAATCATAAGTAAGGAACTAAACTGTCCTCCACAGGCTACTCAGACAATGTGTGGTGTGGACACTCAGTGGTGCTGCCTGTAACTGCTCTGCTGGTCATGAAGGAAAAGAGTCAGAAGGATGTCTTGTCATAAATGTGCTGCTGAAGCAAAAACAAATATACAGCATTAAAAGTTAGAACAATGTTTCACAATCAAATGTTAAATAAATTTGTCTCCAGGTCAGGACAACTTAAAACAGGTAGGATTGCAACATGGAGAAGAAGGAAGCCTGAGGTGGTTAATATGTTTTTCATGTCAAAATTGGTTCGCTGTAGTGTGAATGTTTAAGTAAAATAAAACAAGGAAAAATTATCCTCTTGAGCAAGGTTTGAGATCACAAAACACCAGTAGAATAGAACAGAGGTTGAATCTTGGGACTTTAAAATGATTAACCTAATAAAAAGTTCTGCCAGTTCAATTTTATCCCACTTACCTCTTTTATTTGTAAAAATGCTGAACAGAAGTACTTAAATTACTGGTTCAGAAGACTAAATACCTACGCAAAAAATTACCAAAATCTTTGAGTAAATTAATCTTAATCAGCCATTTAGCTGCAGGAGCTGTATGTTCTTTTGAAAACACCATCCATCCATCCATCCATCCATCCATCCATCCATCCATCTCTTCCTGTTTCTGACTCCAAAATCTTAGCAGTGATCAGGATTCATCTCTACTTACCAGACTTTTTTTTTCTACTTTCATTTTTAACTTTTCGTTTCTCCTTCAGTTTTGCTGCATTGAAGTAAAAAAGCTCCCACAGAGGTCAGTGCTCACATCAGAACCTCAGCTGCACAGACTGATGCTGCTCTCACAGGACAAAGCTTGCTAAGACCCATGGTGAGCCCTCCTGTGTGTGTGTGAGCTCCCACAGCTCCTTCTGTGTCCCCCAACAAACACAACTGGAACTTGTGCTGGGCACATCCCAGCTGCATCCCAGGGATTCCCAGTGACAATTTCTTGAGATAACCAATGTCAAGATAGGGACACAGCATAGACTGGGATGCTCTGATCCTTGTTTGAAGCACAGTCCATGCCTGCGTTTATCTATGGCCCGTTTACATCCAGTCTGCACAGGCTTGTTCCACAACTGTGCACTCATTCTTCTTCCACAAGTTCATTTCACCTCACAGAGTTTTCAGTCATATTAGACAGTAATGTACTATACTCTGCACTGATCATTTCACACTTCAGAAGTCTGTTGCAGGTTAAGAAACAAACGGCTGTGTTTTGAATTTTAAGGAAAATGTTTTTCCTTTCTTCTATTGTGTGTTATTCACAGGTCGACTTATTTCTATTAACTCATTTCTATTGTCTGTTATGAAGACAGATTGAAGAAGTACATTATGAACAATAAATAAAAGTAAGTGCAACAAAACAAACAGACCAACAAATAAAAACTACACCCAGTTCATCAAAGTTGCAGTGGCAGTAGCAGCAAGAAATCCTAAATCTTAAATATTCCAAGGTAGGACAATGATGCAGTGTATGGTAGTTCTATGTCACACTTTAAAATTTAAGTGTGTCTCCATTGCTCTACTATTCCCATGAGTACAGTTTTTCTTTGCATAAAACATGTTTGGGTGAGGCTGCTTATAACATGAATGTTATAATAAATGAATGAATGAATGAATGAATTAATTAATTAATTAAACATGAATGTTTTGTAGACAATTTATAGGATGGAGGGAGTTCTGGGCATGTCTGGATACCCTCTTTCAATAGCATCCTTTCTCTTGGACCATTCCATAGGCTCAGAAGAGACTAACTTGCTTGACTCCTAGTTTGGCACTGAATATAGAAATATGGACAGTGTCATCTTGGTCCCTGTCCCAGTTGCTAAAGTCTCTGAAGGCCCAATCCAGACCAGACCATTTCCTTTGAGGATCCTACCTGGAGCTGGCAAAGTGTACCAGCTCATCTTCCCACCCTCTCTGGCTAAAGAATTTCATCTGGAGTGAGGAAGATGTGGAATTGAGATTGGGCTGGAACAACTGGCTCGTCATAGACGAGGGAAGGAACAGAACTGAAGCAGTGGCTCAGAGAAAAAAACTCCTTCTCTCTACTCTTGGGACTCCTGAGACACCTCTGGTAGCCAGAACATGAGACCTGATGACAACTGCAGTTGTGGATAACCAGTTAAGTGACATGACTAGGTTAGAGACATGACTAGGCTGCTAAAGATGTAACTAATTCATCCCCACTACAGTTTGTATGTCATATTTTATTTTTTGCTAATTTGATGTGATATTTCAAGCAGCAGATTGAATTAAGCCATGGCTGGGGATGTAATTAATGCTGTTGGACCAGCTCTTCTGACTTTTAGGAAAATTGGTAGGGCCTTTCCCATGAAAACATCCGTGATGCAGTAAATCTGATAATTTCTAGGAAAACATATCGGCCATAAATTCCCTAGACTGTTTCCTTTGGTGATGTCCTTTTCAGTGTCATCTCCCTCAAGGAGCACTCCAAAATTAGGGAGGAGTTCATCCAGGACAGATAAATGCAACTTTAGAGCTTGATTCAACATCTGAAGAGATCCTCAGAATCCTCATAATGAACTCAAAATAATTACACTGTTTGCTGACATGGTGCTGTTTTCCTCTTACAGATTTTTCTCCTAAAGAATGTTTTAAAGGAATGTAAGGGCATTGATGAAAGTACACAGAAGAGCAAGGACATTCAACATTAGTGACAAACATCCAGGCTGACACTCCATTATTAACATTTGAACATTTGCCTTTTGTCCCTTGCTTAATGTTGTCAGGAGCCATGAGAGAGTGATGGAGGGATTTCAACCCTGGCTGGGCTTATTTGTGCTTCGACCTTCAAGTGTGTTTTCATTAAGCAGGAATTAAATATTTTCTAATGAGTTAATGAGGAAAGTACTTTAAAATAAAAATAGCAACTGAAATTTTACTTTTAAATGCTATCAAGACATAAGTCATGAATATGAAAGGGTTGATCAGACTTTCATTTTTACTAATACAGTGATCTGAAAAAACTAAGGAAAAAAGCAAGAAAATCTTCACATTTCAGAAAAGTGCATTCCAAAGCCTATCACCATAAAAGAACATGATACCAGCACTGTCTTTCCTACGAAGAAATTTGATTAGTCTCTTGAACTTATTAAGTCCCAGTGGTGGCAAGTTGTGACCATTTGTCTGTTAAATAGTTTCTATTTTACAAAGGAAGCTAACCCTTTAGATAAAAGTATTGCTATAAAAATTCATTTACATTTATTTTTGGAGAAAGAAAGAAGATGAAAATATGGGGAGTTTTCTAAGATTTCCAGCTACATAATTTGATACTCGGGCAGCACAAACTAATTGGCTAGTATCTAGGATTAAAACACATATATACATTCAATATTTTCCTTACTGTGTTGCCCTTGCTTTTCTATTCCACACCTCTGTCCATTTCCCAGTATTTCAGAGGTCCCATTAATCTGAATAAATGAAATTAACAGACCTCATGAAGCCCTCTGAGAGCTGAGGTTGCAGACATCAACTCTGAAATTTGAAAATTGAACTGAAACATATGCGATATGCTGACTAATGAAAGATATTTTCAATGCTTGAAACAATAACTGGGGTTTGAAAATGTGGAAAATAAAGTATTTAAAAAACAAACATACAGATGAGTTGGTTGTAATTTGGGAAAATATAGTTTTAGAACAAAAGCCCAATGGATAATAATTTCTATTTGTTAAATTTGAGAGAGACAGTGGACAAGCTTCCCTGGATGGTAATTTATATCTGGGTTCAGTAAATATTCACCTTTCCTCTTTAAGCATTTAAATAAAAGCTGTCACAATAAAAAGGTCACAAGTGTCTTGCAGAGATTTTCTCCTGCACTTTGAGAAAGAATTCATTGTGCTACAGTCTCTCTTGAGCTCATGGTCCCCACCACATTGAGCTGTACGCAGATGTAACTTGCAAGGTCATCTACTCAATGCTGCAATTTCTACATCTGAAGTAATTGCTGTATTTGACTATTCAATTACTTTACAGTTTTTGAATTTGGTGTACTTTCACCAGGTTAAGTCTATTTAGGCATGCATAGTAAAGCATGAAAATTCAATTGCAACATTTTTTCTGTAGACACACAAAAATAAAATTGAGTGTAAGCCATAATTCAGTTACAAAAAACAATTTTCCAAGGAAATGCTTCAACTGAAGGGATGAAAAGCTGGCAATAATGTGCAGTGCACCAGGGTGTGAATGATTCTCTCTGGGCTGAGAGCCTGACTTAGTGACAACACAAAGCCACTGTCCTGCAGTCAGAAGTGTGGGAGAACATTGGGACTGTGCTCCCCAAGTCTGCTGGGAGCAGAAACCATCACCCTTGGCATGGGCTGAGCCTGGTTACAGGAACCTCTGTTCATTCACAGACAGGATTACAATGTAGAGAGGTGATGGGAAGAATTTATATATTAATACACTTTTTTTTTTGCATTTGCTGCCTAATGTTTAGCTCAGGTAAGGAGCCAATTTAAGGAACCACTGTAAAGAGTCAATTTTTGTTGGAGAGTTGGAGATTTATTTGAACAACAGTGAAGCAAAGAGCTTGAGCTGATGAAGTAGTCGGATGAAATATGTGGAAGGAAAAACTATTTGAATGTAATAGAAAAACTTAATTTGCCAGTTATATTCCCATTAAACTGTTGTATTCCCACCGGAGCAAACAACCCAACTGCATAACCCTTGTCCTTTTGCAGACAATTAATATTCCAGTGAAAATAAGCTTTTCAGGGATATTTATAGCCACAGCAGAAATTAGTTCAATTCTGACTGCAGCTGAAAGACAACCACCAGCCTGATGGTGCTTCCTATACATCTTTCTCTGACAAGAAGAAAAATTTTTGGAGATTCTGGATAAAACCATTGTGCAAAGTACAAAGACAGAGCAGAGCTCAGTCAAATTGCTTGTAGGGTCACAGACACACAAACTCACATACAGGAGATTTTAAACACTGGAAAAATTGATTAATGTATTTACCAATATAAATATAAAAATATATAATGCATTTACTAATATATTAACTATATGGAAAAACTCATTACACAATCAGAAATTTTGAACTATCAGGGAAAGCATTTACTTGTAAGTCCCATGCTTTCCTGAGCCAAGGTTTTGACTCCCAAATAATTCCCATGTTCTTGAGCAGTACTTTATAACAGATCTGGTTGTACAATCAGAAATCATATAAGAACAGGATTCAAATCAAAAGCATCCAGTTATGATGCTTGTCACTTTGCTCTTCACCTACTGTGATAAGAAGTTTCTTCACTGGTAAATGTGCCACAAACTGTCTTGTACAAATTCCCTCATTATGAAGCAGTAAGGTTTTCTTGTCTACCTTTTAATATACATATCACAAAATGTTCATGTTAATGTTAAAATTCTTATAGAATAACAATTCATTCTTCAGGTCCTTTTTGCTTTTCTATTTTTGCTTTTGCACTTTCTCATAGCAGGGGAGAGAACATCACTCATGTATTTGGTGTCTCTGCTGAGGTGAAACTTCATTAGAGTACTGCTAAGCTCCAGGAATAGCCTCTCACAAAAATCATTTACTCCATAGGTATTGCTTTTCTGGGAAATTGCTAAACACATGTTGCATTTAATGGTGAAAATACTACATCTGGGTATCCATAATTTAATCAGAATGGACATTTCTGTTCCACTTATGTGTTTACATTGTGAAAATAGAGATACTTGCTGACTAATCACCTAATGGCTAAATGAAACCAATAATTCCTTCTTTATCACTACACAAAACATAAAATTTTCTGCATGCTATGATGTGTCAATGGGTTTGCAGGAGGATCTTCCTTTATTCTTTTGGAATCTTCCATGAAAATTTTATGCCATGGCATGCAGCTAAGCACGTAACTCAAGTGGCTCCTAGAAAATCAAAAGGTGAAAAAAAATGGAAAAAGCTGTTCTGCCTATGAGAATGTCACTAATGTACTACTGAAGGGATAGGACTTGGTGGTGATAATTGATTTCAAATATTTTGACATCAAGATGGAATTAAAACAGTGGATTATAAACAAACACACAAGTCTATGAAATCTTGTGGGAGCAAGCTGATGTTTCTATTTTTTTCTGGTAACATGGGCCAATTTACTTTTATTCCATCTAGGAAATGAATGGAGGGTGATTTGCTTGATATAAGATGCTTGTGCGAAAGTGGTTATATAATAGAGGAGTTCAATGGACTTAGTGAACACAGGCTGAAATACACTTATCTGACTCTCTTTGACTGTAGCCACTGTGTGAAGGTGTTGCAAACACTATTTAACAGTATTACCCCCCAAAATTTTTGAAAATGGACTGAAATAAATTTTCTGAATTTCAGGAAAAAAAAAAAAAAAGAAGTCTGAGGGTGACACCATGGTGGAAAAATTCTGGGATAAATTATTTTAGAATATAATAATAATAAATTAGCATATTGTATCTTCTTCCTTGGACATATGTAACCTTCCATAGTGGGGCAACTGTGCTTTCATTTAAAATTCCTTGGTTTTCTTAGAAGCTGCAGTCAGGAAAGGATAGGGAAAGGCACACTGGGACAAGGGACAAACAAGAATGTGAGAAATGGAAAGGCAGAATATGTCAGGAGAAAGAAAGAGGCCAGAAGAGACGGATGCACTTTGAAATATGGGGTCAGCAGAATACAAGCCTTCAATAAACCAATAAATTCCACAGTAACTGTTAGAGCTGAAATGGATTTACACTGATGTAATCATGTTCTCACCTCTTCAGTATTTTGCTTTCAATTCAAATTAAAAAAAAAAATATACAGCAACACGACTACTTTTAATTACATACTTATCTTTTGGGCTAGTTTCCTAAAAAAGAAAAAAAAAAAAAAAGAGAGCGAGAGACAGAGAATTATTATGGGAATATGGAAAAGGCCAGCACTTCCTATGCTCAGTGTAAGTCTTGAAAATATAGCAGGTTAATCTGTACAGTATCACAGTCATGGAACCTCCCTTCCAAGAACAGGGACACCTTCCTCTAGACCAGGATTCTCAAGGCCCCATCCAACCTGGCCTTGAACACTTCCAGGGGTGGGGCATCCACAACTTCTCTTGGCAACCTGATCCATTCCCCCTTGTTCTGTCACTGCAAGGTGCTGTAAATTGTCTCCTTTGTATGTGCAGTGCATTTTTCCCTTGACTTGCAATTTTTTATTTAAGAAGGGCATCAGCCACTCCAGTTCTGCTATAGAAGCACTCCCCACAGGTGAAAGCAGGACTGAAAAGAAACAGAGTCAAGTAAACTGTCTGAATTTCTATTTCTTTGGGACAGAACACAGGTTGTGAGGGACATTTGTGCTCAGAAAACACCAAACAAACAGAAAGGGTTGGTAGAATGCTTGGCTTTGCAGACACTGCCATTTGTAAAGCCAACTTAGCAATCTAGAATAAAGAGGCAGTTCTCTAACACATTCCAGGGACACAGTATCATGGAAAGAAAAGATTTTATTGCAATTAAAGGACAGTTTTTCTATAACAGCACATGAATGTGTGACAAGGATGAGTGAAATTAGGCTGGTATCAGGAAGTTCAAATTACTCTGGTAGTGAAGGCTCTGGATCAGCTTTTTAACTGGGGTAATGGTAAAAAACATTTTTCACTGCAAGATAGAGCTCGGTGAATGCAGTAACACCTTCTGAATAGTTCAACTGACTGAATAAAGCCTTTGCTATCAGGTCTTTGTTGCTCTGTCAAAACAAATAATTACTGTATATAATTAATTCCATGCTTCAGTGCTCTGCTGCTCAGCTGCAAGACTAAGAAGGTTTTTTTGCACTCCCGAGGAATAACAAACTTGAATTTTATTCAGTTGCCCTCCTTTGAAGCAGCAGGGACAGACCACGGTGTGGGCCACTCACTGGTACTGGGAAAGCAAGGCTTTGAGTTCTGTCTCTTGTTTGTGGTTAACTCACTGACCTGACATGGGGACAGGAAGGGGTTTTTCTTCTGGATTTCACATTTTTCTGGAGAACAAATTCCATCTTGCTTCCTAGGGTGAGTTGGGCATTTTATGTAACAGATTCCAGGGACAATTATTTGGGAATCAACATCCTTCATCTTCTCCCATTCTCCTTTCACACACTGAAAATTTGCTCATTCTGGTCTTCAGATTGTTGCAGGGAATATCCCTGGCAGCTTCAGACCATTTCACTCCCAGGCTGTTTGTTGTACAGCTGTGAACTCAGAGCAAGCTAAAAAGCCAGGCACAGGAGGGAGCAGTGAAATGTCTTGCTCTGAGCTCTGTGCCATGCTCTTTCACACAGAGGTACAAATCACCATGGGTTGGGAGGCAGAATTGTAGGGGAATATCACAAGAAGCTTAACGTCTTTCTGCAGACACCCACTGCTGTCCTCTGCTGAGGCCAGGGCACTGGGATATTGCTGTGCACACTGCAGCCACTGCAAATCTCCTCCACCAGCCTAGGCTTTTCAGGGTCTAGGATCTTAGTGCCTACCTTAGTAACGAGTCTGCTTTTTCAGAAACAGACTGTGAATGTAGCTCAGGCTTCACCTTCCCCTCCTCTGTCAGTCCTAACCCTAACAACCTCTGTCTCCCATCCATACTTTGACATTTTTCCCTTTCCATGAGGAAAGAATAGCAGAAAAGAAGTGTGGGGGACCTCCTTTTGATTTGGTACACCTAATTTCCCTTCTAACAAAACTCCAGCCACTCCACTCCTCATTCCAACACAACCAATGTATTTGGGGAAACAGTATATTCTGATTTCCTGTTTTCTTTTTACAAAAGGTGCATCTTCAGAGCATACAAAGCTCTGACCAAGCTTGTGGCCAGCACACAGGAGGGTGGGAGAAATATGTACTTCTGACCATCCTGGTGATGGGCATGCACTTACAAAAAAGGGTAAGTTCTACATCCTGCATGACAGAGAATGTGATCTTGCACTTCCATGGAATTCAAAGGTTCAAAATTAACGCCAAGGTCAAAAACCTTTTTCAATGCACAAGAATGTTCTGTTCCTTTTCTCTTTGGTCCTCTCCCTAGCTCACATGCTTAGGAGTTTATCACCTCTCTACTTCCATGTTTTCCATCTGAGAAAGTCATGGCTGTGGAAAAGAAATTAGGGCAATCAGTGGCCTCCCACTTGAATTAGTATTAACTAATGCAATATTTGGGATTTTATCATGGTAGTATCTCCATAAACCATGAAATAATTAAGGATAACACTGATCATGGCCTATGGGGAAATATATTTTAAAAACCCTTATTTACAGACTGAAAGCAGCTCTGCAAGCAGTCCCATTAATCGTGGTGCTATTCAGTGCAAGAAACAGCAAAACATGATCCTAAATGAAACTTCAGGAAAGTAACTACCTGCACATGTAACATATATCACTCTCACCATACTATTATTTCTTTAAAATTTTCAGACCTTAACATTTCTGCTTTCTTTGAAACATAATTCTTCTGTCATTGTGTTCTGATGACTCATCATTCAAGGCACTCCAATGAATCATATCAGTGTTCTTCCAAAATAAAGGTATAACTAGATATAACTTTGGAGCACTGTTTTCTAAACTGCTCCTAGACAAAGTCTTCTCCCTTTATTATAAGCATCTGTTCATGAGATTTTAATAGCTTGAAATTTCATACAGACAAGAATGACTCAAGCAAATAAAAGTATGTTCTGACATACATAGTGATGCGTCAAACTTTCTTTTATATTTTATTTATGGCTGCTTGTTTGTTTAGTTTTTGGTTTGGTTTTGAATAAAAGTTTTTACACTGAGTCATCAGAGATCATTGGACAAGTAAGGATCTTCAGATTTTCTGTGTATAAGTATTTTTAAAGTGTCACAGCCATCACAGATGTACATGATTTGAACACTTTGAGATTACTGTGTTAAAATAGGAACTGAGATAGGTGGCTGGTTTTAAGTGATACTTTACATCTTAGCTGTCTCTAATTTTGAATTCTGAATTCTTAGAAAGTGATGCCACCTGGTAAAATACATCAAGCATTGAAAAGCTTGAGGAATGTCCATTACCCACACTTCTATAAATCCATTTTTCTGTCATTCTTTGACTTTTCAGACACAAATTTGGTGCCAGCAGCACACTGCCATGGAAATTGATTCTTTGATTTTTCTTAATATGGCAAAAATGCTACTTTTTTAACTCTCTAAGCTTAGCTTTTGTTGGTTTATAGCAATTTTGTTGTTAGGTGAAGGAGATTATTTAATCTAACCTTTGGACACACTTTAGGATGACTAGTAAATTTGAGAGAAAAACTGTGGCTTTTGCATTACTTTTTTCTCTTTTATAATTACATTTGTCCCCATTTTTTCCCTAGTCCTCCCAAAACATGCCACCTGGGACACAGAGAAAGAGTTGAATTTGCACTAAGGCTAGGCTGCTTCAAATGGTGCTAATAACATAAAGGCATTTATTGGCATAAAATGGATAATGTGAAATATGAAGTATAACTTCCTTTTAAATGCCCAGAGAATAGAAAGTGGTACATAGAAAGGCTAATATTATTTCTCTTGGCATATTTTGGTTCAGCTTCTCATTCTTTGACTAGTGGTCAGAAGAGTTGTTTTGAACTTCATTTTTAACCATCTACTTCTTTTTTTTTTTTTTTTTGAACANTTTTTTTTTTTTTTTTTTTTTTGAACACTGCCTGTTTTTTCAGACTTTCATCCTTTAAGCCTTCATTACAGCTTTTGCTACCACTGTGGTTCAAAAACTCTCCTCTGAAAAGTTGCAAGGAAGTGCTATGCAGTGTGATTGTGCAATCCAGGTTTCATGCCAGGCAAATTGTTTGTGTCAGAAAGATTATTTAAATCCTACTAAAAACCCTGTCCTTGAAAGAAACAGCTCATACATTATGTCACTTAAAACGAAAAAACACTTCTTATCTAAGAGGACATAATAATGTTTTTGCTGCTCTCATGCCCAGAGAGAGAAACACTCTGCAGTGGGATTTAATCTAAAACTTTCCAACCCTGAGTATGTTTTTGTAGGTGTTTAGCCCTTTCAGGTGCAGAGAGAGTATGGTTTCTGCATCACTGCAGTTATGCTGCAATGGTGGTCTCCTGGTATGCTGGGACACACTACAGTGAGGTTTTCCACCTCAGTGAGATGCAATGCAAGGAAAAGATGCACGAGATTATCTTGACATCTGTTCCCATGCACTGAACCACGAATCAGCCAGAGATTTGCAGAATTAGATTCATCTGTCTTATAAAAAGCTTTATGGCATTCTGGAAAAGCTAAATTTGAGAGTCCTGTAATGCTCAAGATGTATTAAAATTTTTAGGAGAGATTTTTTTCTTTATGATACTTTCCCCACATACTGATAAAAAGTTCTCCCTATAGAACACTTTTGTGTCTCTGCACTGGTTTTTATTCACTAGAGCTCCTTTCCTGACAGTGTAAAATATTGCTTAGCATTTGTGTCTCCTCCTAGTCAAGTTTAGACTGTTTCTAACACTGCCTTCAGGGTTTATAAAAATATATGCAATACTATTGAGAAAGATGATATAATTATATGGGAAGAAGAGAAATTGGATGCCATGATGAGATAGAATTATTACAACAGCAGAGAGCACTGTGTGAAAACCAAATAGATAAATGGGCAGTATTTAATAGTACTGATGAATCTTTAAATCAAGGTTTGCTTCTTCCATAAGAAAATTTTAAAAAATAAAGTTAATAAAGTTAATAATAAAGTTAAGTTGAGACTAATTCAGGTATTGTTCCTCTCCTGTAGCTGCAAGGCCTCTTCTAGAACTCCATGAAATGGCTCTGTTTTCTGGGTACAGCTGTCATAATGCTCAAGTCCTAGGCAAGCAACCAGAGTACGAACAATCATCAGTTATGGGTGCAAAACAGAGGCTGATGTGTCTTGACTATACCTCACTACTAATAGAGACCTCGTGCAGTCTGACTCCAGGGACATGCCAGGTCTTCCTATGCTGGGTTTGCTAAGGTTGCTAGTTCTGACTCTTACAAAAAGCTGGGCAGGCAAGTAATTTTCAGAAAAAGACTAATTCATCCTGCTGGCAATGAAAGAGAATGATCAGTGAGGTCAGTGATGACTTTCCTCCTTGGACTTTCTCATAGAGAAAAATTTCAGTACTGAAATCTGCTCAAAATGTGACTGACTTGAACTTAGAATCAAATTTTTAAGCATCTGAAGAAAATTAGGAAAGTATAGAAAGACAGTGTTGATAGTGTTTTCAGGAGACAATTACCTAACCCAGTTCACCTTGTTATTTGGGAGATTTGCAGCCTGACATTGAAGATCCCTTACTAGTGGTGAGCTAATGAAGCTTGCAATGAAAAACTCAGTGCCAGTTTTCTTCTACTCTCTTGAAGGAGCAATTACATTACAGAAAAATTATTAGGTACATGCAAATCTGGTAATCATCACTACTGTCTGCAGGTTTTCTTTTGAATCATAGGAAAACTTAGTAGTGCAACTTTTGGTGGTCTTGAGAAGAGATCTTAAAAATTCAGGCCTGCAGATGGAGAATGAATCAGATGATGTTACTGGAGATGGAAAAAATTTTAGCCCCATTTCATATATAAAAAATATTTTCATATATGAATGGAACATCATAACAAAGCTTTTCAAAATAAGCATGAGTGTACATGCCTGGTTATAAAAAAAAAACACTTGACCAAGATGTTGATTGTACTGACAGAGAGCTTTTCAGCACAGCAACTCAATGCTTTCTCTCCATCTTCACAGGAGTCTCTGCTGCCAAAAAAAACAGATTACAAAGGCTTCTGCTTTTGCAAAAGTGGTAGCACAGTTTCACTGCCATTCTCTCTCTCTGTGCTCAGATCTGACAGACCACTGCTTATCAGTGCAGTTATGCACTCGCATATGGATGGAAAATGTATTTTTTCCATCACCTCCCAGATAAAATCAGATGCAATTTTTCATCCTTAGGAAAAAGAGGACAGATACAGTCAACTTCCAGGTCGGAGAAATTTAAAAAATAGATTTTACCTTAGAACAGATGCAAGTGTAGGTGGATATTTGGGGTCCATTCACCTTTACGTAGTAACACTTCATTCCTGATTTCAGTCTTGGAATAGTGGTGGTGAACTCTGCCACCTCCAGACACTGTTTCCTTTTGGGAAGGTATCAAAAGCAAAAAGTGAGGTCAGCAGTTCAATACCAAGGGAAAAAACAGCACTGTGCTGCATCTTCCTCACTGACACTGACAATTTAAATGTCTATATGAGTCTCACATAGGAAGCTCATATTTTCCTGCATGAGTCATTTAATGCTTCATACCCCACTTCATCATGAAAAATACCCTCTAAGTCCTCTATATTTTAAACAGAAAAATAAATACATCTCTAGACTAAAACTACACGAAGACTAGCACAGATCAATTGGTGTTGCAGAGTATAAGAAAACAGCACCAACAGCCCAGGCAAAACTGAACTTTCAAATGAACATTTCTTCTGCTTTCTTTCCTCTCTTTCTTCTCTCTCACTTGACTCCTTCAACATGAGAATCTTGAATAAAATATTATGAAGTTTCTTAATTTGACACTGTTTTCTTTAAGTAGTCATATAAGGATGCTAAAACAAAACTACTCACTAAGCCTTGAACTATTAATATCAGCCTAGGTTTCCCAGAGAAGCTGTGAATGCCCCACCCCTGGATGTGTTTAAGGCCAGACTGGGTAGAACTCTGAGCTAATGGAAGATGTCCCTGCCTGTGGCAGAACTAAATGATCTTTAATGTCCCCTACAACCCAAATAATTAGATAATTTTATGATTCTAATGAATAACTGGTAATATGAAAAGTGAAAGTTGCCAGATGACAAGGTTGTAAAAGGAGGAACAGTAAAGCATGTGCCTTACCAAAGCATATAGTCCTTCATATAACAGTGATGTATCTGTTCTCTGTTGATACGTTTTCTACTGCCGGTAGTTGAAGACTGGAATAGGTCAGACTGCAATTTTTAGAACTTGTTTTCCTTTTAATAGAAAACTCCACATGAATTTTGTTTCAGAGGACTGTAATTCTGTTTTGCAATCAAATTATCCTGGCTATTTAATCTAAGGACTGAAGTATATTCTAGCAAAAAAAAAAAAAAAGTTAAAAAAACCAATTCCCAGAATCAGAATTATATCAGTAAGCATTGAATTATTAGATTATCTGGTCTATGTGATTCTTTCTTTTTAAAAAATATCTTCTTTTTCCAAATAGGCAAAACAGAATTTATTCTATGACTATAAACTCAATGGACATGCAGGTCTGCAAGATTTTCCTCTCATTTTGGGAACTAAAAAAAAAAAAAAAAGAATTAACATTGTATTGGATTTCCTCAATATTTGTTCAAATGTCAAGCAAGTTTGCTTGAATGTCTTTTCAATCTCTTGTTGTTTTCTTTTAACAACATCATTTTAATCGTTACTGATACTATCTTTGGGTAGTATTAGGTAGCATTATAGGATCACTGAGATAATTTAAATCCAGTCACAGAAGTTTGCTCAATTACTCCATCATTTACTCCCAGAGACCCTCATGCCACAGACCAGACAAGCCCCAGAGCATGGGATTGGGTGACACCTGAGCTCTTGCCAGTTTTTTTCTGGATTGGCTGAGTAAAATTTTCTGCTCCATATTCCACATTTTCTTATATGATGTCTACTAGCAGTTCACATATAAACATTCATCCAATTCCCTCCTAGCAGGGCACGGAACAGCTGCACAGGCTCTGTAGGGAGCCTGAGTTTTGATATGGTCTTCACAGCAGTGAAAGGGGCACAGATCACAGGTAATAGAGGTAGCCCTACACGCCTGTACTCACTACCTGGTCCATATTCATCTGGACCATGGCTAAAGTGTGCTGGGGCTAAAAAAGTGATAAAATAGACAATGCTTTCCATTTCCAAATATATATTCTACATGTTTGCAGAATTGTAATGTAGAAAGTGAACTGTGGAAACATTTTCCTTCCTTAACAAGGTTATAAATTTCTTTAGCCTTAACTAAGACATTCGGCAAGACTAATGAAAAAACCTCCAATTTTCTTTTGTCTGAATGAAATGTGTGACTGAACATCATATACTCATGTTCTTGAAGACTATCACCCAAATAATTCAAGTTTTCAGGATCAAGATATTAAATGTAGGACAAGAAAACATCAGTGCTTTGCATGTGTGTTTGTGTGTGTTTTTGTTCTGTAATCTCTAGTTTGGGTTGAGTTATATTATTTCAAGAAAAAACCCTGAATTTTCTGAATACTGTTTTTGCATTTGAATATGGGTAAAAGCTTATTTCCAACTTCAAGCCATATGGTGAGTGGTGATTCACATTTGAAAATAATTCCTGCTATAACTGCCGCTGGTTGCTCTTGGGAATAAAAACTGAAACAAGAAAAGTAAGCAAAAAGAGTATTCCCAAACTGACTGCTGGATATAGATAAAACTCGTATCTGAAATATTTAGCATTCTTTCCTACATACACATTTCCAGAAGACTTCTTGGTCACCTAAGCATTTTCTGATCACTTCAACCGACCCCCTTGCTCAGGAGCAGCCAAAACCCATCAAGCTTTGGGTGGCTGCTCTGTCTGGGCTGCAGCCAGGAGCAATGTTATGAGTCTCTGCAGAACTTCAGAGGCATCTGTGCCTGCAGATGAAGCCTGTCAAGGAGGTGTTCTGGGCTTGGTTCCCACTCCCAGGGTCTGCTCCCTGGGCTGGCAGGGGCATGCACTGAGTTTGTGTCTCTGTCCTCTGCCTGGGGAAGTGGCTCCAGTGGTTGCACAGCACATGAGCCTAGCTCAGGGGGAATTCCTGCCACAAGAGAGAGCACAGCAACACCCAAGGGCACCATTCCTGCTCCAAGCAGAATCTGATCAAAATTATTGATCATCTGCCAGGCACAGCCAAGTGCCTCTGAGGCCAGCCCAGCTCTGCATGAAGCAAGGAGTCAGGTCAGACAGATTAAATCACAGGGCTGGAAGTGAAACAAGGGTAAGACAACAAGTGAGCCCGAGCACTAGGAAGAAAAAGGAAAGAACATAGTACTTAAATCCAGCAGAGAAATTAAAAACCATGGAAGCAGATCCAGCTGCTGTTGAACTTAGCTGTGAGCTCCTTTGGACTTTATGAAAACATAAAACTGGAGAACAATCTCTATTATGTATCCAGGTGTGCCTCGATAATCTCATCAAATCAGGGGAAACATCAACGCCAAACCTTGATTGCACAAGATTTCAAATTGGAGAGTTCCAAAGGGAGGAAGAATAGTACAGAGGAACGATTTTAAAAGATCTTTTCCCAGTTAATCGTTCTCTTCACCTCCTGCCTGGCAGATGATGTAGTAGGTAAGCTAAATAACAATTGCTCCCTCGTTTTCAGTTAAATTTTCTGAGCTATTTATCTGAGCTACAGATCAATACATAGATCACACAGAAATATAAACCTTGAAGATTTTGCACTAGGTCAGGACCAAGCATAATTTGTCACCTCTCATCTCCCTTTCACTCTCTCTGGGCACTATCAGACTCCTGATGAGAGCTTGTCTAAACTGCCTTTATGCCAAAAATTTTTAATTTTTTCACCAGCGGACATCTTCTAGCTCTCCTTTTGACAGGTGAAAATAGGGCAAAATTAAACATCATCAACTCCTAAGGAAATGGTTCTTTGTTTTGTACCTCTTATGTTTTGTGTGTGTAAAACTTTCGGAGACTGAATAGGGTCTGCCATTTTTTAATATCTTATAGACTATCATTTTCACATCGCTTTCACCATGTAGATAAAGTTCTAGTGCATTAGAAATTGCTCAAGCAAATAAACAGTTATGAAATCCCTAAATTTTATGAAGATTATATTATTGAACTAGTGCCTTTCTGCCAAAAAGCCAGCTGTAAAATCTCAATTCTCAAATATACAATTCTGAATTTTTAATTTCACAGAACATCATCTTATCCAAGAAACTAAATACATTATTGATAATATTGCACAAGATCAAAAGAATTAGCCATCTAAAAGCAAATTAGACAATAACATTTATTTTTAATGTGTTTTAGAAAAATGTTCACGTGAAGGTTCATGTAATTTAAATTACCATCCTCTTTCTTTCTGCCTATTCTTAAAAAAAACCAGAAACCAATAGTATTACAGAAATTAAAACAGTGCATCTATATTGTATACATTTCTACTAATGATGCTACAGAAAAAGCTTTGTCTTAAATAAATGTGAATGGTCTCACAGTGAATACATTTTTATGAACAGATGAGTACATACAGAAAACCAGATGAATCACAAGATAATCCTGGTTTAGAAAATTGAGATTCTGTGGCAGGCAGTGCTTGCCTTAATTGTGACAGTATTTTGCTGTAAACTATTGACATTTCTTCTCAATTAGATGGATTCTCTAGACTGCTGAGGCTGCCAGGCCAGAACAGAGTCCACCTGGGTGCTTAAACAGGATAAGACAAAGGCATCTCACCTGGATGTAGGAGCATTTGATGCATTTGAGAGGGGAAGAGAACACAATGAAAAGTAATGAAGGCACACTTCTCTTTTTCCAGTTTCTTTATACTGGGATAATTTCTCATATTCAGATGAAAAACTGTATTTAGAACCATGCAAGCAGATTGACCTAAGGAAACACAATTCCACTTACTACTTATGCAGGGATGCTTTAAAACATTTCCACAACCTTCCTTGCAAATGATGCTCTTTACTGCCCAAGCATTGCAGGGTCTTTTCTATGCTGCATTTACCCCAGGCCACCTCCCACATGTATAAAACCAAAAGATTTTGATATGAATAGACATCCATTCAGTTTTGGAGAAGTTCCTGAGGAAGAAGATCAGCTAGACTTGCCGCTGCATCTGTTAAGGTTAATGGTAAGACTTTAACATAAGAGTTTATCTCATCCTCCACAGGTGCAAGGTGGAGCCAAGGATCGAAGCCCTGCTGCACACCACAATTTTACACCAGAAGGGCCAGCTCAGAGTTTTCCATGGAAGGTAAGGATGCACTGACAGTGAAATCGATGTCTGCAGATCATGATCTCATTTAAGGCATTTGCCCAGATGTCTTGAAAACTCTCCATCAATCTCCAGCATCCCACAGAGCACAGGTTGAAAAAAATCTAATCTAGAGCTGTTGTTCCTGTTACTGAACTGCCATATGCTTCCCAGAAGAGAGAACAAGAGAACAAGCTCAGTGTTCACAAGAA
>PYHW01009485.1:6902786-6918762 GCA_013186435.1 Turdus rufiventris
TCATTCTCTTTTGTACCCTTCCTGTTGGAGGCACACTGGGTGGTGGGGCCAAAACAGCAGCTGAAAAATACCTGTTTTAACCACCTCTACATACAGAGATACAATAATATAGTGCTGCTAAGTGGTTGGGTGGGGAGGAGTTAAATCAAATCCCTTGCAAATGCACGAAGAGAAAGACAACCAAAACAGAGACAAAGGAATCACAGCTGGAGGAAGAAGGAAACTGCAGCAATCAAAGGTTGATGTTCCAGGAGCTCATCAGGATCCACTCCAGCTTTGTGGAGATGCTGAGATAAAAGGTCTTTTCTGATTGATTTGACCAACTTTGAATGCCTTCCATAATCATGTTAATGAATGCCCAGTGATGTCACAGTATTTATTTACAGAAGCCTGACAGTTTCTTAAGCAATTGCAATCATGGTAGATTTGATTCCTGCCAGTACAATCATCCATACATTCCCATTTTGTGACCCAAAGATGAACACTGTCTAGCAGCATCCTTCTGTAATTCTCAGCTAATCATAATTAAATACATATTTTTCTATTTTTCTGCCTGTATTTCTAGTTTCTTTTGGCTTGTCCTGCCAGCCTGCAATTCGGTGACACCACAATGAAGCTCTTTGTCACATCATTTAATTCTCTCCATCCAGTGAATGCCTGACTAACTGCCATTTATCAAAAATTTTGTGAAATAAAATCAGGTTGGGCTTTTATCACCTTAGACATGTCACAACTTTCAACAGATTGACCTGAAAGCTGTCTGCTCTTAGAATGGATGGACACTTCCTGGAAAGGAATTCCAATTCCATATGTATATAGTAACTAGTAAAGAAAGTAGACAATATGAATAGAATGTTCCTGGTAAGTATAAAAATAGCAGTAGGGATATAAGATATTAGCATGTGCATCTGCTATTCCCATGACTTATTAGGAAAACGGAAATAAATTATTATACATATTGACTAATTGCTTTTCTTGAGTTTTATTTTGAATTCTTATTTGTTGGCTCCATGGTTCCATGTGAAGCCTTTCCCAAAGGCAAGAACATTCATTCAATAGTAAGCAGTTAAACATTTCAAACAGCTTGAGAAACAGTCCATAACAATAAAAGGGATATACTTAATCTGGATACGCAAATTTCATAAATTTCTCCAGGGCAGTGTATTCCCTCTGCAGTGTTTTACTAGCTTAAATGCCAGCACAGCTGTCTTTATCTTTCCCCCTGGGTACTAGTGTTCCTCTTAATGTTTCATGAGGGAAATAAAAAAGGGGAGTTTGGTACAAATCATTTTCGTTTTTAAAAGAAAAGAGAGTTCACACTCAGGACTGGCACTCTATCAAAGGAGCTTTTCACTTATTTGTGGGTCATTTGTGGAAGAGACTTTATTTATCAGGCTTCTGAGACACTTCTTTAGGTCTGTTGGCACCAATAAAGCTAAGTGGCACACATAAAGGTTGAAAAACTAAGTTCCATTACAGCAATTCTGGAAACATTTTGAGTTATACTACAAATATTTACCTGATGTCACCAGACAGCTTTTTCATACAAGTTCTGCCCTTAAGCATTCTGGGGATTCCTTCTACGAGTGTTGTACCAGGTGGTTTTTATTGCCATCATTCAGCTCACAGGTTGCCTTTTTGAATAATTCATTCTGCCACAGCTTCTTGCTGTTACTGTGGGTTTGTTTTTTTTTTTCCAGATAAACACTGAAATCTTCAGCTGATGAACAACTTCAGAAACTGAGCAGAGATTCTCTGGGGTAACTGAAACAGTGCAAGACTCTGCTAGCTAAAGATCTACCCCTCAGCTGTTTGCTTACATGGCACCTTCCTTCTCTGTCTTGCAGACAATAAATGCATGATAGTGCACATGTTCCTTCATCCAATTCAGTGACTCCATAACTGACTCCAACCTTGCCTCCAGATTGATCCACTCCATGGATCAGGAACAAGGATATTCATTTTAGTGAACACAGGATTTATGGCTTTTACCAATGCTTGCAACACTTTAATGAATGCACTACTCTGGCAGATGATTTTGCCCCAGATGTTTTAAGATTGAGACGGCTTCCTTAGTGCTAATGATTTCATGCCATGTGTGCATGTAGCCTGTGAGCTTCAGGAGGAGATGGAGATTGCAGATTGCACCTGAAGAGAGCTCTGTCTGCCACTGACTCCTGCACAATGGCAGAACTTCCACTACTGCTCTTCCAGGCTCTTGTCAGGACAGGCATCAAGGTCCATCACATTATTCCAGCCCAACTGGAAGACACTGTCACATGAAGGAAATATCTGGATGGGGGTATCAACTTTCTGCCTGGTTTGCATCTGCAATGCAGCCACAAAGGCCAGTACAGAAGAGAGATGGTACAGTGACACGATTTTCACAGAATCACAGGATATGCTGAGTTGGAAGAGACTCACAAGGATCTCTGAATGAAGCTCTGGCCCTGTGCAGCACCATTCCCAAGAGTCACACCATGAGCCTGAGAGCATTGTCCAAGTACTTCTGGAGCTCTGTCAGGCTTGGGGCTGTGAGCACTTCCTGGGGAGCCTGTTCCAGTGTTCAGGCATCCCAACTTAAACCTTGTCTGACACAGCTTCAGGCCATTCCCTCAGGTCCTGTCACTGGTCACCAGAGAGAACACATCAGTGTGTCTGCCCTTCCTCTTCCTTTGTGAGGAAGTTCCACTGCAATGAGTTTCCCCTCAGTCTCCTTCAGGCTGAACAGACCAAGTGACCTCTTTCCAACCAATTACCGAGAGACTGTAGAGATCAGAGTAATTTTAACTGTAAGGATTGTCTAAAAATTTTCTACAACTCTGCAGCACACCAAGAATGCTACAGTTATTGCTAAGGCATTCCTGACACACACAGGACCTTATTTTGGAGATTATACCTGAACTTGCAAGTTATTGCAGTGATAGAACAATGTTAAGAAATTAATATATAGCTAGCTCACAGCTAATTACAAAGGTCTTCAGAATGTGTGCTTTATAATCTCCTAAAGCCCATCTCAAGTAAAAGACAATAGACTGAGGTGGGTTTTTTTAGTCAGGAAATACTAAATTAAATTAAAATTAATTTATTAATTTTCAGAATGCTGTTCACAATACTTTACAGTATTACAATATCATATTAATTTTCATGTTTTTAATTGCTCTAAATTGCAAAGGTTGAATGTGATAGAGCATTTCCCAAGGGGAAAGGGGCAGCTGCTCTAACAGAGGTGCTGATCTTTCAAACATGCATTCACTATATCCTTTTCTCAGAACACAGGTGCTGGCAAGACTCAGGATTTGAGATGGAGAATGGAGGCAATCCAGCTGCATCATCTTGGCATTGCCTGTGCTATACAGGAGCATGGCAGCCCTGGCAGGATGCATGAGGAGTTCCAACCTTCACCAGGCCTGTAAGATTAATCTCTCTTACTTTCTTCTCATTTCTGGGGTGAGTGTATTCAGTTTTCATTAAGCTGCTGTGAAGATTTGAGACAGCTTTGCTCACAAACCTCTTTCTTTCCTGCCTAGGACTAGACCTGCTTCATTTCTTCTACACCTGGAGGTAAATCAAGGTGAAATTCATTAAAGCTGTTTAACTAGGTAAGACCAAATCTAGGCACAGCACATCCTCACTCACTTTCTCCTTTTTCATTAGACCTGTTTATCAGTGACACATCACAGAACTTGCACTTTAAAGTACAGCATTACTCCTTATTTTGATGGTTTTGTTGATGTGCCAGTGTTTCAGCAGGAAAAATTACTGCAGATCAGAGAATTACAAATCCGGTTTGCAGATCCTATATGTTTTCTGAAATATCACTTTTGGAGAGAGGAAACCAAATGTATGAGGGATTCATACCTTTCTCTCTTTGGAGTTTGGTCTGTCACAAACAACAGTCAGTCAATTGTCTGTCAAAAGTTAAAGAAATCTAGATAGGTCATTATGGGCAGGAAACTGCAAAATAGGGATCATAATGTAAAAATATCATTTTTTTATAACTGAATTTACAACTCCTTTTTTCTTAGAAGCACCAAGTCAGCACCTCTGCCTCCTGATCTCAGGGGCTATGCAGTTTTACCTAAACTCTTAATAGTGAACTGCATGTTTTATTAATCATAAAGCACTGCAATGGCCAAGGTACCAATATTTCATATGAAAAAGCACATAAGAGCAGGACAATCAGAAATGAGTGAAAATGGATGTTACCATAATCCACCAGGAGAGGTGGATGGAGGAATGATTCCTGTAGTAGGTAATCATCTTCTAGAACACAATAGAAATTTGGTTTGTGTAGTGTAGGCTCCCAAAGCCATATTACATTTTCCAGAAGACATTAAGGAAAGCTTATCATATGGGGGAGGGATTAGCTCCACAGCTGACAGCACCAAAATATTTTGGTTTTCAGCTCCTTGTCAAGAAATCAAATATGTGAACAGGTATAACCCCCTGGGTTGTAGGCAATCATTGCTCTTGCATTTCTTTTTCATATCTACAGTTCCAACCAAAAAAACCCTGTCCTAAATCTAGAAACCAACATAATAGCTACAGAGGTAATATATATACATCTGTCTGCTGACTGCTGGCATAGGGCCTGAGTGACTAATTAAAATCAATTACTCAGAAATGGCTGCAATTTTTTCTTCATTATACATACTTGCTATCCAGATGGAGGTAAGTTTATTTATAGCACACTGAAGTATTACCTTCTTGAATTTCTTGTAAATTACTGTCTACTATGAGTTTGTACAATTTTAATAAGAAATATTCTGTTCCAATTTTTAGAGAAGTCCAATTTTCTCCTTGATAAATAGTCCTTTACAACAGAGCAACCAACCAAAAAAAAAATATTGTTCATCCTAACAGATCTCAGTCCACATGTATGTGTGGTAAACCAACACAGGAAATTTGAGTTACACTCCCCAGAGCAATTTTAAAGTTGTAAAGGTCTGGTTTTATGGTTTTGGTGTTACCTCTATGCATTGAACTCTACCTGTCTTTTCTTACAGAAAGTATTATTGTATTATTTGGGAACAATGGCCATGTATATTTGAAATTTGAAATCTGGTCAGAAAAAACAAAACAAAACAAAAACCCAAACAAACAAACAAACAAAAAAACCCCAAAACAAACAAACAAAAAAAACCCTTGAAAAAACAAAAAAAAACCAAACAAAAAAATCAAACAAATAAACAAGGCTTTTATCATGAAGCGTCTGGAGATAAACCATTCATTCCAGAGGAATTCTGCTACAATCTTTCAATCTCAGTAAGGGATATACAGCACTTTCAGGATTCCTCTCTTGTCCTTAAGCATCACTTCTGAATAGAGGGGAATTACTTTGGAGTGCCATGCCACGAGCTATTCAGAATGACAATTGTTTAGGAAAAGTCCAAAGAATACTTCAGCAAGCTGCTCTGTAACTGCAAGTGAAATCATACAGAAAACAAGTGAAATCAAGTTGTAAACTTGAGAATATCTGAATAAACATCAAGGTCAAGCACTTGTTAAACTCTGACTCTCAGAACTGCTTTTTTCTGCCTACCAGGGACACATGAACCTGCAAGACTGAATTTTTTAACACATTTGCTTTGAGAGAGGTCATGTGTCTGGAAGGCACTTCTCTATACATGCCAAACTGCATTTTCTACATCATCAATATGAATTGATTTTTATCATCCTTTAGAATATATACAGTATATTACTCATCAATCTAATAGCATTTTATTCTTTACCTAAATGAAATATTGCTCATGATCTCTTCTTATGCTCTCACTCTATTTCACCAATCAACCATAATAACACTGTTCAAATCTATCTGTGAGATTAGTCACAATCCTGAAATTTTACGGTGTATAAAAAATTGATACTGGTAAATTTTAGCTGAGGAAAAAGGAAAATGAAACGAGATATTGTTTTAAAGGTTAAATATTTTCTTGGTGTATCTGTGTTACATCATGGTTAAACAAATGCCTTTCATGTGGGAACATGTCCAACTTTCAAAAAGAAGGATTTTACCCACCTGGATCAGTCTATTCATGATAACAATAAAAAGTATATCTCTAAGATTTGACTCCAGCAAGGACTTTGATCTCCAAGTTATCTAATATGTGTATGATCATATATGTGAAGTCCCTTTCTCAGTTATATAAGATATAATATTCTTAGAATTATCAAAAAAGGAAGAATTTAGCATACTCCCATGTATATTTTAGCTCTTTATATCCTCCTTACATTTCTTTAAGCATCATTCTGTTTCTCAGTTTTTTCTATCTGAGAAGACCTGCAGCCCTGTTTTATGTATCAGCCAGAAACTGCAAGCGTAGCTTATCCACCATGACATTAAATTGTGGAGATACTTTGTGCTCATCCATTTAAGCACATTTTATTCAAAGAAAATAATGATATTTCTTTAGCCACTAACCAACAACACCTTTTTAAAGGTCTGTATTTTCTGTATTTATAGTAAAAATATATATTTTACTTCATTGCTTTTGATGCCTGACCTGTAGGTAAATGCCATTAGACACGCTCCTATCTCCCTGCCTACAAGACTGAGCTCAGAATCATCTGTCAGAAAGTGTGTGACCTGTAGGTTAATGGACTGAGGATAAATTGAGATGAAAACCCCAAAGCATCTAAACTGGATCTAACTCTAGTGCAATAGTTTAACAGTCAGTCGTACTTCTACTTCACCTCTTCTCATTCTCCAGAATCACTTTGCTTCAATATCCTTCCCTTAATATTGGCAACTGATTGTTCAGAAAATGGCAGATAAAGCCTGTGCTGGGCTAGTTAAGCAGGAGTGCTAACGGCAGCTGGTTTTCAAGAGGTCTGGAACACTCAGTGCTCTTTTTATTAGCAGTATCAGGCACATGACTTGCACTCCTTATCAGTCCAAATGTCTTGATAGATAAAATCCCACCTGTATTTTATTCAGGTGCAACCAATGAGAATTTTGAGGGCCCTCAGCAATTTAATTGGGCCATTAGATCATCAGAATATTTTCATGGGAAACTCAGAACCTAAATGTTTACTTAGCTCTAGATCTTGTAGCCATCTTCTCACCATTTTAAAGACACCTTTTGCCATCTGGGATTTTCTCTGCAGTTTTACCACCACAAGTCATCCCTAGTCTTACCCGGATTTGTTCCTGAGTGTAGAGTGAAGAACATGATGAGTAAGAGTAGAACTAGAAAACCTTATTAAAAAGGCAGGGAAAAAAACAACAACAACTACAACAGGAACAACAACAACAACAAAATACACAAGAAAATTGCAGTCCTTGGTGTTCCATAAACATATAATCTGCTCTGAAAGAAAACCACAGCTGGGGAAGGAAAAAAGGATTAAGTTTCAGCTGTGACAGAGCTGAGACAATTACAGACAAAGCTTATCTTGTGAAAGTGGTTAAAGAGTAAGTCTGAAAATAAAGAAGATTAGGAAAAAGAAAACTCCTAGTCAACCTGTGATTACATACTACCAGAGCAATAGATCTGAATCTCAGATTTGAAAAAAATGCCTTTAAGATTTTATGCTTAAAGAAGTGGAATTCTGTGTTTATTTCTGTGTTTCCACCTGACAGGGATTAAGCTAAAGAAGATTTTTTTTCTAACTTAGATACAGCTAAAAAATTTAGCCAGAGTTGCTGTGTTAAATGTGAGCTGCACAACGCAAATAAGCCTCATGCATTTATTACTCAAAACTGATGTAAAATCCACCTTTGCCGTCCTCCATTTCTAGAGTCTGAGAACCCACTAAAAATATGGGAAAAGCATTCCCTTTAAAGTCCCAGCTTCTCTTGGAAACCCAGCTGGAAACCCATTTCTGCAGAAGTTATAAAGGAAAGTTTCCTTTGTCATTCTCCATCACTGACTCTTAATGGGGAGCAGCTTGAGGAGCTGTAGCTGCTGGAGCACATCCCTCTCCTCCTGAAGGCAACATCTGCCTAAGTGAGCACCCTGAGACTGCTGGGAGCCCCCTGCCCCTTTCCTCTATCTGACAGCAGCCAAATCCCACGTCTCCACAGCTGGGTACTGACAGCTCTGGACAGCTGAATCCCTGCAGAAATCCTTGGATGTTGGTGCCGCAGGACTTGCCCATCTGCACCATTGTATGTAGGCATGACAAATCAGAATGTAGCACTAAGAAAACATTTTCTTGTAACAAAGCTTGAAAACTACTTTTAGTCAGACATCCTTAATTAGAGCAGCTGCCAGTAAAATAAGTGCTTTGGCTAGAAAAATAAAGAGATCTGCTATGCCTTTTGCTCTGCTCAACCCACTTGAATGTGGCCCAAACATAAGACAAAAATATTAATTGAATTCATGTTTTAAAGATTTGGATCTATTCAGCTGTTGAGTACTCTCAAGCCTAAATAACAGCTCTATTAATTATTACCCACAGTCCTCTGTTTAGAGCCACAGCTGTTTTCCTTTTTCACAGACATTTTTCACAAATTACAAAACTACCTAAATTAATAAAAGTCTAGGCACATATGACTGCAAGAGCTGGAAAGAGTTTCAGCTCATAAACTGTGTGATTCTCCAAACTGCTAATCCAGAGCAACTGAGCTAGTTTATCGGTCAGCTTTCATCACTTAATGAAATTACTCAAATATTGAAAAACACAGCCTGGATGTCTTTAATGTGGGTGGGAAAGATGTCTTGACTAGCTACTGCTGTTTCTAGTATCTTTTGGAAGCTGTATCAAATACATTCCCTAAACTTACGTAACACTTCATGGTATCATTATATGTGTGCCCAAAAGGACCACCATCTATCAGCAAAATCAGGTTATGAGGTTTTCAGAAAGCTCTTCTTGGCTTTATGTGAAAGCTGGTTACACAGGCTTGGAGACAAATGGAAGAGCTAAGCTGATGCTACAACTGTTTTCTCACAGATTTATTCCTCCAGAGTAGAGGTGATCTGGCATGATTAAAAAAGTGGGCTTGGTTCTTGGGATTTGTAAGAGCAGCAATCCAATTTTTGTCTCTAGTTACGGAAGAAATGAAGCACGTGAATGATATGAAGTGTCACCTGTAATTTTTGTGGGAAAATGCTCATAAACCAATACTGCATTTCAGCACGTTTATTAAAATGTGTGCATTTCCCTGTGAGGTTTGAAAGGGTGCATATTTTTCTTGATGAACATGAATGCATTCTATTAATAAGAAAAATTACTGTAACAAGAGAGGAGAGGAGAGGAGAGGAGAGGGAGAGGAGAGGGAGAGGAGAGGGAGAGGAGAGGAAATCCAAAAGAATTAATTTGCTTTTTGAAAGATGTGTCAACATCTAAGCCAAAGTTTCACATGCTTGAAAGCATCCATGATACTTTGAAAAGACCTAATTTCCTATAAAAATGAGGTAAGATAAAGAACTGTGGGTTGGTGGGGTTGTTTTAGTAGATACAACCCTATTCACAGTCCTGCAGATCACTTGTGGGTTTTGTTTATAGTCTGATTTTGCATTCCAACTTTTAAAAGTTCTTCCTTTCATTCCTGAAATTGTTCTTTCTGTGATTAGAGTGAGCTGATGTCTGCATATACTGTCAGCCACCAGACCCTGGTAAAAGCGAACATTTAGGAGCAATGGCACTCAGGACATGGTTTGGTAAACATTTAAAGTCATGTCCCACAAGAAAATGCAGAACCATATGTGGCCAAGGAAAAGGATTCCCTCTGTCTCTAATGCTGTGTTGCTTCTCTCCTGAAAGAGGGATGAGGGATCTGCTTTGAGACAGGAGACAGGAGCCATAGTACCAGCAAGATCTTTGTTGTGCCAAGCACCACCTGGACTGCCTCCAACCTTCAGAGCAGCCAGTTTCACTGCTGCCTTTCCATCTGTGGGTGGGAAATAATGTGAAGCAGAAAAAACAATAAATACATTCATTCCCTCCTCCCTTCCATGACCTGCTATTCTACTCTAGCTGCATTTCCTATGTCAATTACGCAATTTTTAGGTCAATGTGAACATGTTCCTGTGTGTTTGCAATCTGAATGCTCTTCTAGTGTATCTCATTCTTCTTTCCAGGAACTGAAGGTACTCGTCAAAGCTGAAGGGGCTGGGTTTTTTTCCCCTAAAACACTCATTTTCTTAATTACCGTAAACCAGCATTTCTCCTTTGGTGAGTATATAACATGTCATTTGCTGATTAGATTTGCAGCAGTTTTAAGACGTGGTTTACATCTCACTAGATTTTATCCTTGGAGATCTTAAACTGACGTGGTGTCCAGAGGGTCCTTGTATTACCAACAGGGGTTTGAACCCTGCTTTTTTTCATCTCAGGCTGTTGGAGAGGGCAGTAAGGGTGAGTAAATCAACTGAAGATCAACTTTGCACCACGTACAGCTCAAACTCATTTACAGATTTTTTTTTTTTTTTTTTCCTGTGAAATCACTTTAAAAGCACAAACAAGTGCAACTAGGAAAGAACTGAAACATATTTGGTAGTTATGACTGCTAAAGCATAGAGTCACTAAACAGAACAAAAAGAGATTACTTTTAAGACAAGGCAAAAGCTGTATCATAGATCATTTGAAAGTGTTCTCTGTAGTGTTCCCTATAAATTTTCTAGCCACTTTCCTGTATTTCCTAGGTATATATTCCTACACATTATTTAACTAAAAATGAAATATTTGACTTTTTAAGGTTCTGTTTATAGACTCTAGGGCACTATTTCACCGTGGAATGGGCGATTCTATGGAATTCATGTCTTCTGCACACAGAAGGAATGTACAAAACTGATCAGAAGATTGCTTCCTTTCAGAAAAAAAATTCTCCCAGTAGACAGAATGAACATACACTGCAAGAAAGTGTTATTTTGTGTCCTTTTTTCCCTTTTCCATGAAAATATTTCTGTAAACATTGTAATCTATTCTCACCAGTTATTTTCCCTGCATCTTTAAAAATGAGGCAGCTCTCTAAAACTCTTCTAGGAAAAGTCCATATCCCACAGAACTCTGTTAATGAATAACAGACACTACAACAGATTTAGAGGACCCTTATATCATTCCAGCAGATCTTTTAGTTACTTATTTCTTGTTCAAATTCAAAACCATCAGAAACAGAGATCTTGAATTTTGATGTTAATTATAAAATAAACAGCACATTATGTTCTTCTCTATTAAGCCATGGGCATAAAGAGGGATGTTTCTTCAAGCTTCTACACACCTAATTTCAAATCTTCCTCCAATCAGGCAGAAGTAACAGAAGAGTCTCATGGAAATAGCAATGTAAGTATCAGAAATGTTATAACTAATTAGTAATGAATGAATGACGTAAGTGAAACAGAAGAAACTATAACAAAAAAAAAAGACCAAGATATATTGATGACACTTAAAGGAAAACATGAAAAGCATACATGCACAATAATTTCCTTAGCCACCTCCCCCTTCTTTTTTTAATTAAACTTATCCAGAAGAAAGGATACTTTTAAAACCTTTATTAATGATTTGCTTTATTATATAGAACAGGATTTGCATACCTGCCCCTTTTCTCACTTTTTTACTTCTAGCTTCACCAGGTACTAGAATATACTTAATATTCTGTACCAATAATCTTTTTTCATTGAATACCTTTGTCTTTCCAAGTGACAGCCTCAATCATTCCAGACAAAAGCAGAGTGAAGTTTGCATTAACAGAGTACACTAAACATATCATGGTCTTCATTCATTGAAGAAACATTTGCATAATTGCCCTAAATTAGAGACATTTAATTTTAAGTGATTTACTAAAAGTTGAAAAAGACTTTTTATTCTCAATTGTATATAGTCTGATTCATGACAAATCCTTTGTAGTATGTCACACAGGAATTTTCTATTTCTTGTCAAGATATTCAATTGATAACAACTTTTCTACCAGAGAAGTTCGTGGTGGAGAGTCCTACTGTGGTACAGTAATCTGGATACTCAAACTTCAGAGGTAGAAAGGGGAAACCACTGCTAACTTCTGAAGGTATTTAAACCTTTCTGCATAGTTTTGACTAGCAAACACATCATGTTCTAAATTTTATTTTATATTTCTCTTCAGATTCATAAGTCTTGATCAATTTCTGCCTTGAGACAAGCTAGTCCACCTCCTTCTCAGCTCTGATGTGGAAATGAGTGTAAAAAGGGATAGAGATTCAAAGGCTAGAGGACAAGTAGGAAGATTTGGAAATATATTTTTGAACCTTCTTTTATTGTTTCTGCTGTCTTAACAGGTAAATAATGAAACCAGGTTTGTGAGGGTCCTCTTCCAATTCCTTCATTGACAGAAACTTTTCAAATGTACTCCCTAAACATAAGAATCAAGGGCTACTTGAATGGCACTCACATGCCACCAGGTCCCTGAGACAGCCATGGTCTTCTAGGCTGACAGCAAGTGGGATATCATCCCAGAGCTTCTGATGTGCCACTCTGCAGTCAGCTGAGTGTAGGCAACAGAACCACGCCTTTCCTCACACATTTTCCTGTCACATCCTGTCAAAAACCACCTTTTCCCTGGTATTTGAGCTGAGGTGGTTTAAAATAGTGTATCAGCACCTAGGAGACGTGATCAGCCACCATTAATCATGGAGCTGAGTCATTCAGGTGGATGAGCATGCAAGGCTACTGAGGATGGACATGGGAAAAGTACAAGTTCTAGAATTTGAAACAAATCATCCATCAGCCTGCTTCATGAAACTATGTGACTGACACCTTGCTCCAGACTCTGTCAGGCTGGACATGTCACAGCAAGAGTGCTGCATCTAAAATCAGTCTCCAGCAGCTCACCCATCTGGATGCCTGGGCAGGAAGGACCCTATGACATAGCATGACACATGACACACCAGACTACACGTGGTAATAGGATCCTCATCCCTTCATTTATGACTCTCTTCCAGATAGACAACATCAGTAAAAATGGCAATGAATACTACTTTGATTTCTACAATCTATTCAAACTCCCACTGTTTTGGTTTCTTTTTCTTTAGAGAGGTTATTGTCTTTCACAGATCCCAGCAAGATTTCTGAGAAATCCAGATTTTTTTTTTCTTCAGACGGGAAGATTATTCTATTGGTTAAAATGCATTACTAATGTAATTAGTTTACATCCGCTTTCTCCTGATTTAGACCAATGTATCTGATACCAAATTTGGGGCAAAGTTGTAATTACATATTTTTTTAATATCTTTAAATTTGTAGATTATATTTTATTTGTGTTCTGCTTCTACATCCTGCTGACAAAACAATGTTCCATCAATGTGTCTGGGATGAAAATGGTGGGGTTTGCAGCAGGAAAATGTTTCAGCTTCTGGTGTAAATGTTGTCATAACTGATCTATTACTCATAACTCTAATTTTACTATATAGCACAAGGGAGTAAATGTAGGGAAGGAAATAGTTTTTCTGTGCATTGTTAATCCTTACAGTGTAGAAGGTAATGTTAAAGAAATTAAATTAATCCACAGTAAAAATCCTTGAAAGGGTTCTTTTCATTAAAATATTTAACACTCAAGGAGGCAGAACATTTGAAAAAGAAAGTTCTGATTTCAAAAACGACAGTGTCATATAACCATTAACACACTATGGGGAAAAGTTCATGCTGTTCATTGCATTTTCAAGCTTTGCTTTTCTTACACCACTCTGTGAACACGGCTTATCAAGGTCAATAACATAGTCTTGAGCTATTCCGTGGATTTACCCTGTTAATGGATGAGTGGAAAATACCTGCTCACGAATAATTTCTGTAAATAGTCTGATAATTTTCAAATTAAATAATCTTTTTCTGAAGCCACTCTTTTTGTTCCTAATCCGTCGATAAACAAGTATATAAAAATCTTCCTGCTGCACAATGTGAACAGCAGATTGTTTACAAAATTCAAATTATCTGGGACATAAATAGACTAATAGATTCCTCTTTAAATTAAGAGAATTTGGTAAATTAAATAAAACACCTTTTATAAGAAATTTACTGGCTGTTACTCTAATACGCAGACTTCTGTAATACTGATGATTTCTGCATAAGCTTAACAGAGCTCTAACTCATCTGTGCTGTTCCAGCTTCAACTCAGTCTCAGAAATAATGAAGTACCCTGGAGATGGAGCTTCATGTTGCAAGGAACAGATGTACTAGATTTTCATAATTAAATGTAGATTATTATTTACTTCTGCTCTTCTGCTATTTGCTTGGTTTTAAACAACACATGATTTGCTGTTCAGGTTGAATTTAGAACATGATAGAAACTCAGAAATTTATAGATTAGGAATAGTAGCCACAAAATTTTCTCTTCAGAGAGAAAGCAAAACAAGTGGTCAATTTGTGACAGGTTTTTGTGTTTTACTTCCTATATTAAGAAACCATTTAAATTCCACTGGTCTCTTACCTTCCTTCACAGAGCTACAGAGTTATCAGAAGCAGGAATGATGAAAAGGCAAGTTGAGATGGATGTCACCAACACCGAATTCAGTAAGTGTCCATATGTTTCTTCACTAAAATTCTGCATAATTTATTTCTTAAATATCTACTGATCAGTGAGGAATAATATTTCAGTACTTGAAAGAAAACCTGAATTGTCAAGACAGTTTGCCTTCCTTACCAGGAACAAAGGACCTCAGTTATCAGATCCCTAGCCTCCAAAATAATCTGCTCCTGAAACATGAAAATATTAGTAAACAATGCAACAAAAGACATTTAAAGACATCTACATGCAACCTACTGATATCAAGGTATTTGGTTATAAAACAAGCTACATCTTACTTAAGAAGCAAGTAAACTAATTACTACTGCACTGTTAGTGATATAGATTCAAGTAGCTAATATGTCATCAGCCATACTTTTTCTTGTAAGTTCTTAAAAAAATGATGATAATGAAGACATTTATAAATGGTGGGCAAAATAGCAACTCAGTTGTTAGTCTTTTTGCCTGCCTTCTGTTTTCCTGTATTTCAGAAGAATTTTGCTTCAGACAGCTCACTGAAGGCACAGTAAATGCTCAAAAGGCTAAATACAAAGATCAGTAAGAGGCATGTAAATAGCAGTTGCTCATGATTAATAAATAAAAAAGTAATCAGTAGACTCATTGTTTGGTTCCTGTGCAAGTAACTTCCATGGCAAAATAAGGTCATAGTGACTAATGTGATTGTGTGTCCATGTTTGTGTCTTTAATTTTGGATTAATGTCACCTTAACCCACAGGTTTAGATGAAGAAGAATTTAAAATAGATCAACTAACAAATGCACAGCATATGGTCTAAGTCCACCTTTATTTGGCCATGGTCTCACTGTATAATACTTAAACAGGGTTTTCTTAGAACTCTATTTGATGAATGAGTATAAAACCTGGAATTTTTAACAGTGATAGTTAGCTTCAAGACATTTCATGCACACTGTCTGCATACCATACATACTTCAGATTTTTTTTTCAATGGGGTTGTCTTTTTCTTTTTTTCAAAATACCACAGATAATGGGAGGATTAATTCAAAACCTACTGGTTTGGCAGTCATAACATGGTGCTGAGGGAAGATATTATGCACACATCAACGCAGGACACTGTCCAGGAGTGTGAGGTGTGCCAGAGATGAAGATGGTTCAGGCTGTACACAGCATCCGCCTGGAGCACACCCTGTGGTGAGCTTTGCTCCAGCTTCTTAAACACAAACCAACATGTGTGATGTGGAACCAGGACCCTGGAGACAAGCAAGGAGAGGTCAAAGTGGCAGTGTTGTCACATCATGGCAGCTTCCATGGTTTCTATGAAGACAGTGAACAAGATCTGCTTTACAGCCTGAATACCTGTACTGGTGACAACACATGAATGACATCACTTAGACTTGCTTTAGAACCCAATTGCAGGGAAACTTCTGTAGCATACAGTTAATATGGTAGTAAATTCACAAGAAATCAGGTAAGGTTAATAGCACATTTTATAAACACATCAGAAAATATTTGTCCTAGTTTGGAGGACAGGTGTCTGCTAAGAAAGGCAGGAGCCTCTCTTTGAAATGAAGAATGTAAA
>PYHW01009485.1:6928415-6969865 GCA_013186435.1 Turdus rufiventris
AAAAAAAAAAAAAAAAAAAAAAAAAAAAGGATAAAAGGGAGAGAGAAAAATAATCTCAGTATTTAATATGCCTTGCTACAGATAACTCAATATCTCACCACATTCCGGGGTTTATTTCCCTCCTTTGCAATACAGTTTCCATTTCCTCTGTAGCATCAGCTAAAAAGCCTTCTGCACATTTGTTTTGTCCATTCCTCTCAGAAATGTATGCAGGAGACAAGTCTATTAATACCACCAAAAAAAATGTACTCAACATGCAAATAATTCCACAACATACAAGCTGCAAGTGCTTGTTCATATGAAGCTGTTGCCACAGCTCAAGTAATTACTGAAAGGCAAAATAAGAAAGATGGTATCCATTTAATAAGTAAGATTACAGCCTTTAGGGTGTATTCGATTATCTTTGCACAACTGTTAATCTTGTCAATGTTACAACATCTGTGATTAAAGTTATAGGTGCTAATGAAGTGTGGCTTTATTTAATACTTTTCATGTGACAAGCAGAGGCTTATGATGGATGCTGCTATTACACTCAGAGTGGGTAAATCTGCCATCAGTTGTGTAGCACCCAGACTAGCTGGGTTCATGAAGTCACTGCACAGGGATGCTTGACTCATCTTCCTGTTGACAGCACCACTGAGAAGGGTGGCAGCTCTCAGAGGAAGAGATCAAGAATGAGGAGAGATGAAGGAAAAAGACCACTTGATATTAACACAGTATTAAAGGTTTTAGAAGTTCTGGCAGCTGGTGCCAGACATAAAAAGCACTAACTAAAACATATATAAATATGTAAAAATAAAATGCACAGACAATATGTATTTCCAGCACTTTCACTTTGGTCCGGGGGCTTGAGGAATATTGGCACTTTGCCCCAGAGCATGGCCACAAAGCCCCACTCAAATATCAGCATGATGACATAAATTGCAGAAACAGCCAGACTGCAGAGTTACACAATATTTGCAGGTGTATACATAATTGCACTTTCATTATATCTTATTAGAAGCGATTCCACATCTGTCAATAGGAGTCCTATTTTCCCAGCCAAAATCAAAGCTGTAGGTCATAAAAACATATCAGAGTGGCTAATTAGTACCATTGAGTTTGGGGAGTAAGTTCATCCAAAAGGACTAAATATTCCATATCTGCTTAGGAAGGGAAACATCTGTGAGCATAGACCTTCCTGCAAGTACCTAAGCAATTATTTGCCTTTATGTTTATACACCCTAAATGCACTTTCTTAGCTGTCCTAAGTATTTGCCCACTGTAATAATCAGAAATTGCTACTCTGATTAAAAAAAAAAAATGTACAAAACCTGCATTCATCAAAGATGGAATATTCAGAGGTTTAGTGGTTAGGTTCTTTCCTGTATATGTGTTCAGTAAAATCCTGAATGCGTGTACAAAACAAAATGCAGGAGCTTTGGAAAAGGTGCAACCTATGTGGCATGATTTTTAAGAAAAAAAAAAAAAAAATAATAATTGCTTTTAATCAGTATAGCCCACAGTCCATCTGGAAACATCACTTGAAGGAATTCACCACATGTGAAAACTTTTATTTCATTAAAACCCAGAAATTTTGCTTCTCTTGAGCCCTTCTTTGCAATGTCTTCCAGCCTCTTTAAGACTCAGAAGTAATCAGATGCAATGAAATATCTTTATTTCCCTAGAGCCCTATACCCCACTGTGGTCACTGTGTTGCATTTGATCAAAGGACTTTCATTACTGATTGTCTTTAACAAACTTCTGACATTGGACTTTTCTCTCCTATTGTTTTCACAATCTGATCCTCATTGCTGAAAACCAGGAAGTCCACAGACATCTGAAATAATTTGTCTTTGATACAGGAGGTTTTATGAATTTTTAAACTTTACTGCCTAGCATACATGCGAGGATCTCATTCTATCTAATTACATGGGTTTGAATTAATACATCAATGTCTTACATGACTGCATTCGAACCTGAAAGGCTGATTGTATCTGTGAGAGCACTGTCACATATTGCAGGAACTAATTAAAGACTACACAACTTCACAAATCTCTTGTTCAATTAAATATGCTGCAATTATATCAGGGTTAGAGAGGGTGGATTTGGAAAGAAAGATAAAACTTACATAGGTGAGGGCTTCTACACCTATTGTAACACTTGAATGAAAACATTGCTCTCTTAATATTTTTTAAATCACAGGGATTAAGAAAAGAAAGTTTTAGTTGATATAATCTTTTGCTAAACAACTGATTGATAAAGTACACTTTCATTCTTGGATACAAAATGGTGAAGAATTTTTTCCTTCTTTCTCTTTTCTTTTCTTGTTTACTGTTAAGTTTTATTTTAAGACAAGCATATGTGTACAAATAAAAGGTAACACACATTAGGTACATGTGTTACAGTGACATCAAAGATTACAGAATTAACTCAGGAATTGGATTTAATTGGTTCCTTCCAACCCCAGATATTCCAAGATTCTATGAACCCTGCTAAAAAGAAGCAAGCCCCCAGCGCGGAAAATACCTCTAATTCCTAATGTTCCACAAAAATTATTTTTAGCTTACCATAACTCTGAAAATGTCTTTTGTTACAAGATACTGTCTTCAAAATCCTCAGTTTCCAGAGCACTTCTATAGCCAGCCAAGGTAAAATCTTTTAAGGGTCTTTGACTGCTTGAAGCATTTTGTGGAAAAGTCAGCAACTGGGCCAAGCAAAGGGACTGGACCTCTTCATAACTCACAGTGACTTCCAGAAAACAACCAGCAGAGCTCATGAGCTTTCGTTTAAAGAGAAAGAGGAAATTATCAAAAGACACAGATTATCTCTGCCAAACTGCTGATGTAGAATCAGAGCCAGCAAAAGTCACAGGGCAGGGAGAATCAGGTGAGTAACTGTGATGACCCAAAAAAGTCTGGAAGGGCATTAAAAATCTATTCTACAGGCCAGCTTTACAAAAGCATACAATTAATCCCATTGCATGTACCTGGAAGGTTGTTTCACTGCCCAGGTTGTTCCTTGCCTGCCCACACCTATTGACACAGCAGGCCAGCAGTTTTAGGAGGAGACAGATATGTTCTCCTTCACAGCCTCCCTTTCTTCCCGAAGCTGTTGCTGCTTTTATGCTTTTGGATTTTCAATTTCTTCTTAAACTGGAGCTAAGGTGCTTTAAAATGATTGATTATTCCTCTCCATAGATCCTTAGCATGTTCCAAAAGCTTCCATCACTCTGTACACAGTGGGGTGGCACAGGAGGCTCCCCTCACACTACCCCTCTATGGCCATATGGATGGATATCCTTGCTCCCACCTCCCTGTTTGGAAATGTTCAGAGGGGAAAATTATACTCAATTTCTATGTCTAGACAGAAAGATTTGCTTTCAAAACTGCAATTACATTTTTAAAGTTTGAAATTACTAGCTAATGAACTGATCTCACTACATAAGTGAAAATTAAGAAGTGGTTATTCAACACCATCAGCACACATACCAAAAGCTGCTATTTCAGAACAGCAAATCCTGGTATCTGCTGTTCAGTTAATTCACTGTTTTGATTTTCCGCACACTTCTAAATCCAATAGAAACTATGTAAATACTTTTAAATTATTAAGAAGAGATAACAAGTTTTTGTCTTTATATAGGTTGTCAGAATTTCCACAAGAAGCTTGAATTGGAAAGATGGTTTCAAAAAAGAATATTTTTCAATACATTATAGAAGGTCACTCAATTGGATTTCACATATAGTGGAATTGCTAGAATAGTTATTTCTGAGCTAAGTGAACCAGTAATTCTCAAGAAAAATTGTCAGTGGGCTGCACTATGCAACTTTATTTTGTCTTAGGTGTTTTGCCTTTGAAGTTAAACTGCTTACCACAATTATACTTTAAGGGTCTTACTATGATTATTCATGGATCTTTGCTATTTTGTCAGTGAATCATCAAAGGAAAAAGGTTAGATTGATTTCTGCAAAAGATGAAGCTCTGTCAAAGACAATTTTCGGAATAAAAGGAAAAATGCAGTTTTTAGTTTGCAATGAAGCAAAGGTATTAAAAACCACACAGATAATTATGTTCTAACATAAGATTTCTTTTGTGTGTGAAGAACAACCTTTTAAAAGCATGCATATGGAACTAAATATATTAACCACATTTTTTTTTATAGGATTTGTCCAGATTTCTTCTTGTGTACTGCAATGAAAGTTCACTCTCACAGAACCCAGCTCAAAGGCTTTTTGATGAAGACAGTGCTGCACCAGGTGGAAAACACAAAATGAAGAAATAAGCTTCAGCTGCATCAAAGAGCATATGAATTTTGCTGTCCTTAATAGATGAAAGGGAAAGGCATTATTGCAGTACAACATCCTGTTCTTCCTAATTATTGTCATCGCATGAGAAGCGCACTATACTGTGCAACCTCTCTTAATGTGGAAAGATCACTTAGCTATTCTCTACATAATTATACAATAATTAAAATACAACCAAGGACTATCAAATTCTGCAAAACAGTTTTTCAACAATTTCTGTGAATCTCATTATAATGAGTTCTGAGTAAAAAGCAGAGAGCATCTGTTTTGTACTTTCTAATCATATGTTCTTTCTGAAAAATCAGGGGTTGTCAAATCAACTTATTTGACCGAGTTGAAACCAGGGTAGAATTGAAAGTTCTGATGTTACAAAGCTGTTTAGACTCAAACTCTTGTTTGGTACCAAAGCAAGACTTAAAGCTACATTGGGGACTGTATCTCTCCGTTCAAAAGAAGTGAAGAAGTAGGTGTTGGGATTACAAGATTGATCCCTTTGTAAACATTGCAAAATCTAATAAAATATTTCACTACCAAATATGTAATTAACTGAACCTCTCAATTTCCCACTGAATATGAAGAAGTATTGAACTCCTGCATTTTTACCAGGAAGGGCACTGATACATCAGAAGCAAATTTTCCTTGTCCATAGAGTTCTCTCATTTACACCTCTATGTGCTTTTTTTCACAGTTGGAAATGTCACAGAGAAGGTTTAAAAGTGCTCCTGATTTAGCTGAGGGATCCTTGGGGTATCCCACATGGAACATCTATTTTGCATGAAGTGCCTGGGACTTCCCAAGCACTCCATCTTGAAGACTTTGGGGAAAAAAAACAGACTAAAACAAAATAACTAAATAAATAAAACAAAAGGTCCTTTGGAGATAGTGTCACCAGGAATATTTGTAGATGAAGGGCCCAAATTAAATAAATCAAGACAAACAGTAAAGGAGATGTCAGTGATGTGGTATTTTATCTAAATCACTTTTATTTCCATGTTCTGATTCATCTAAATTTGTCTGGGTATCTTGAGAAGAAAACTTTTTTTCATGTCAACCTCCCCAAACTAGTGATATTTCCACAAGTAAAAGGCCATGCCACATGTCAGAAAAATAGGTCTTAGTCTACTTAGTATTTAAAGAGCAAAGAAGAGCTATGCTGTCTGCAATTTCCCAGTGACAACTGCTCCATGCTCCAGTCATCATTATATGGCTTACAGATGTTATTTAAGCTGCTAGAAGAGGAACCAGCTGATGGACAAAGAAGGTCCAGATCTCATTTCTGAGGATGAAAGCATTCTTTGGACTATGACTACACAGGTAGCTTACTGGGGAACTTATCAAATATTTCTTTTTCTGACAGGGAAGAGATTGCGTTCACCACCTAAACGTGTTTCGTTTCCTGAGATCACATCTCAAAACTCATTTTCTCAGCTATGGGTCCATTTTCAGAAGGCAAATTTCCATTTTTAGGTTACTTCACCTATTTATTCTAGATTCCCTGATGAAAACTGTTCTGTCTCAATTCACTTGCAAAGTTCATTGAAGTTCACTATTTATCTGACAGATTCATAATTAATACTTCCTATGAATTAACTTACTCTCAAAGACCTACTTCAATGAGTGTAAAAAATTGATGTCATAATGGCAAAATCATGAATTACAGCAAAAATTCCTAATCATGGGTAGTCACCAATCTTAGAAAGAAATGAGCCAATACAGACTGGGAACTTGTAATGACTTTTTAATACCTAGAGCGTTATGATCTATCCACTGACTAAGGCAATTGTATCTGGAAAGCATTAGGTAGGAGGGTTACATAATGTAGTTCATCTGAAGTGCTTTCCTAGAACTTCCTGACTGAATTTTGCACATTGCATTTGAATACAATACTGCTCTTCATTTCTTAGGTTATTGTCACAAATCCAAAAAACTTGGATTTGTTCATCACAGACTTTCTCCTTTCTGTATTTCCTTTTCTAGCCTAAAGAGTTTGCAATAACTCCTCTTTGAATTCAGTGCCATGTTCAAATGAGAAAATAAAGTTTGAGCATAGATTTACTTTATATTCATTTTAATTCCCATTCCATGTGCTTTTCACAGCTGCTCATTTTATTGAGTTGCTTTTCCAAATGAAAACTCCAGCTGCTCTGGCCTCACAAACCATATAATACATGTTGTATAAGCCTGTTTCAGTAGACTGTTACAGAGAGTCAATGGTTATTGTTTTCCTCATCTTCCACCTCTAGCCAGAAAATCTAGTGTTTAGGTTTCAATTGCAAATGCAGTCTTTGAAAGTCCCTTTGAAAGTCCAAGCAGTTTCTTACTTGTATTCCTTAGAAAATGAGAGAGAAACACATAAACACAGAATATTCTTATTTGGAAGGCAGCATCAAGGATCATCAAGTTGAGCACCTGGTCCTGCACAGCCCCATCCCCAACACTCACACCACATGAGAGGTTTCTTGAATTCTGTCAGGCTTGGGGCTGTGAGCTTCCTTGGGGAGCCTGTTCCAGTGCCCAATCACCCTCTGGGTGAGGAATCTTTTCTTAATATCCATCCCAAATCTCCCCTGATAAAACTTCAGGCCATTCCCTTGGGTTTTGTCACTGGCCACCACAGAGAATACTTCAGGGCATGCCCTCCCCCTTCCTTCCAAGAGGAAGTTGTAGACTGTGATGAGGTGTCCAGTTTCCTCTCCTCCAGGCTGAACAGAACCAGTGCCCTCAGTCACTCCTCACACAGCTTCCACTCAAGGCCCTTCACCTTCCTCATGGCCCTCCTTTGGACGGTCTCTAATAGATCAATGTCTTTCTTATTTTGTGGTGCCCAACACTGTTCACAGCACTCAAGGTGAGGCTGTCCCAGCTCAGAGCAGAGCAGGACAATCCCCTCCCTTGCCTGGCTGGCCATGCTGTGCCTGATGCATCCCAGGACAGGGTTGGCCCTCCTGGCTCCATGGCATTGCTGACTCACATTCATCTTGCCATCGACCCTTTCCGTGGTACAGCTTGCCATCATCTCATAGCTTGCTTTCTTTATTCTCTTCTAGGTTATGGGGTAACTTTAAAAAGTTCAGCACGTTTCCAGCTGAGCCAGTTCCCACATGCCTAATGCAAATAGGTGTGCAGGCTGAGAAGAGAAACCCTTCGGCCACACCATTCACTCACCCTTTTCAGACATCAAAGAACCCATGCTCATGACCGGCCTTGAGACACAGTCCTTTAGGAAGAGTTATTGATCCTGATGCTGAGGTACTTCACATATAAATAGCTCTGTAACTCAATGAATTGCCTGGCTTCTGGCCATTGCCAGTCAATGGGACGTGGGCAAATGTGCCTGTGTTTGCAAAAATCCCGACACTGAACATCCCCATGGGGCAGTTCATAATGCAAGAGGTCTCCATTTACCCTAGAGTCTCAGCTCCACAGTCTAGCTACTAGTTTTCCTTAGAATAGCTTTGGGACACAAAAAAAAAAGGCCAATACTCACTAACAACGCAAGCAGGTCAGGCTCTGATTTCATTCAATTCCTATACCAGAAGAAGCAGATTATCTGCACCAAAACTGACACCTGCTACATTTCTACTTTGTATGGACACTTTTCCTTCTTGGGAATCTCATGGAAGGCAACTGAGTTTTGTTTGTTGATAGCAACATCTCCTGGGATATTGATGGGAAGTCTGTGTACCTGTCTCACATGCAGTGATCCTGCTCATTGCCACAGACCTCACCAACGGTGTGCCAATATTTTATTTCTCACTGCTGAGCAAACTGCTCGAGGTATTTGCCAAAGGATGCTGCAAAGTTTGCTTAGTAGTGCCAATTCCTTCAATCCTCTCATATTGTCATGACCCAGGACCGTACAGCACAAATAAATCTGGTGACACCAACAGAATAATGTCTTTTGGAGTCCATGAGAAAGATTTTGAAACACTCCTGGAATAAAATTCCAGCAATACAGCAGTGAGACTTGCTTTGCATCAATAACTTCAAAACTGCACTACTTTTCAACTACCTGATTGCTGGATGAAGAAAATAAACTGCAAAGGCAGCTGTTTGGAGTGGAACTATCAAACATCCATGCGAATACTCTAAAAAGGAAAAATTTCCAAATCTATTCCTTTAGGGGATGGATCTGCACCTGACCCATGCTTAAAGAAGCATCTGGATTTATTGCAAATTTTGGTAGTAAGAAGTTGGTTGCAAACTGCAAATGAGTCCTTGGGTTCCCACTTTCAACACTGTTCTTCACTTTGCCTCCTAAAACCTCCAAACCTCCAAGCAAGGTTTGCTGTCTAATCCTTAATATCCTGCCTTAGTTTTTCAGTGGATTCTGCTGTTTTATCACAGCACAGGAGATGGGATGAAGGAAAAGAAAAGCTTCTTCCGTTTTTTTTAAAATTTATAATTTATCTTTGTGAATGATAAGATGGTAGCTAAGGACACAGAAATCAGAATAATTACACTATGTTGCTCCTCCTCATTCTCATTTTTTTATCTTTAGCTTTTTCTTTTATGTGCAATTCAACAGATTTTAACTTCAACTTTCATTTTCACTAAACAATACCACAAATTTCAGCTTCAGCTATTTCTATTTGCTTTCACATATAATGTTTTTGTTCAGAAACAATGCTTTACTGTGAAATTGTTCTTCTGTTAAAAAATAATGTGTGCAATTAAATCAATACTGTTATGTTTCAAATAATAAAAATTTTAAAAACTAGTTTTCATATGCTAAAAAGTTCCTCCAGGCTCATTGCAAAACATTGGTACATTACCAAATGCATTAGCAACTAAGTACTGAACACAGAATTAATTTACTAGATTAAGTAAATATTTAGTTTACAGGGTTCTTTTAATACTGACAAAGACTGTCTCTGAGGGGTTTAAACTTACTTTGCCACCACCAATTCTGTCTCACTGTCTATTCACCATGATTTTCCACAAAAGACTCAGTCCAGTAAAGCCTTGGATCTTTCAAATTCTGCTGCTTCAGTAAACATCTGCAATCCTTCAAAGGTGATCAGCTCCTTCTTGAGATAGAAGTACAGTATAGACATGTGAATTATTTAATGAGTTATAATGCAGCAATTTTATTTGAAATGTTCTTCAATTCCCTCCAGGCTACCCCATTTCTACAGCAATATTATAACTAATCCTATATTTATTGCTTGTGAACTCACACAAGTTCAAAGCTAAGAGGCTGGGCAATTTCTCATAAGAAAAATACAAAAGAAAAAGCAGATGTCTACTAACAGCTACTATCAGAGCTATGAGTCCCAGACTCCCCTCATCTTTATAACAGTTGATAATAAACTCCTTCAATTTGGTTGGTTGGGTGTTTATAGTTTTCTATCCATAGTAGACCAATTTTTGCCCTTAGCCTTCGAGATTCTTGTGCAAACCGTTAATATTTACAATTAAAACTTTAAAGTAATTCTTTCCAGAAATGACAGCTCAAGAGTAAATAAATTTATTTTGAAAGTGATATGAAGCATCTGTCTACTAAATTGCAAAGCCCAGAAGGTGCTGCTATAATACAGCTCAAACGCCCACTTGCAGAGCAGGGTGAGCATTCTTTGGGCTCCTTGCTTATGATTTTGTCTATAACCTCTCATCATTGATGTCTTGATGCAACTTTCCAAAGAAAAAGAGTGAAATCATTATGCTATTCATTATGAATAATTATCTGGTTGTAAAAAACATTCATTTGTGACAGCCATAGATTTTTTTCTCCACATGCTCAAAATTCAATACAAATCTGCTTCCTTTCATTGGTCATCTGCATTGCTATGGTGGTGATTAAATGTGATTATATACTTGATGTTGTCTTTTCTCCTCAAGCAACTAAATTTCAAAAGACAGAGTCTAAGTACTTCTACAACAGATTTTTTTTTGCCAATCTATAATATCAACTGTACAGTAAATTAGATAGAGATCCATGCTTCAGTATTGTTCATGTGTGAGTCTCAGGTGCTATTGATGGGCTGGTTTTGTGCTCATTTGAAATAAGCAGGAACTGAAATGCTGAATATTGTACTGTATTATACATAATAAACCAAATCCTTACGAGTGGCTGAAAATGTAAAGGGAAGTTTTAGTGGAGAAAGTGAAGGCAGTAACATTTTGTCTTCCTGTGAGAAAAGACTTTTTCTGTGAGTGCTATTTAAAAAAAAAATCCTTTGATTTTCACTCTTCTCTCTCAGAAAGCTTGTCTCTGTATTTCTAGACCAGCACTTCCTCAAGGATCACCCTACCAACTTCCAACCAAGACCAAAAGCTGGGACATCCCCAGACTACTCTAGGCACACCCAGTTTACCCTTTAGGAGTACCTTGAGGAGCAACCACAATCCTACAAGATTCAGTACATTTTAGGACCTGCTTTACTTCCAGTTTCCCCCTGTGAGGCTCATGCCAGTGATCCAGCCCATGCCCCTGCCTTGCACCACCTACCAGGTTTCTGCAGACCACCTTTGCACCATCACCCACTGCAGCCTGTGGGTGGCCAGAGGGCAGGACCTCCAGAAATTCCTGCTAGAACTGGACAAGCTCACTGCACCAGTGCTACCAAGGACCAGCTTTACCTCCATGACTGCACATCAACTACATTTCAGATGCCCATGGAAGTGCTGGGAATTTGGCTGAAACACAGGAAGTTGCCAGTCTACAAAGTATAGACTGTTGTCACTCATATGCTGCCTGCAGCATTCTCCAAGAGTTTTCTGCTTCTCAAAATGCCTGAAGTGGGTGACACATGGGAAAAACCATGCCCTGGTCCTGCTGTTCCACCTGCATGCTCCTAGGTGCTTGGTGACACTCTCCCTGCAAAGCTGAGAGTTGGCCCACAACCAGTTTCTTCTTGAATCCTTCAGAGCTCTCTTGGGTTAAATTTATCTATAGACCTCCTTACACCTTGGTCTGGGACAGATTTTTATTCAAACAAACACAGGAGAAATAAATGCAGGTTGGTCCTAGAGTGACTCGCTCTCAGAGAGATTAATATGCCAGATGAAACCAGTAAACTAAAAATGACAGCAGCAATAATTAATAGTAATAATAGTCCCAGTACTTCAGGCCACAGCTCACACACTCTGCTCAGGTACTTTCTGGAAGTCTCCATCATCACAGTCAAAAACTCGAAATCAAAAGCAGAATGTGAGAAAGAGAAAAAACCCTTGGACCTTGAGAGAAGCTCTCACAGCTTTCTTCCACCCAGCTGCTTCGTCTCTTGCTGGTGAATGAACCACCTCAATGATGTCTTTACAGGTTCCCCTGGGTCTATCCATTTCCCTGGGTCAATGCACCTCTTTCCAAAGCTGCTGCATCTTACAAGTCCTGGAGGGCCAGGGAAGCTGCTTTCTGGTGCTCATGGACAGCACAGGAGCATCCAGGACAGTGGCAAATTAATAGTGGGGAGGGAAACAACAGCCTGTGGTTTTCTTACCAGATCCTGAGATCATCAATTTTCTGTTATGCTTCTATTGCTGGAAACTCAGGATGTTTCTGATGTTCCTACCTATTCTCTTGGAGATTCTTCAGTATAGAAAACTATATCTCATTTCCTTTCCTAGCCATGGCACTTCATTCTTCCATCCTTCTTTCAGGACTTACTCTTCTGCCAGCTGAAGTGATCCTGGTCCACCTTGGCACGCACAGTAGGCATGTCCTAACCCTGTGATGCATTTGGCAAATGCACAACAGAGCCCCAGCCTCCATCTCCATAGTTTCCTTGAACAGGCAGGTGACCAGGCTCTCATTGATTGATGCACTTGGAAGGTGTGTTCTGCTTAGTGATTGCAAAAATGACCTTCCTTCCACTATGGGCAATATCCTTCTTTCAGCTTCTGGCTGTCCCTCCAATAGGATGGTGTCATTTCACAAATGATCAGTGACACCCCGTTAGTGCAGAGGCAGAAGCACACATAGGAGGAAATTCCATGGAGTAAATGAAGGATTGCCTCCAGCACTTCAGTCCTGGAATGCAGAAGAGCTCTGGAAGATGGACCCCACAGAGCACAGGTACATAGCGGGCAGGACCCTGGCTCTTTCTAGGATGCCCACAGGCCCAGGGAGAGCAGCAGGCACTGTAGCAGCATTGGCACAGCTGTGAAGGTGCAGAGAGATCCATGGCTTTGTATGAGTAAGACATGGAGGAAATGTTCAAAACATTTAAAACATCTGTGTATCATATTTCGCTTCTGGTGTTTATCTAGCCCACACCCATTAAAACACACAGGATGACAACAAAGTTGTTTGTACATTCAATTAATACCTGAATGAATCTTCACCAGATGTAATGATAGTATGTAGCACCAAGGAGCAGGCAAGGGAACAGCTGGAAAATCTGCCTCTCCACCCTAGATAAAAGCCAACGTGCTTCAAGCATGAAGGTACTTCCTCCTTTTCTTTTCTTTTTTTTTCTGCACCACACCAAATCAAATACATTTCACTCTGAAATGGAAACATATAACACACTGGAAAGAAAAATGCTGAAGTCTTCCAGGCCTTTTTGGCACAACTAGGCTTACTAAAAAATGTAGGAGCCTAGGAGTGCTGACTGGAAAGTGGCCAGCTGTTGAATTCATGTGCTTTTGCTGTCATTACAGTTCAAAGAGCCTGACTCTTTTGAGAAGGGTCCATTCATCTCAACTTGTACTTTTCAGAGACTTGTCTCTGACATATTAAATGCTTCAAAACTAAATGTCCATACATAAAATTTTAATTATGGTTCAGATATGGGAATTTGTAGTTTTCATAGCAATTTGTAGTTTTTTACTTACTGTGGGGTATAAGTACACAACTTTTTATGTCCTGGAGTAGAACAGGTGTTTCTCTGGGATTTTCAGATTCCTGCCATCCTGGCCAAAGTGGGAGTTCTATATCTATACTCTGAATGTGTGTATCTATACTCCTCAAGTTCTGACAGCACAAACTTTCTTGAGACAAAACAGAGAACATCTGAAGAAAGGCAAACAACATAACCTTAGACAAAAAGCTTGATGCTCTATGTTCTGCTTATCCTGTGATGTCTGCCACAGTTTAACTTCTGCTTTTCATAAGACTAGAATGTGCCTATATGCAAGAAAAAAATAACACCACCATGGTTTGAAAAATGATGTTTGTGCAACTTTTATTTTCTGGAGGAAATTCAATGTCATGATAGAAGAAATATCTACAATAATTCTGGAAATAAATTTTAATGTGACCTCTTAATTTTTCTGTTTACTCTTTAAGAACAGAATGCATGATCCTCACACAATATAAGTGCATTTTATTATCAAAATTTCCCCTATTCTTTTTCAAATAAAGAAATATTAATGCTTTGATAATATGGTGAGAACAACAGTAATGTGGTAAGAAGAAATAAATGCTTTGTGGGGGAAGGCTGCATACTTAAATTACGAAGTCCTTTCATTCTACGAGGACATCATGTTCTTCTTGGGCTGGTCTGGTGAAAGAGAAAGAAGCAAGAAAATTTCTTCTTATATTTAGTTAGATGCTAGTTTCTATGGAGACAAGTTTCTCCAGTCATTTTTATTTGCAGGCATTAATAGCATAAACAATACGGAGCAGCAAGGGTTTAACCCTGGATTGAACCCCATATTGAGCATATTCTGTAGGGAGAAAAATGAATGTCTAAATTGGATATAAGAGCCATTATAGAATCTCGTTAACATTCAATCTTGTTAACTGGACTCTGGCAATACAAAGCAAAAAATCTGAAGAGTCACGTATCCTCCTTTCAAATGTGGATCCCCTGTATCCTCTTTTCAAGTGTGATTTGTACAGAAACCTGAGAGGGCAGCATCATCTGCCCTCTGGCTGTCCCTGTACAGCTGATGACACACATTGCTGTGCATTAATTACCTACCTCTGCTTCCACTGGTACCCACAGAGAGGCTGGTGGTTCCCAAGCCTAAGGACATGACCGGCTATGCCAGGACATGTGAAAGCAATGAAATAAGCTATCTTCTTTAGTGCAATTGAAGTAATTTGGCATGAATGCAAAGACTCATATCATTTTGTGAATTTAAGTGATCAAAAGGAAAAAAAGAGCAGCTACTTTCAAGTATCAGGCAATTCAATTTCTCTGAGAGATTTTTTCCCAGACTTTCCTTTCTCCCCTTCCTGCACGTATTTTGATTGCCATTATATTATTTCTAACTGAACAAAAAAAAATTAGAGTGAACATTTAGCTATCCACATGTCTCTTATATATGCAGATCAGAGTATTAACTTTCTTGAGTTTTCAGGGATTGGTGAAGAGAAGAACTGTTTCTGTTCAAACACTGAGTTGCTCAGCGGCATTATATAACAATACTTAATACCTGAAACCTTAGTTTCATTATTTATCTGTTTAATTACATGGAGGAATCGAGCTTAAAAAGAGAAAGAATATCCATGGATGCTGGAAGAAGAAACATTAACTAAATGTTTTTAAATTTATTCAGAAGATATGAAGATTGACCAATTAATATATGAAGGTTACTTAATTAAACTGCTTGTTTTAGCTTTGACAGATACTCCAGTTATTAAATAAGCAGGTATGTATTTTTTTTTTTCATTTTTCAAAAAATATGACTCAAACATGGTGGCCTGAATCTGAAACTCAAAAGTAGCAAATAGAGGAATTTGATATTCAGAGTTAAAACTCTTTTCTAAATATTAGCAAAACACATACAATGGCTCTGCCAAGCACACACACCTTTAAAACAGAAGAGACAGGACACAGCTGATTCTTCCCCAACTGCATGCTTTCAGAAATTCTGTACTTAATAACTAACTGAATCTGTAGGAGGTTGGCAAGTTAAATCTGGATTTCTTGTGTCCTCTGGCTGGATTGTCTGGTTCTTGTAGAGCATGAACCTGCATGTGTGTGCAGGTCAGACATCCTCTCACCCATTAGGGAGAGCATTGCCATAAGCACTGCTTTTGCACAGCAGCCTTTTCCTCAGCAGAGCCATTAAAAACACCTCTCTCTCTTGCTGTTGAGATTTTTTTTCTACCCAGAAATCCACTCCCATAAAACCTGGAGTAGCTTTATATCCCTGAGGCAGCAGCTGCCCTCCAGCATTTGACTGAAGCTGACCAGAAGATCCAGGACTGAGGGAGAAGAGCAGACTTGAAGATGAAAAGACACCACATAATCCTCATGTCCTCAAGAAAGTGACTACTAGATAATTGCAATAGACTCCTTTTCCTCACAGTTTGCCAGCCTGAAGCCCTCAGTTATAGGATGTGATACACAGATAATATATATTAGGGAGTTAATTTGTTCTGACCACTGCCTGTATAATTTCTGGGCATGTATCAGTTAGCTATTTCCTTTTCTCCTTTCACAGAAAAACTCTTTGACATACCCACTTGGTCTAACCTACAGAGCTGATTTCACTGTATGTAATGCCATCAAATTGCTTAAGGTTAAATAAAACAAAACAAAAAACCCAAAACAACAGCAAAAAAAATATGCATTTTTTGTAAATAACTAGGTAGATATTTGGACTTAATCTGGAAGGTAAAGGAAGTAATATCACCAAATTCCTTAACAAGAATATCATAAATGAGAGGGATTCAAGGAGGAAATGTGCTGTCCGCTGGAGGATGAGGGTCTCTAAAACAGAGAGATACAAAGCTCAGTGCAGAAAAGATGGTGGGAACTACAGCAGGATTTTGCAAAGGCTGAGGAAAGGAAATTGCCAGGTGACAGGCTGGTGAGGAGGAGGAGAAGGAAGAAGAGAGAGCTGACCTGCTTCAAGTGTGTGCAGAAGTTCAGGAAAAGGGCATATGGTGCAAAACTTAAGCCAGGACAGCTGTTCCCAGGGACAAGTGGGGATTTGGGGGCCCTGGGTGCATACACAAAGGACACCCATACACCTTGGCAACTTGTGGCCAAGTCTCAGTGCAGTGGTGGCTGCCCTGTGCAGGACTGGACAGAGCTCATAAAGACAAGGGGAAAAGAAGAAAAGAATAAAATAAAGAATTGGGAAAATAGCAGAGCTGAGGTGATAGTGATGAGCAGTATAACAGCGAAATGGTGGAGGCTGAACAAAACAACTTGGGGCATGAATGATCTTGGAGAGGTGAAAATTCACTGGAAAAGGTGAAGAAATGGGAAGGTAGAATATAATGTGTAAAGAATTGAGCATGATTTTTATAGCTCAAGGAATTGCTTCCATTTTCAAGAAAAATTTGGCATCTTCATTTTGACATAGCTCTTTCTATAAATTTATAAATTCAGTTCTCCACTTGGAAAGACTTGCTGTCATATAATCTGAAACCTTTTTAAATTCTACCTTAATAAACAGCACAGCATCTATGGGTGATCAAAGGAGGAACAGTAAGCCTTGTGCACAGGACAAAACTCGGTCACAAAAGGAAACACTCATCCGACCTTTCTCTTTGGCACAGCTCTTCATCTCCATATTCCAAGTTAGCAAACTGTTGACTCCCTGTTGTGCCTGCAGTTTCTCTTTGAAAATAACATATATCCAGCATATTGCAGCTTTCCAAGACCTGTGGCAAAGCAATTAGAAATAAAATTGGTGTGTTATCGATTGCAAACTTAGCATGGTCTTAGGCAGTTACTTACAATGATTATACTGCTCCCTTTCTCTCCACTAATTTTCCACTTGAGTAATCAAGAAATAAGTTTGGATTAAAGACAGAGTGCATTTGACAGCTTTGTTACCCAGCTGTTGTGCTCAGCAATTCAAATGTATCTCATATGTCAGGGAAGATTTTTTCCTGATGCTCTTTTTCTAGAAAACTTAGTTGGTTTGCTGTGGTTGTCTTGGTGGTGGCTCCACAAAGTACACTCTGGTCAAGCTGATTTTTATGACAATAAGCTTCTCTTTTTCCTTACTTGGTAAAATTCTGTTTCTTCCCACACTGTTAGAACAGAAACACGAGTAAAAATTTTCCAGGCTGATTTCAGCACTGGATGCTGTAAATGAGCATGCAAACTGCAAAGAGTAGTTGCTACCTTTAACTGAGTTTTCTTGTTGCTGCTAATAAGACACAAACAACATATAAGATTCCACATAAAACATAAGCTGTTATTATCAAGCTAATGAAAAGATAAGTAGCCTTTCTTCATCTCAATGAATATGAAAAGAATGCTAAAACTTTAGTGAACCTCTGCACAGCAGATCCAGCTAGAAGTATCATTCTGGACATGATGAGTACTGTTTAAGTTCCTCTCAACTGGCAGTGCTTATGAAAGTGGAGATATTTATTTAAAAGTCCTTAGCCCTACATTTCCAGAATTCTTAGAGGAAACTCTTTACTCACCAACCTGAAAAACCACCATTCCCTGATGATTTGACCATCTCTGAAATGAAAAGCAGAGCTGAGTTCATGCTGACAAACTCATCGTGTTTCACCATGCCAAAGGGTATAGAGCTCACTGGCTCTAACTCAAAGAAACAGAGACATTGACTTTTAGCCAAAGTGTAGAAAACATCACAAGTTTTTGAGGTAGTCAATGCTTATATCCAAACTGTACAGGATTTTTCAACATTTGTTTATACAACCTACCACCTCCAGAAAAAAATCCATCTAGATGTTTTGGATATTGAGAGAGAGGAAATATTTCTTGCAGTTGCTGCAGACTTGCACCCAATTACTTCATCCCCACCAGCAGGAAATTCTTCAGGGGAGGGCATTAAATAATATGTGTTTGCACATGCAAGTAGTGCAATGTAAAGGTTTTCTAGCCTGCAGCAAACCTCCTACTCTACTTGATTCAGGTTGGCAACACCAGCTACCTCTACAAGATAAAAGGAGCCAACAAGACACCAAATGACCCCAGTGCCTACAGATTTGACATGTACTAGGCCAGGGAAGAAGGGTGGTTCCTTGGTCTCTAGGGGCTACAGCTCCCCAGCCCATAACTGTACTGGGCATTAAAAATTGACACATCAACTGGAGAATGTAGTTAGTCGGGACAGAGATGTGGTGAGTTCACATGGCTGCTTACCAGTGTTGTTTTCTACTTTTGCCATGGTTTATTTTACTTCTCAGTCAGCAGAAAATGCAGCATCTGGCACCCCAAGGAGACCCCTGCCTGGAGAGTCCCTGCCTCTCCCCATAGTGTCAATGGCAGCAGAATAATTTCCTGGGTCAGGCTTGGAGAGGAGGCAGGGGAAAGTCAATTCCTACAGATCTGCTTCATATCTGTCCCACTGCAGAAACCCCCCCTCAAATTAAACCTTTTTTCTGTTTCAGTTCTACAAAGTGCTGTGACAGCAGAGGGAGACTTGTAATACTGATATTTATTCTCTCACAGCAATGTCCACACAGTTTGCTTACTCAAGCATTGTACAAGAAGGGTCTAGCTCTGTCTGCAATGCTGCAGCTGTATCAAAAGAAAGGAGCCATCCTTTGTGTGGGATGGCACAGCAGTGTTTGAAGAGGCCTGTGTTCTCTCTCAAATAATAGCACTGACAGCTTGTTCAGAGTACTTGATAGGGACAGCATCAACACAGGATGATGCTAGTTCTGAACATTCTAGTTCTGTGCCGGAACACAGAATTTTGCTGTATTTCTTGGATTTTTTTTTCAGTTTCCTAATGGATGTTATTCCCTATAACATCACCAGAGATACTGTCTGAAGAAAAGAAGAAAGGAAGCTGCAAAACTATCATATGTACAACAACAAAAGGCTAACAGCTTCCACATGACAGTACAAACAGCTTACTAACGTTTTTGGCAAGAAGAACAGGTCTGAAGCAAATAAAACCCATTTCCTCAGAGGTGATTAAACAGAACTGTGCTGCAGGTACAGTTAAGCACAGTTAAGGTTTCAAGAACAGCTGTCAAAGTTTGAACATTGGCTGTTCCCCAGGGTCTGTGTCCTTACCTTCTCCTAGAGTATCTGGATACTGCAGGTTCACTTCAAATTAAGCTGTTTCAAAGCAGCCATGCTCCCTGAAATGAGACAGTTTCTATTTAATGGCTTTTGGTTTTTCTCAGATTTGGTTAAATAATGACATATCCTAAGAAGGATTTTATTTCTATTAAAATTACTTGGTTTTACTGGTGAGGACTCTAAAAGAAAAATGTAGTAAAACAGGAGATCAACTCTGGTCCTGAAATGACCTAGGCACTTCTTAACTTTCTCACAGCTAATACTTCATAATCCCTTGACTGCTAGTTAATTTAATTTTTGTGCTAGGAAAAAAAACTGGAAATGGATGATTCATTTTTTGTGTTGAAGGTATTTTATTTTTTAATATCACTGGTGAGGACAATTACTTGCAGTCTTCTCAAATGGTAGAACTATATAATAGAACTTGAAATATTAATGCAAATTAATGCAGTCACAATTGCTTGCATTTACTCCTTTTGTCAACTGTGTGAGTAAATGATATTTTCTTTTGAGCAGGGGAACATGATTTTTGAGAACATATTTCTTCAAGCTTCACTGATAGAACAGATATATAATTTTTGGAAGATCATTGACTCAGACTTGAAAGACAGGCTTTACTGAAATACTTAAGCTACATTAGATTAAAATAGCAACCCTTCTTAGGTGGACAATTGTAAAAATCTATCAGAAGTCACAGATAATTTTGTTATTTATAGTTGTTATCCTTTTCATATCATGAGAAACTTGATTGCTGGCAACTGGTTCTCAGTAGTCAATGATCATGACTGACTTTACAGACTAATCTTTTCAAAATAGCAGACTGAACAGAATAGCGTCATGAAAATTATTTTGAGATCAATTTTTGTGATGATGTCACAAAAGCATCATTTTCTTGGAATTTCTGACAATTTTTTTATGAGAAAACTTTTCTTTGCATTGGAGAAAATTAACTGCAGTATTAATTTAGACTTTTTTCCCTTTCTAGAAAAATCCAGTCAGTAGAAAGTGTCATCTATCCTTTTCTCCTTATAAGATCCAATACAGTATTTTAGAACTCTTCAATATCTTACCTCCCATAAGCCAAAAAGGAAGAAACAAAGACAATTTTTTTCATAGTTTTAAGTGACATGATAATTTCAGAAACATAAGAACTTCACTTAAGTTGAACTTAACATTATCTTGGAAATACAATGCATTTCCTGTGAGTTGATATAAACATGTGTAAACACAGCTGAAGGGACAAGTGATCTCTTGTATGCACCCCAAATCCTCAGATGGCATTTACTGCCTTTTATGGTTCAGTATTGCTGTTGGAATCTCAGTATGCACTGTTAAAAGGGATCAGTGTTCAAAATTTTAGATTTGGGTATGCAAGAATACTGTAGGCAGCTGCTAAGCAGAATAGCAAAGCCAGAGAAGTTAAATGGGCTTTTTACTCCTGAATAGTTTTTATATGGCATTGCAATCTGTTCTGTTAAAAATTAGATTACTTCAGACAAATGTATAACAAGAAGGGGAATACAGTATTTAGTAAGAAGACAAAAGAAGAAAGATATCAGATGTAATACAAATCTGAGCTATTTATATTTTTTCAATAAAATTTTCATAGAAAATTATTTGACATGATAGATGAAAGATGCTGAAGTTTAAAAATCACAAAATTGCAAATATCTTAGAAAGATATGTTTCACTGCCATTATTTTTATAGCTTCTTTAGGAGTCAATAACATGTTTTTGGTCTCCCAGGATTACATGCTGAAGTAGGATTGTAGAACTAACCTCTCTAATTAATTAAGAATATGCTTTTCCACAGGAAGAACATCATGCAAAGAAATGGTGCAGGCACTTGTAAAAACCATGGAGTATTCAATTCAATGAGTTCTTCACTATGGCAATGTGTTGAAGGTGGTAGAGATGATGATTACACAAAAAAACTGAGACTCAGAGCTGTTTAAGACACTTCTTGTCAGAAACACAATAACTTCTACAGAATATTCATTAAGATGGACTGACTAGGGCTGGTATTTGTACATCAAGGTTTCCAAATTTTGTTTTCTGGGCTGTTCAGTACTGGTAAGTGACTCCTAAACAATCTTTTCATGTCTAAATCAGCATTCATTATAAGTGGTCTTTACCATCAGACAAGGAAATGTGTTTGTGGAATAAAACAACAACAGCTGTTGAGCAGCACCCACATTGTGAGGTCTAATATGAATGGGGCAGGGGACAATTTGAGGGTAAGGCTCTCACTTACCTTGGAAGCACCTGCAGGAATCCATAGCAGATCTGATAGGTACTCTCCTGCTCTTTTTAATTTGCTTTACACCCACAGGATTTTCTTTTAAGCTCCCAATAATAATTTGTTGCTTCTAAACAATTCCCTACCTTGAAAAACATATTCACATATCAACCAAGTTATAATTATGATTGTTTTGAGGGCTGTAGGTTAAAGCAAAAAAAGATTAATCCCCTTTGGCTGAAAAAAAACACTTCATACTGTAACTGCAAAATAATTTTTGCTGAATAAAAATATTAAGCTAGATTGAAATGTTGATTGCTAAAATTATTTTATTTTCTGTTGTTTGGGGACTGAATTCTGGAATCTTGAAACATAATAATTAAGGTATTTCAACTGTTTGGATCCCTTCAGTGTCAGATAATTGTCCACAGCAACAAAATGTCCTAGTAGCCCCAGATTTATCTAGGAAATAATTACACAGCCAGTGTGAAGAGGCTGATAAATTCAAGGAGAGCAAGAGCAAGGTGGTGCATTGCAGGGCTGAGCTATGTGTGTTTCCAGGAACTTCAGCAGTCCACAGAATTGTAACAACAGGACTGGTTGTGGAGTCCTAATTCTGAGGAGAATCTAAATAAATTTGGAAGAACTCCTTCATCCCCTCATTTGTATAAACATAATTTAGGATTAATAGCCCCATACATTTCAGTATTTCAGAACAATTTCAGGAATTGTTCTATACAATACAAATGTAGCTGAACCTTAACACAACTTTTGCCTATGAATATTTAAATGTGCCTGAGACGGGCTGGGACTTGGTTGGGAACAGCTAAATCAGTGTTCTTATGCTATCAGCACTTCAGATCTGGAGTGGGAGCAGAATGTATGAAACTAATATTCTCCAGTGTACATACAGCCTAAGATGCATGGGCAGTAGAACAAATTCACATTAAACTGCAATTCATATTGACCAGCTGGAGCAGTAAACTTTGCAGATGAGTGCATGGTTTTCCTTCAGAAAGAAGTTTAAGAGGGAATGGAGTAATACAGTCCAGGCCTGCAGACATCCTCACAAGGCAATGTTGAATCAAAAGAGCAGCAAGCCAAATAAAGGGCAGTTTGCTGTTGGACAGGGCAAGTTGCAAGTGCTACAAACACAATATGAAGATCCAGTTAGGCACCTTTAGTTAAAAGAATAATGCTCTGGTTTGAATGCATATGAATGGATATGCCCAGCAATTCTGTTCTGAAGAAACAAACTCAGTGCAAAATGTAAAACCTGTGTTACATGTCTAGGTGGCATTGCTGAAGAAATCAGAGTTACTCCAAAGTTTAAGTCCCACCATTTACAATTCAGACACAGGTTTCAGCATAATGCAGTGTGCCTAGGAGAATGCAGGACTTATCCAAAAATTATGCAAGTGACTGGAAATCTCCCCAAGGATTTAGATGGGTTTGGTTGAAGCCCCAGATCTCATACACAATAAGCCATGCCCAGACCCCAGAGCAAGTGTAGGATAATATGGCATGTGCCTGTGTGTGTGTGCAGTGGGGACACAGCACACATACAGATCCTGCTGTGAAAATAACAAAGGAAGCAGCTGGTGAACCAGCCCGCAGAGCTTTGGACTCTTCAGGGTAATTAATCTTGTATAAAATATGAAGCAACGAAGAAGGGAAAGTTAATATCAAGTAGAGTCATAAGCATCTGCCACTTGAACCTGGCATGGTAACACCACAGTCGTAATTCTGGGTTTAAGTTATCAGTACATGTTGACAGCAGACATGTTCCTGTGAAATGCAAGACAAGAAAAATATGCTCCATCTGAATACAGACTTTAGCCTAGTAAAATGTTAGATAATATACAATAACATCCCTAAACCCTAAAATAAGAAGTTAATTCTGCCCAAAATTAAACACACAAACTTTATTTTATTTACCTTTTTTTGTCATCTTTTATTTCTATATTGCCCTGTGGTTCATTACTAATTTTGTTCTGGCCAGTATTTTGCTTAAAAAATACTAAATGAGCCAGAAAGAAGTACAAACTTTGTACTTGTTCATAAACTTGATGAAAATAAGGCATAATAGTTCTAGCCACATCCTGAAAAATTATTCATTGCCATAGTTTCCCTTTAAGTCTGGACTGTCGAAAATTTGTGCTCCCAGAGAAGCTACACAGGCCACCTCTAGCTATTGTGTTTACTAATTTTAGTTTTTTTTCCTGCACTTTGGTAGAAAAACAGATTAGTCTCATATAGAGAACAGAAGACAGTTACTCTTAGAAGAGTACGTTTCTTTCTTCTCCTTGCAAAAATGAAAGAGTAGCAATGTAACATTAGCTAAGAAATACTGGTTTTCCTCACAGATTAACAATTTTGCTTTGTTCATCTTCCAGCAAGCATATTGTGGATAACTTCCTAATCAAAGGTTCTCTGTTTTCCACTTAAAATCAGTTTTTGAAAATGTCACACTTCTACAGGCTCTCCAAAGCATGCATGAGAAAGCAAACAATGTTTTGTTGTTAAAAACTCCTGCCTGATCTTAAAAATAAAAAAAGCTTACCACAAACAGCTAAAATTCTAAATGAGAGTTATGATTGCAAAATCCCTTTTCCATACTCAACACCATCCTCCCCTAGTACATCAAAGCCCCACTGAGGAGATTGTTCTGCATGTGAGGCAACAGACAGAATCCTGAAAACTACTCTTTGAAGAATGTGATGATGCATCCCCCATAAGAAAACATAAGCTGTGGGGTAAAGAGAGGGCAAGTTTCACAGAAAATAAAGACTTATGTTGTGCCTTGTTGATTGTATCCGATGAATGACAGTAACACGAAAGTTTTAGATTCATGTAAGGTGAAAAAAAGTTGCCTTTACCTATAGCACAATTTTGCCTCAGGTCTTTTTTGAAATACGTGACTTTGAACTCCAATGAGTAAAGGTTGATTTCATGCCAGCATATATTGAGGAAACTCAATGGATCAGGTGTCTCAAGAATGTTTCAGCTCTAGATCACTTCTGCAAGTCCACACCAGGTTTTCCCATGATTTATGGTTTTATCTCAATTGGATATGTAAAGCCAAATTACTGACCCCAGTTTTAGCCAGAGAGGATGAGAGTACGCCACAGCTTGCAGCTCCTTATTGTTTCAGAAAGAACAAGGAAGGGGGTCGCCAAACTTCCTACCCCAAGAAACTCCTTTTGTGAAGCCAGGATCAAGAGACATAAAGACATGTGCAGATTCTCATTTTGTGCCACCTCTGTCATTAGAATTTTTGCATTTCTCATGCCTGAAATCTGACAATTTTAGTGAACAAATGCATAATGAAGAGTAAAATGCTATTCTGTTAAGTGCTAAGTAAAAGCATTTTCAGAAGGAATTCTGTCTAACATAATTCTTCTCTTCTTCATGAGAAGATTACATTTTTGTAATCTATTTCCTTCCTACTCTTCTTCGTTTATGCTGCTACCGGGAGCTCAAGTTAAATTTCAATTTCAAATAGTATTTTTCAAATGTCTTTTTTATTAGCAGCCACTTGCCATGTTTGAATAGTGGTTGTGTAAGGTTTGCTTCAACTATTCATTTTGCAAGCATCTGCTAGGTCCCACACTGTTGTTTTTCCTCTCCAAATAGGATAGCTGCAATTTAAATTTAAAAGGACTGGAGAATAATACATATTTATTGAAAATTTTCAAATTAGCAAATATGAGAATTTCAATATGTGAAGTTTCAAAATTCACGAAGATTTTTTTCTCAATACAGCAGGATAAACATTCATAGTTCAACTCCTACTCTTTTTGCTGCTTTTGTTTGTGAAGATATTCCTGAATCAGGAAGAATGAGGAAAAACCAGGAAGAATCAGAAAGAGGCAGGAAGAATCAGAAGAATGAAAAACAAATATTTGGTCAGGAAATTTGTCTGTTAATAAGCTAAAGATGTGAAGTTGTACCACCACTTTGGCAGTCCACAGACCGAGCTCATCTATATAAAAGTTGTAAGAGTAAGAGTATATAAAAGTTGTAATTGTTTTTGAAAAATCATACAAGGGTGAATCACAAGATTATGCTATTAACCAAGGAACAAAATCCCAGCTATAAGAGAATTAGTAGTCAGTAATTTAATAGCCTCAAAAAGGGTTATTGGATGCATACACCAAGACTAATAGATAGTCTTCCTCATCATTTAATAAAGCTTGAATAATGTGGTCTTAGGGAACAATCCTTCTGTAGACAGGATGATGGACACCTGGTAATACATTTTATAGCAGAACATATAATTTCATTTTTATTGCCTTTCACCTTCCCAAATTCATACATTTTCAGATAGAAAAACAAAAGTTATAATAGCATTTCCAAAACCAGACAGCAGATGTCTTAGTTGGGAAATACTCTATTAGTATATAGTAATATACTATATTGTTAAACACTTCTGTATGTACCAATTACAGTATTCAATATCACAATTATTTGTGCTTGATTCCACTATATAGAATCTTGAACCCTGAGCTTTTATAAGTCATTTAAGAGCATAACTGTACAAAAAATAACCCCTAATTTTCATTCTTTTAATAGTTGTACTGCTAGTCTAAAGAAAGTGCCTGTTAACATGAATAACTAACAAAGCTAAGCTAATGTTAAGCACAAAAATTGTGCACAATACAACACATACATAAAGTAAGAGCTATCTTTGCAGACATTTGGATACTAAAATTAAAATATAAACTTTTGCATTAAGGCTTTTACATTAAAGTTCACAAGTGATAATCACTGTGTTTGCACTTAATTCAGATGTTTTGAAGAAAAATAATTAACACATCAAGATACTTCTTAACAAGGTACAACACTTTGTTATCGCTTTGTTTGCTGCTTAGTTTCCCACAAGAAATTGTAAATGCCCATCATTCCCCATGGTTGTTCATACAGGATTTGGTTGAAAAATTTCCCAGCTGTGTCATATGTATACTTTAATGTTAAATGCTGTTGAATGCTCAAAAGCGATTTATCCTCTTTTTTCATTTGAAAACAGTGAATTTACAGAGGTATTAATAACTGCTCTAGGAGATATACAGGTTGATCTATAGAAATTTATAGAAATTTTAGTAGAGCTTTATACAGAAATTTAAAAAAATCCAACACATTCTTGTCAGCAGGTAAACCTGTCTCTTCACAATGAGCACAGGCTGGACAGTACCTGGGAGCTGCATAATGGCTAATGAGATGCACAAGAACTACTAGCAGAGCTTCCAAAACTGGAAAGCAAGTTTAGTAACTCTAGTTTTGCTACTGCTGAGTCAGTTTTTTCCCCAAAATATGAATAAAATCCTGTGCTGGTTTTGGCTGGGACAGAGCTGATTTTCTTCACAGTGGCTGCTATAGGTCTGTGGCTGGTTTTGGATTTGAGCTGAACACAGGGTTGGTACTGTCATGTTTTTCTTGTTGCTGAGCAGAGCCAAGGCCTTTTCTGCTTTTCATGCTGCCACACTGGTGAGGAGGCTGGGGGTGCATGGGAAGGGAGGACACACAGCCAGGACAGGTGACCCCAATCACCAAAGGGATATTCCGGACCATGTGGCATCACATTCAATATATAAATCAGGGGGAGAAAGTGTGGATGTTTGGAGTGATGGTGTTTGTCTTCCCAAGTCACTGTTATGTGATGGGGCCCTGCTCTCCTCGGATGGCTGAACACCTTCCAGCCCATGGGAAGTACTGGATTCATTCCTTGTTTTGTTTGTTTGTTTGTGTGACTTTTGCTTTCCCTGTTATGCTGTCCCTATCTCAACCCATGAGTTTTCCAGCTTTTAGCCTTCGAACACTCTTCTCAATCCTCTTGGTGAGGAAGTGATTGAACAACTGTGTGGGGCTTGGGTAATAACTTGGGTTAAACCACAGCCAAGACACATTTTTATCTTAGCTATTGGAATGTGAGAAATTATTGAGATGAATAGGTAGATAAATTTTAAAAAACCCACCTCATGATTATAGGAGGAACAGCAGGCACTAATGATCTGCAGGTAACAATTAATGTCTACCAGAATAAAAGAGAAACTCTACCAGGGAGAGGAGCTGGTGCTGACCTCCCTTCCCCACCGGCTGCCCAGTTAAAGCCCATTTGTGGATAGGAAAACAGAAGTAAGGGATTGAGACAGACTTCAGTGGAATTTCATACCCTTCCCACAAAATGCTTCTTGCCTTCCTGACTCCATGGAAACATAACAGTCAGTAATACCAAAGGGGAAAAGAGTAGTAGCCAAAAAGAAGAGAACTGGGGAGGAATCAGGCCTGTGTTATCAGACAGAAGGGTAATCAGGTGGGGCTTGTTGAGGTGAAAAATTAGATGTCACCTTGGCAACCTGAGATAAACTAATGAAAAATGTAATGGGTTCCTTATGAGGGAGAAAATGACAATCAGATTAACATTGAATCAAGATGATTTTATTCAGTGTAGGTAAACAGTTCTCCAAGTGATGGGAATGCAAAAATATTTATTTATTCTCTTTATAGAGTGGCCTACACATTCTAGTTATCACTGACATATCAATGTGTTAAAAGGGTCAGAGAAATAGGCATGGAGACTGATACTGATCAAATTTTATTCTGATTTCTGGAAAGCAGTACTACAGTGGGGTTGTTGCCTATTTTATTACTTTTTATTTTGGTTTCCTAATCTGATTTTTACTTGATAGAAGAGGGATGAAAACAAAAGGTTTAGGATTAATATTTGATGGAAAAGTTAAGAAGTGTTTTTCCAGTTCAAGATTTGCATTTTCTCTTATTCTTTTAAGTTCTGGCTGTAGGTTCTTTCTTGACTTTTAATTTTCCTCACAGAGATTTGGGAGCTTGATGAGAAATTCTCTTTTTGCTTTTGTGCACTCCTTGTGAAACACAACAGGGTTTTATTCAGTCTGAAAAACAGCCCAGAATAAAATATAATTTCAGTGCCTGAATAGTTGAGGCTAAGGCAAAATTTCTTACACTGTTTGAGATGTAGAACATCAGCTTCCTGACAAAGCCTAGTTTCACTCCATATCCTGGTGAAAACCAGGAAAGGAACTCAGTTGTATGAAAGCCCACACACAAGTTGTCATATATAAATTCATAATAAAGCCTTGTCATCAGCATGAGAGACATTGAAATGTAAATTACATCAATTTCTTAAACTTCAGGCATAGATTTTTCTTTGTTTATACTTTTTCTGACCTTTGCTTGTATTTTAGCATCACCCTCTAGCACTCATTATGCATTCATATCTGGACACATTGTGCATGCACTGCTTTTTTAATGTGTTTGTGAGTAAATATTTTATTCTTTGAAATTCTTAACAATGTTAAATCCCATTGTTCCACTATAACTTTTCCTCTGCTACTTTTATAGACAGTTTCCTCCTTAGCTTAGCTGCAGTAAGTTTTCCTTTAAGTTGAACAAGAAAACATTCTGTTATATATATATATGTGTGTGTGTGTGTGTGTATCCTGTTATGGAATAAAAATAACTGGCTAAACAAGGTACTGCCCTGCAGCAAAGAAAACATAAATAATTAATATGTATTAAGGAGTACTTTTAAGTATTTACATAGTTAGATTTTAAACATACCAAAGGATCAGTTTTGACTGCTTATTCTGATTTCCTGAGACAGGTCAGGAATTTTGTCTATCAGTTTCCAAACCTGTCCCAAGAACTACAGAATCAAGATAGGCTGTTAGTGAGCAATCTTCCACTGATTTTCAACTAAAGCTGGAAAACTGTGAAGACTGCAGCACAAGGCCTTAGGTTAAAAAAAACCCTCACATCTACTATTTTTCACTGAAAAATGTATTTGAAGTTAAAATTTATTTTGTAGACTCCATTTCAGGAAAGCCTCTCTATTCAGAATAGCATTTGACTCTCTGTAAAGACTCATACAGTGATGATTTAACACTTAATCCTTATATTAAAAGTACCTACTTCATCTTGCTTATCAGACTTGACAAACCATATATTTTCAATCCACTGATAGCACTCTACATCCAAAGGAAAGCATCTGCATATGTCTTTCCTTGGGAATAATATTTGAAGTTGGGATGTATCGTTTAGTCTTGGCAATAGCTTCCTCTTAGACACAAAATGATTGCCTCTGGCAGGGAAAAGCCACACTTCAAATGAGCAAATATATAATAAAAGCAGTTGATTGAAATAGTGGTGATTTTTCTATAACATCTATTTTGCAGTCTTTTAAACAGACCACATAGTTTTGGGGTTTTTTCTTAAACTAAGAGACAGCCCTGGGACTGAAGCCTGCTGTTGCTTCCAGGCACCAGAACACATCCTCTCTCTCCAGACACACTGTTTTTCCCCAAAACACAGCAGGGAATAATTTATTGCTCACCTCCCCACCTCTGTGTTTGGTCCACAACAGGTTCCAGGACCATGGCTGTGTTCAGTGCCATCTACATGACCTGGGAAAGGACCATCATTTTCCATATCCCCACACAAGATTGGGGCAGAATCTCTTCTGGATCCCGTTACACATCTTGTCTGAGGACCAATGAGCAAAAACAGGAGAGACAAAAACACTGTCTTGGACTTAGAGGAGGATTTTATTTCTTTTGCCTTGCACAAGCTAAATTCAGCAAGGAAGGTGTGTCAACATTGGAATAAAGGGGTGCCAGGAATGGTAGAGTAGGATGTTGAAAATTAGAAAAATTACAGCTTCTGCAATATCTGACTGTTTGAAATTAGTAGCTACAGTTGTATCAGCAGCAGGGGGGCAAACATACCTGCTTGGATCTCCGTAAATCTGACCAGTGATTTCACTTAATTATTTGAAAGCAAATACTGAAGGTCAGACTAATCCCTTGAGGTATAAAAGGCCAGGATAGATGGACTCTGTTCAACCTGATTTAGTTCAAGGTGTCCCTGCCCATGGCAGGGAAGTTGGAACAAGGTGATTTTAAAGGTCCTTTTCTAACCCAAACCATTCTATGATCCTTTGTGTCTGTGAATAAGGAAATGTGAGTAGAGGAATATAACAATATAGGAAAACTTTTCTGAATTATTATAATGAGGAATTTTAAGTTCTATAAGACTGTGCAGAAAGATTGTAGAAGCTGTATCACTTCCTATTACAATTGCATAGAGATTAATAAACCTGAAACCATGATTATGCTATACAGAATAAATTAAGAACATTAAATTTCTTCCTCAGAGTGATGGAAGAAGAAGACTGAATAATGAAAAATTTGTATATTTTTCATACAAAAGGACTTTCTGGTAAAGCTGTAGCAATACATATGCAGAAAAGGTGGGTATCACTTGGATCCTGCAGACAAAGAGGAATGTAACTTGGGCAAGTTTTTGCAGATGTAATTGCCATGCACTATGGTAATGACAACACTACAAGGTGCCCTGTGGGTTTCTCTTTAGTTTGGCACAATCACTCCCTCTCAAGAAGATCCTGAATGCTATTCCTGGAATGAATCCCTGTCTTTTAATTCCATCTCATGTTCCCAGAGTTCTGGGACACCACTCTTCATGGCTCCTAACCCACAGCTCCTGCATGTGTAGCACAGATTGCACCATCAGTTTGGCTGGTCTAGCTATGCCATGGTATCCCGCCACCAAAATAACAGGCACCACCAGATTTATATACAACACTATTATCCATTAGCATTTCAGAACAGAAGAGGATACAAATCTGGTCCAGATGGCTGAGACCAGCTTATGGTTCTTCCAGTGCACCTTTGCCTCATGCAGGGATAATCTTTGGAGCTGAGGCTGCAATGCAAATCAAGCTACATTATAAAAAGTTCTTTGTAATATTGCTACCTCCATCACAGATTGTTTTCCCAGTTTGATTTCTATGACCTAGAAATACATGGTAACTGAGAGACCTAATCTTACTTGTACAGAGCTTGGGAGGCAGGAGGAGGCGAGCAGAAACCTTGGTGTGATGAGAGAACCTCAGCACACAGGCTGGGCTATATTTTATTGTCAAACACAAGATTTCCATCTTGGGCAATCACAAGATTTCCATTCAGAGAATGATGGAATGATGTCCATCCGTGATGGGGATGTTGTCATCCAACCTCACAACTCAAGTAATAAGATTTTCTGTAGCACATCCCTTCCATGGATGCAGGCATCTTTTGGAAATATCTAAAAAAGTTTTGAACAAACTTGTTTAAATCACCTCAATAAAAATTTCAGCGCTAGTTTTCGCCTTAATATTTTGACACATTCCCTTGTGGCATTAAGTGCTCAAGAAAAGTGATTACTGCACACTTGACTTGACAATTTTCATGAATCAAAATGAGCTTGCTCCAGGCAGTTTGGCTGTAGCTGACTGATGCTCACCTATTGCCTGTCTTGGTCCTACTGATGTTAATGTAATTTACAGTTAAGATGCAATAGAAATGCATCTGCCAAAATCTTCATAGAGAAAAAAATTCTAAAGTTTGGGGATTTTTCTTGGTTTGGCTTTTTCCTTTGGTTGTTTTTTTTTTGTTGGTTTTTTTGGTTTTTTGTTTTTTGGGTTTTTTTGTGGTTTTTAAGTAACATTTCATATATCAAAAATTCAAAAAGCTGGCTTACTCTGTAATTTGGACTTCAAAGATTCATTACTTTAGGGAAATTTGAAACCAGGAATTAGAAAGCCAAGTTTAATCATATGTTCTTTGGTACCTTCTGTGATGTCACTTGGGATGTACAAATTGATTACCCTTGAAGTCCTGTTATCTTGAGCAGCCCTGTAGGAAATTCAAAATAATCAACATTAATTTAAATTATTTCAGCAGAACTGGAGAGGCTAGGATTTGTTTTATGAAGTACCAGGTTTGTTCCTTTTTGACATCACCTGGTATTTCTTTTAGCTTTATTTTTCTGCATTATTATTTCTCTCACTGCAGGGAAACCTGCCCTCCTGTGATTTTTCTTTCAGCCTCCTCCTCAAAGAGGAATCATGCAATTTGCCTGGCTCTTCCCTCCAGCTACTCCCAGACATATCCATATTTTTCCTTATGTACACATTCATTCCTCTGTTTTGCCACATATTTTTCTATAGCTGTATGGCCTTCAGCACAGGCTCTCAACAGGGCTATATTGCTCTAGCTGAAATATCTGTCAAGGATTAATGTGGAGGGAGAGAACTGGCTGAGGCTGAGGGGGTTCAAAAAGAGTTTCTTCAGCTGAGATCAGTGACAGTAACTAATTTCTTCTTGGTGCAAAAGGTGGTTGAAGGAGAATTAGGCTACACCATAGCTCAGTGTTTTTCTGGGTGTGAGAAGCATAGGCAAGCCTGGCTTCTGCAGCCTGACTGCAGAATAAAAGCATTATGGGCTGCTACTCTGGGACTGTGTGCTCAAACTTTTAAAGAGCTCCTTCATTTACCTTGAAACTCTTGAGAAATGGCTTAATTACAGAAAAAACTTTCCAAAGAGAAACCTGATCACAGAGGTTTCTATTATCTAATAGAACAAGAACCAGTGGAGGGAAGACTTATTACTATGCTTTTATCCTGTTATTAGGAGTATGGTAGAATTGTCAATAATGATCCAGATTACACAGAAGAATTTGCTTAACATTTCTGGTCGTTATTTGATGCAATATAGACAATTAATTCCTCATCTCTGATGATAATAATACTAATCAAATATTATAATAAGTTGAAATGGAACATGCTAGATAATTTTAAATAGTAGACACAAAAATTTGGCATTCAGGAGTTTTAAAAATGCATAAGAACTATCTCAGCAATTTATGTTGACTTCAAATGTTCTTTAGAAATTTGTAAGATCACTTTGTTTTGAAATTTAAAACAAGTAAACTGAACAACAGCCTGTTCCAGGCTTGTCAATCTGACACAGGTCTGAATTACATAAAGAGCATGTTAGTCTGACAATAAAAAAAAACCTGAAAGAGTAGAACAAATAACACAAGCATCCAGAAAATAGGTGTTTTATAAATTCAGTACAGACAAATAAAACTAATGGAATATGCCTACAACTTTGTAAGGTACTTTAACAGGGGCAAAATGATGTCTTGATAAGTAGAACAAGATTGGAGGCACAAAGTCTAGAGGAAATAACATAACCACACTTGCACAACAGAGAACATGAGTTGCAGATGTGTCCTGAAATGAGCCTAGAGGCGATGACTGATACTCAGCTGGAAAAAAAGGATTAATGCAGCCTTCCAATGTTTAAGCAACAAAATGCATTGTTGGAGTTTCTCTACTTATTACTGTGGAAACTTGCTACTGAAACACCACCAGCTCAAGAAAGATGTTGACAAAGTAGGAAAGCACTGGAGAAAATACAGGAATAAATAAGGACAGGGAAAGAAAGTTTTAGGGAAATGTGTCTTTGATTCAGTTGACAAGTATTTCTTCTCTTGGGTTTCATATCAAAACTGATGGCTTGTATGCTTCACCTTAAGAGAGAATACAATAATGGTCATTAGGGGTGAGCTAGCTGGAAGTTTTGGTGAATTTTCTATCACCAGAGTATTTGTTTTTCAAGGCTGGAAGTTCTTAGCAGTGTTGTACAGTTTGATGGCTTGGTGGCTATAAAAGCTGCAGTTCCCAGCCATATTAAGCTTAGGAGAGCAAGGATGTTGAGTGGCTTATGAGACATAGGAATATTCCTTTTCTTACAGCAAATACAACTTAGTTCGTGGTGACAGAGGTCACTGGTTTTCTGCAGAGACTCTGTCTCCATCACAACTTCTATGTCTCTATTTCATTCACACAGACTGTTTAAAAAGAATAAGGCTTTGTGGAGCCATGCTGGCAGGGATACCTCCTGGTACTCCTATACACATCCCTGGATTTCCCTAGATAGTCATTAATCCTAATCTGCATGGAATTGCTTAGTCTAAAACATACTGCAGGCAATGAATTAGTACATTTGAAACCTCTGTGAAATAAATGACCATAAGCACAATAAAAATATATAAAAGTGTATTAATTGAATAAATTCCAAGCTATTTTACACTTCTAGCATATTAAAACTGATACTTCTCAAGGGTACTGAAGGGGTGGGTTTATTTAGAAAAATCAGATGAACATATTTCAGAATTTTCATCTTCCTTTGTGAGTCTTAAATATATTGCTCTTGATGCAGATAAGTGAAACAAGTGTAAATTTCTGCCTGCACGCTACCAAACCAGATTTGAAATCACGACCTCAGAGCTCTTGGTGAGATAAAAAAGCACCACAATTTTATTAACAGGGCCATATACACCAAATTTAAAGAGAAGGGAAGGATAAAAGGTAATTATCTTTCGAACTTAAACCCTTACTCTATTTTGGAGAGGTCAGGAGAAACTTCATCTTGGTAAAAGATTAGCAGTGATGTTACAATGACTGCTCTGTGTTCAGTCATGTACACAACTTAATCACACCTTTGAATTAATTTGCAGCACTTTCTTATTGGTCCCATCTCCTTTCAAAGGCATATGGTCATACCAGCTTTTAGATTCAAAGTGCCAATGTACTGAAGGGTTATAGTCATATCTTAAATGATAGCACTAAGAGGGATAGATATGTGAGTATCTCACACATGGCCCATGCTTGGACTCATCTCATGAATATTGCAGACACACATTATTCTGCTCAGGGAAACAGAAAATTTAATTGCTAATTGCTCATAAAAGGTTTATTTAACTGGAATTTGCATTTCTTTAAGTGACACTCCCAGACAGAGAATGTCTAAGCTCTCATTAAAGCACATTTTATTAACAATTAGTTAGTCCATATTAATTAATTTGTCAAAGACAATTTCTCTCCCTTCATTCCATCCTTTTTGTATAATAGCTTGTCTACATAAACTTGGTTTTTGTCTGCTGTACTGAAAAGTGGCTCTTTGGAGACATGCAAAGAATAAATTTGTTAAAAATCCAGAGTATATTCACTAATGCCAAGCCAGCCTTGTTAATACCAGACTGAATGGAGAAAATCTAGCATGAGGAAATCGATTACCCTGATTTTAGTTTCTGTGTGGTCTCAAATTAAAATGCCTGAAGAGGGTAATTCTTCTCACTATGCACACACTCCTGCTGCAGTAAGCACTTCTGCTGCAAACATAAATCAGAGATCCCATACTGAACCATTTTACATTACAACGTAACATGTAAAGCCAGGAAGAGGCAAGGAGAATTATTCCAGTAAGAAATACTGCAAATAATTTTCACATCAAAGTCCAGGTTTCCCTGAGCACAGGACATCTTCATGTGCCTGTGAATCAACATCTTTCCTTTTTAGGATGGCAAAGAGCAATGCAGGATTCCTAATATCCATTTTGAATAAACTGTTTTTCAACTAGAGACAGATGGGTTTTTAACCCAAGTATTGCTTGTATAACTAAAAAGAAATCAAGTAGAATAGACAATCTGAACACTGAAGGCCTGAGCTCTGCCAGAAACTCAGGAAGACAACTATTATTGAGAATATACAGGATTATAAGAAAACTCCCTTTTTTGCCTGTACTTGTCAGGTAATATTTCACACAGTGCTTACAGGCAGGAATTGAAGCCTTTGGCACATGGAACAAAAGCCCTGCTGGCTCTGCCCTGGTTGTCCCCCCTGCACCATGTGCTACATTAGCACAAGTGGGATGTGCACTGGGAGCACACAGGTGACTTCTAGTCCTCCCTGCTCCTTCCCTTCAGCTGCAAGGCAGCAGAGTCTTCTGGAAGGGTGGAGAAGTTTGCTGGCATGGCAGTGACATAACTGCTCCTCACTTCTGAATGACACTATCGATAGGTGAACACAGTATTCTATTGTTCTCATGGCTAACTTTTTTTTTTTTTTTTATTATTTCTCATATCTTTCCAGGGGAATTCTGAGATGAACAATTCCTAGTGTTTTAAGGGACAAAGCTGGGCTGAGAACTGCAGGATTTGGTTAGGATAACTGGGAATGAGATAATCTCTGTGGAAATTGCTTTTAAATTATCATTTAGTGTGATGCAAGAAAGGCTTTTTCTCCTCCTTTCTCTTTTCCCACTTATTTTTTGGACACTTGCTAATTACTTAAGTGAGGGAATACAAAATACCCATTTGCAATTTTCAGTCTGCCAACATAATAAATGTTCAGAGTTTTATTTTTAATCTTTAACAATAGAAAAGCAGATGGTGTGAGTAATTCTGCAGCATCCTGTACACTATCAGTATTCTCAAAATGCTATGGACACTCACGGTATTGCACAATCTCACAGCCAGGGCAAGGGGAATACCATGGCAGCTGGGCTGGTATTTTTGTTACAGTGTGGTGGCCATTTGTGCATGCAGAGAAACAGGTAGAGGAGGACTCATCCATGTGTGAAGGTTGCAAGAGATCCCTGAGGGCACCTTCTCCATCCTCCTGCTCAAAGCAGGATCTGTTAAAATTGTTTGACCAGGGTCACAAACAACCAAGTCCTGAACTCCTCCAAGGATGGAGATCTCACCGACTGTGTCACTCTCCCTCAGTGCTTGGCTACCCTCATACAGAAAATATTTCTTGGTGACCAATGGGAATCTCCCCGAACACAGGACCCACATCTCCTTCTCAGTATTGACTCTCACAGATATTTTGGGCCACCTTTCAGGAGCCTCTGACACCTAGAGACCTGATACTTCATCTAGTCCAGAAGGAAAATGTGAGCGACATAGCACAGCTAGGGAAAAATCTGCTTGATTCAAGTCTATTCTCCTGCCTGGGAACTGCTGAGCCAGTCTTCTGTAACTCATCTCTCCTGGTTTCTGTGTTTCTGTGTTTTGTTGTGGAGGTTTTTGTTTGGTTTTTTTAATTGTGGTTTTTTTTGTTTGGTTGGTTGGTTTTTTTCCCTTTTGATTGTTTTTGGGGGATTTTTTTCTGGTTTCCAACTCATACTTTCTAGACCCAGTTATTCCCATTGCATATCAATGAATTTGTTTGGTTTGAAGCTGAAAATTACTCAAAAGTCTGAAGTTAGTACTTTGCTCCTTTTAGACACAAGCCAAACAGCGACAATTCCTGACTCCATGTGGATGGCAGTACAGTTTCTGTGCTATAATAGCTCCTTATTTCATGGAACTTTGTGCTTTGTGCAGAAGACAACATCAGTTCAATCAAATGGAAGTTCATGTAGCAAGTTTAAAGGTGTTTGCTCTCCTCCTTAGTGCACCTTGAATGCAGAGGCTTGTAGGCTTAAAAATAATGAGAGAAATTATGAAAATAGCCAACAGGAACTGGAATTAGAGCCTGACCAAGGGATTTTTTTTTCTATACACAATTAATTTCATAATTTTTTTCTACACAAATGTGATGTGAACTTGGCCTGTATCAACCACAGGCTGTATTGCTTGCTCCTTCCCTTGGAAAGTGCAGAAAATGTTGTTCCAAGTTTGCAAATTTAAGTATCAATTTATTTTGAGAAGAAATAGGTCTTATACTTTGAGTCTTGATTTTATTTTCTTGCATGTCACTGAGCAACTTTATTTTCTTTTGATATAAGCGCTGTCTTATGTATCAGTAATCTTAAATGATCAGGCTTGCTGGGGTTTTGTTCAAAACACTTAAGGATAGAAGTAGATATGCAGCATATTTCCTATTCTAGTGATTTCCACTTAAAAAGACACATTGCCTGTAAAGCTACATCAATTTTCATTCAAAATCCACTCTAGTAAAGGTATATACTTTGAATTCTTTTAACTCATGAGCACAAACAATTCATCCTTGTACTCTTACATGTCATTTCTGCCACTCGTTTCCTGTGGTTTTATTCCACAGTAGCTTTTATTTTCCCTGGTGCTTCCCCCTAGCAATTTATTTTGTTTATCCTTAAGTGCATCCAAATATCTGATCACAAAACTCAAATAGCAGCTCTGCCAATTAGAGGGAAACAACTTTGATGTGCCTGATCACAGATGAAACAAATGTGGGTACTTACAAGAAAGGGTCTCAAGCAGAAAGTCAAACAGCCAAGAAAACAGTCTTTTGGTCATGAAATGACAAATTCAGAAGCATGAAGAAATCACATCCTATGAAGGCAACATAAAATAAAATAAACAAATATAATTAAATGGAGCAAGATTTATAGGCAAAATAAAGCAATTAGTTTTTAATTCAGGAAAGTTCTTCCTAAAGGACGTTTATATAGGGGGTTGATGTATAATACTAAATTGTAAAATTGTCAGTGGCAATGGACATCTGGCAATCTATGCTCAGTATATGTCAAAATAAATTAGTTGAAAAGTATGATTTAGAAACAAAATTATTAACAAAATTAAGAAACAAATCAATGAATAATGATTAAAATATTTCATTTCTTTTTTTTTTTGCCTTTTCAATGTAATCCTTTGGTAATATTTCAAAATACATAAATTAAAAATACATTTTTTGAATATTTTATAAAAGTAAAATAGTCTCATAATAATTTCTTATCACCAATGTGCTATAGGTAGGGCCTCATACCAAAGACATTTTAAGCTATATCTCTATGGATTTTAATCGTGATGGAATTCCCAAGTCCCTTGAACAGGCATTCCCAGTCTGGGGCACATGTCACCAGTAGGAAGCTTGTTTGGTTTCCTAATCCTAATCCTCCTACCTGACACAGGTAATACAACAGCAATAAAACACAAAAATTACTGTTCAAGTGTCCTCCTTGAGCCTTTGTTCAGTTTTCACCAAAATTAATATATGGCAAATTCCAGGGATGAAACCAAGGTTAAAAATTAAGGCATGAAATGATGTATAAATGGATAGGAACGATGGACGCTATTTAATTCAGAGAAGGAAGGGGAAGACAGCAAAAATGATCCTCCAGAGGATCTTTATTTTCCATGTTAAAGCAAGAAGGACCCTTCATGACACAGATTTTTCACATATTTCTAGCACAACACATCAAAACTTCCTGGAAAAACACATTTTATTTAGTGCCTTGACACATCTTGACAGGAGTCAGAAATATTAATCCTTCTTCATTTGTAACAGCAAATGAATTGTCCACATGTTCATTTAATTCCACACAAAATTCATCTGATCTTGAAAACAGAGCAGTTCTGGGTGCAGTTTTTGGCCGCGATTTCCCAGATGCCCTAAGCAGAGGCCATGAATTGTGTCTGAATGTTTGGCGAATGCCAGGCCGCTGGAATCAAATGGGTGGAAAGGCTTCTTTTGGCCCAGTCACAGCAGCTGATTTGACAGATGGAAATAGTTTGTTTTGAGAGGGGCCTTGTGTCATATTCAGCTTTGACAACTGCCAGAGGCAGAACTGGGTAATCTGACCCAGGCTGTCAACTTCCAGCTTTTATTGACACCACTGGGTGAAAAATGGGACATGTGAGCAAATTACAGACATTCTGGGAGAGTTAAGGTAGACCAATTAGTGTATTATTTTCATATGATATTATGAATTTCAAAATCATAATTTTTATAGAACGTTTAAATTTTTTTTTCTCATTGGACACCTCAAACTTCACTTCCCAAGCTGTCAATTGTCATGTTCTTTATGATCACAGTGACAATTCACAGCTTTTGAGCAAAGACTAATTTGTTTCACATTGATATAAACTGGGAATCATTTCTTTGATGCCAACAGAATGACAGCAAGACAGCACAAGTAACTGGAGCCAGGTCCTCTGTCTGCAATGCAATGGCTTTGTGACTTGATGATGGCAACCAAATAAGACATATTCAGATTCCCAAAAGTATTGTTATGAACAACTGTCAAATTAGTTGAAAGCAGATTCTAGAAGCTGAGATTCACAAATTGTCTCCATCCATGTTTTATTGTATAAGGGATAAATATTTAAATGAAAGAAAAATATCTCTTCAAATGTGAATCCTATTCTGCAGTTAAAGAAAATTCACATTACCCATCATAATGGAGAACAATACAAATTCAAATCACTTGAGATTTATGTGCTCTGTTTTTATGGCTTTTATGTTATTTCTTGCATGTGTTTTATATACAATAATTGCTTTGCAGAGGCAAATGTTATGGAATTGTCTGTGATGCTCTCTTCCACCCCTTCCTCTCCTATCCCCACTCACCCCTCTGCTGGCTCCTGCTCCCTCAGTTCACCCAGATGAACTAACTTTCTGATACTGCTCAAGGGATTTGCTTAAGGCTTCAAGAGCTTCTTGGAAGAGCACCCAGGGCTTCCCGGAAAGCAGCTGACTCCACTCTGAAGCTGAAAGGAAGTGCTTACCTAGCTTTTCATGCTGGATGAGATGAGGGTGGAAATTTTTTGTCTATAAAGAGAAGGTGGATAATACTAAATTTCATGTGCAATTTTCATCTCAGCGATTTGTGAAAAAGCCTTTTTCTATGTCTCCTCCAGACCAAAAAAACTGAAATGAACATACTTTGTCCAAATTATCAACCCAAATTTTAGAAAGGCAGCTATCTGTATTATTTGCCCTGTTTCCTATTCACCAGACTGCACCATTTCATGTCTGTCATAAAATTTTACAGAACTAAACTAAGAGTGAACCCCTCATGCAAGGCTGAAAGTCCCCTGAATGTGTACAAACAGCAAAAGGACAGCAATAGGTCACCTCACCTCCAGGCAGGTGGCTTTGGAGACCTGTATCTTCATACTAGTCTGTTAGGAGCACATTCACAAGCATTAGGAATAGTCCACAAATAATTATGCCTTTCTTTTTCAGGCTGTTCTTAAACTTCCAAATGATTGGGGGGGAGCAGAAGTAACTAAGGGATGTGGGGCTGGTCTGAGAAGGTGGGAATCCAGCAGATTGTGCAGAGGTCTCAGCAGAGAAGCAATATAGGCAGCTTGAGGCTCTCCTTGAATTTTTAGGGACACATTACACTATTGTAATTATAATGGCCTGAGAATAAGCAGCTGCAATACATTTTTGCAAGTAAGGGGAAGATATCCATTCTAATATTTTAAAGCTCTTGTTAATTGTCACTGATCACTTTTGGTGTAAATAGGTATAACTTTTACTGCTGTCCCTGCTCTGGGTTTCATGTGTGTGTGCATAGGATAGACTACAGATGGAGAGGGTGGAAAGCTGAGTATCACTCTGAATGCCATGGTTTTCTGGGAGTGTGCATGGTGAAATACAACAATAAGTAACATGCTGAGAATCAG
>PYHW01009485.1:6970179-6985814 GCA_013186435.1 Turdus rufiventris
CACACAGTACCTGTGCAAGGATAATTCACAGCTGCTCCCCTGAGGCAGAGGTGGGCTTGCCTGAGGTTCTGTATTTCAGTGAAATCTGACTTAGAAAAAACACCCATTATAAATTAGTCATGTTAATGTTGCAGAATAGAATACATGTAAAGTATGCAAGAGACACAAAAAAAAAATTCCAGTAAAAAAATTCTCACTAAAACAAGTCTGATTCCTTATATGAGGTCTTCACAAATCTCACACAAACAGCAGCTTCTTTGTTCCCCTTTGTTTTACTGACTTATTGCTGGAAAGTACCAGAGTGTTTAAAAATTGCTTTCTTTGTCAATACATGACAGTCTCACACCATCAAGCATAGCTACCTTTCACTATTTCCTAGTGGTGGTGAATTTAGCATGTTGACCTTCAGAGAGAAAACAGATCAGGGTTTAAGGTCAGAGATGAAATTGACAGTAATCAATATATGATTTAAAAGCAAATTAATTGGAGAAATGGGTATAATTACTGTCAAATGCATAGATCACTTAAATTGTTTCAATCAGTCATTTTATTGGTTTTAAAAGACAAAGGAAAAGAAGTCGAAGGCAAAATGAGGTTGCACATTAATAACAAGCCAAATGCAGCTGGACTTATAAACAAAGCTGCCAAAAGCACTGGAGGCCCCTGTTTTAATTGCATGAATATCCAAACAGTCATGTTTGGCATAAAGCATTCAAGGAGTATCCTCAAAAGTCCACTTTTGGAGAAGAGGCAGAAATTATAAGTCTGGGCTTTATTCACTAAAGATTAGTCACACGGGTGTTGCATAATTTTGCTTCAGACAAAGACTGAGCAAGTGGGGAGAGAAGCTCATGCATTGGCTTTTGGATGAAGTTTAAGTGCATGAAGGGGTAATTTGCTAAGGAATCAAAAGGAATCAAAAGGAATCAAAATAAAGGAATAAAGGAATCAAAAATGCAAAACTAACTAAAGGGTTTGGTATAGCAACAGCATTTGCCTTTTCTGGTCTGAGGCTACCGAGCCACATTTGATGTGTAAGCACCTTTCATGGGGTGAAGCAAATTTTGCCCGCACAAACTCAAACTAGGATGAGAAAAAGTAAATTTTACCCACTGAAATCATAGGATTTTGGTCATTAAGGAGACAAAAGTGCAGTGAAAGTTTTGATTTGGAGAGTATAAGGACGTAGCAAGTTTCAAAGGTATGCAGTTCTAGCTGTGTACATCTTGAGTTTACACAATAAACACATTAAAAAAAAATCTGGTTTTGACCAAAAAATTTAAAAGCAGCTTCTTTTGCTGGAAGATATACATGAAACTGAGGAAAAGTGGAGTAAAGGGGAAAAATAGAAAGGGAAGAATGAGGGCTATTACATTTGTAGAGCCCTGGAAGGAAAATTGGAAAATAATATCCCGAGGAGCTGGTCAGACCCAAATTCTCCTGGCTGTACACACAAAGTGTCATGGAATAGATTGGGCTGGAAAGAATCCTAAAGATGATCCAGCTCCAACCCCCCACCATGGGCAGGGACAGCTCCCACTAGACCAGGTGGCTCAAAGCCCTATCCAATTTGCCTTTAACATTTCCAGGGATGGGACATCCACATCTTCTCTGGGCAGCCTGTTCCCATGCCTCACCACCCTCACAGTGGAGAATTTCTTTGTAATATCCTAAGCTTACACTGTTGTCAGTTTAACTCCTTGTCCTACCCCTACATGCCCTTGAGAAAAGTCCCTCTCCAGCTCTCTTGCAGACTCCACTTAGGTACTGAAAGGCTGTTCTAAGATCTGTCCTAGAGCCATCCCCTCTCCAGGCTGAAAAATGTCGACTTGCTGAGCCAGTCTTCATAGGAGAGCAGAGAAAGGGATGGTGGGAATTATAAAATCACAGCAGTTGGAAAGATATGACAGGTGGTAAAACCCAGTTAGTGCTGGCTAAAGCAGCTGTAGCTGGGGTAGCAGATACTGTTTATTTGTAATAGAACATCATATTTCCACATGATTCAGAGTTCTCAAGATGCATTGGAATCTATAATGTTGCTGTAATACTTCCAGGCATGCTTTTATCCATTTTGTTGAATTCATTAGACTGAAGCTGTGGTCTTAAAACTCTTCAGGCCAGGGACAACATTTGCCAATTAATTTAGCGAAATACAATCCAGACTGTGGCTTTTGGAGGACTGCTCATACTAAAACAGTGATGCAAGAAGAGTAAACAAATCTATTATCAGTCATGCCTTCCTTCTACAAGTTTTCAAAAATCCATTCCTATTCTTTTCAATTAATGCAATGGTAGGCTTTGGAAAAGTGAATTATGCCTTCTTGCTTCACACAAGATTTGGCCATATTTCTCTTATAAATTTCAATTTGTTTCATTGCTTCATTCATCTAAGACTCCAGAAGAAAATTCAGGTTGGGTAATTTTGACCCTAATTATCACGGATTATTAATATTTGGAAATGAAATTATAAAAGTAATTGTCAAGTTCTAAATTCCTGAAAATTACTTTCTTTCACCCTCAAATACACTATTCCCCTCTTCAGCTTGTTATGATAGTATTTAATGTTGGTTGGCTTGTTGAGATCCAGTGTAATCATAACAACACTTTCTGATGGTTGGTTTAATGACTACTTATGGTAGATGCAACCTTTCTCTGATACAAGAAAAAGTACCAACACCCAAAAAGCTTAGGAATGCATAATTTAGTACATGCCCTTTGGTGGGATGAAAAGGAGAGGAAAACGTTTATCTCTGATAAGGAATAAAAACTATTGTTTTTTTTTTTAAATCCTGTTTCATTTTCTGCAATGCAACACATACTGAGTAAAAATGAAGCCCCAAATGTTGTACCAACAAAACACCAACTAACTTTTATGGTAACTACAGTTGACCAAAGGTGTTAGAGTATCAGAAGCTCATGAAATAGAGAAGCTTAGTGAAAAAAGTCAGAAATTTCTCCTAAATCATATTTTTAAAAGTTAATTAGCATTTCCTTATCACATTTATATATGTAATATTCCAAAGACATACGATTAACAGCAACTGTGAGGAAAGAAGATGCAGGACATAGTGCAGTAATTGGGGTTTTTCATGACTGTACATCTAACTAACTGCATTCTCTACCTGTGCAATTCTGAATAACAGTGCAATTCTGAACAGGAAAATAACCTGCTCTGCCTCTTCTGGGTGGATGAAGAAAGTTGTCGTATTAGTTGTAGAGATACAACACTCATGTTACAGACAAGCCCTTGAGGTAAACTAATTCTCCTTAGGTCACATTTAGCAATGATCAATAGCCTCTCATTTTACACTCCAAATGTTAAAATACTTGAACCATCCCTTTTGGAACCTGCAATAACAAGCCAGGGAAATGACTGTATTTCAAACATACTTTAACTGGGTTTTAAAGCATACACACTCAAATAAGCAGTGCTGTCGAGACTTAGCTTCTGTCTGTAATTCATGCTTAAGTCCTGGTCTCAGCTGCGCAATTGTGCAATTTTATCATGTGGACAAATAGATTGATTTTTTTTGAAGAATCCTTTTAAGACACATAAAATCGGAACTGAGCAGAGAGTTTGCAGAAGTGAAAATCATTATTTTTATTTTTCATTAGATCCATGCTGTAAATCTTTGGAGACTTTCCGCTTGTGCAGGAGTTAGAATTTCTGTGTCAGAAGCAATGCATTTAGAAAGACATCAAACTTAACCCTGGCTGGTGCTAATCTGAATTGTATAAAAAGGTTATATGACTCTCTCAGATCTAAATATGAAATAAATGGAAGTAAATTGCTTTCTGGTTTTATTCCTGTAAATTTTGTCTATAAAATATCATCACACGAGAGGAAAATTTCTGGAGGTAGTGAAAGGAAAACAAGGAGGTTGTATGCTGTGAAATAGATTTCTGTAGCAAAATTATTACTAAAATCATCTATTGTGCTTTGATCTCACATTTCCTCCCATAAATTAAAAATTGTTTTGAAATAGGTTATGGCTATGTACTAAACAATGAGTATATTTATAGTGTTAAATAACTTATCCCCATGAATAGTTTTAGGATCCCACTCCCTGATTATCTACAACTCATGCAGTTTTAGCTGCCTTTGAGACATCCCGGGAGTGTTCCATATTGAAAATTTGTTCTGCTCTGGGAGGGGTGGATTGAGAGAGAGTGCAGGACTCTTTCTGTATCTCAATAAGACCTAAAACCCAACAGCTTAATAAGATCACTGCTTCAATGAGACAGGATGAGGAAAGGCATATGGACAGCAAGTAAATTTTACACGACCTCACTCTCAGGGCACGTTCAATTCATGTAGCCTGGGATGGTGGATTTTCTTACAGCTACTGCTCAGAGCAAATCCTGTCCATGGAGACTTCTTTTGCTCATCCCAGCTAATGAGCACAGGTACATTGCAGGCTGCATTAGTAACACACGGGCTACTCAAGCCCTGAGCATGAGGCCCAGTGGAACAGATGTTGTCTGCTCAAGAATCTGGCAATTCCTTGACAACAATATTTTACACAAAGCTCTTAATACACAGGTCCAGTCCAGGCTGGGTTCCTCAAGCCCTCAGAGTCTCCCAACACCTTTGCAGCAGCCATCACCCTCTTATATCCTGTAAACCCACACCCTGAAACACTGCCATGACACAATGCTATGAAAGAACCCCACTACTCCATCAAGCTGCCACACCATGTGCCTGAGAGCATTCTCCAAACTTTTCTTGAATTCTGTCAGGCTTGGTGCTCTAACCACTTCCCTGGGGAGCCTGTGTTCTGCAGCATAATGTGCTCAAATTAATCATGGAAGACGTGATTAAATTCTTTATGGTTCATATTGCATAAACTCTTAACTGCTGCAAAATTAACAGTTAACAATGCCAAAACCAGCCAGAGAGACCCTGGGTCTCTGGATAGCTAAAACAGATCATTAAATCTAGAAAGCAGTGGGTTTTCAGACATGCTCCAGTTTTCAGCATCTTTCCCTTGATTGTTTTCTAATATTTTTTAAACCATTTTCCTCAGACACCTAGCTCTTCTCATTTAGAAGGTAGACTGCCAAACTGGGCTTTAAATTCAGTCATTAACAAATATAGTCTGTAGACCCGAAAGTCTTCTGCTGGAACTCATTTGAAAGCAGCCCAAAGCCAATTAGATCTCTGACATCTGACTGCAGTCACCTGAATCATCTCTCCTTCTTCTCCAAACTGCATTGTGGATACCCGCATGACATTTTATTTTCTAGTCCTCCTGCAAATTAGCAAAGGATTTTCAGTGTTTTTCAAAGCAGCAAGCTGACACAAGTTCTTTCCTGACCCAACAAGAAATGTGCATAAATTCAGCCCTAAATGATGCCTGGCTTTGGTTAGAAATGTCTCTTAAAAGTTTATTAATTGTTCCTGGTTTTCTTTCTTGATATAATCCTTCAAGAGATATGAGTGTTGGAGTTCTCTTTACACTGCAAACACTAAATAATAAGAAGGTCTGATTCTTTTCTTCAAAATATCTTTCATACATATGCTTATCAAGCCTAGTAAAATATCTGAATCACATATGCTTTTCTATGGCAGAGGTATCTATTAGATATGAAATATATTATGAAATATATCTAACAGTTCTCCCTTGTTTAAAGACCTCAGATCAAGTTAAGAATATGTTGGAGAAATGAAAATGACACCAACTAGTGAGAAGACCATTTAAAGTTGAAAAGTCTTAAAAATGTGCCAAGTGGAAAGCATTTATTAAAGTGTTTTTCATAAGAAGAAAAAAGTATTTCAGTGCCCTCAAAGACCAGCCAAAAGGCTGAAGGGAAAAGAGAAATGTCTTTCCAGTTTGCTGTGGATTTAGAAAGGGCCAGCTAAATTAGCAGACATGCTCATTTGGTGAGGGGCTGGAAGGCATCACAGAACTTCAAGAGGTCTTTGTTCAAATCCCACTTCAAATTAGACTTGAGTTAATTTCCCTGCTAAATTGTCCGTGCCAGACATTGCTTCTTTTTTTCTAAACTTCTTTTTTTTTTTTTGTTTTTTTTTCTTTAGAATGAGTTTTGCACCAAATGGCAGGTATTTTCAAGAGTACCGGGAAGAAAACCTTAGGAGAGGTTTTTCACATTTCAGCTTCTGTCAAGCCATATGCTGTCAGTACTGTCACCCACCTTATTTTAAAGGAAAAGAACAAAACATAAACCCAAACAACTGTGCAGTTCTTTCACCCTTGATTACAGGTGAAGGAAAGATATTTTTATTCAAACAGTCCATTTCCACAATCTTTCTCTCTTCATCTCCAACCACCTACTGTTACCTGTAGTTCAAAGAGTTTTTGTGGCAGACCCTTGTTAAAGATCTGACAGCACATTATTGAAACACCACAATGCAATGGAAAGAATGGTGAAAAATTCCAAAATACATTTTTGCATCCAGCCATCACAACAGCTAAAGTTAGAATAGAATAAAATCTTAAGGAATTCAAAAGCATTGAAAACAGGCTTGATAAGTCATGTTCTCTAATGGAGTAAGACTCCCCGATGTGTTTTAACATTAGGTAGCATGATTCACCCCTTAGAGGTATCTCTTATTTTTCAACCCATTTGTGCAATATTGAATTATTTGTATGTCATCCAAAGCATGCTAACTTCTCTCACATTGTACATGATGAGTTCTAAGAAACCATTTTTTCCCCAACCAGATGTTTCCAGAATTCTCTGAGCTTAATGGCTCTTTCTTCTGCAACAGCCATCAGAGACATTTCAAGAACCTTATCTTATCGCCCTGGCCACAGGCAGCCTTTTCTCTGAGGGTTTTTTCCTTCCCGTCCTGTCACTTACTTTCCTTTTCTTTTATTTACTCTCCTCTTTCGTGCATTTGTCTTTCTATGTGCTTGTCTTGGAACTTAAAGAAGCTTAATCTAATTAATGGTTACACATCCTCATAGGTTATGACTGATTTCATTATCAACATATATTAAGGCAATCGTAACATGAGTTTACATATATCACAGTGATATTCTTTCCAAAGCCTTGTTGAGTAAACAACTTTACATAACAGGTCTTCCATCTATTCAGCTAAGCCACTAAAAACAAGCAAGCAATCAAAAAGTAAAAATAAGTACTTAAGTAAGATTACATCCCCCTTGTCTTGCACCCCCTAACCAAAGGCAATAAGACACTTCAAGTGTATGCCTGAGGAAAACAGCAAAACATCACAAATTGAAGGAGGTGCAGATAGGAGGGAATGCAATTCTTGCCATCATTGTAGGAAACTCATATATTACATAAGCAGCCATATATATTCTGAAATTATATGTTTATATCTTGATTCTGCAGCTGATGGCTGTTCACTCATTATTTATATTGAACAATATATAATGAAATTTTTTAATAAAAACAAGCGTTTTGAAATATTTTACCAGGTTTTGCTATCCTTCAGCTTTGTACCAACTGTTGAGGTTGAAGTGTCACAACGCCTGGGAGATGTCTGGGTGAGAGCACTGCAGGACTGTTGGTTCCTCTGTATTTCACAAGAGCCAAGAGCAGTGGCAGGTCAAGGGTTCTTTTCCTCAGGGATGACAAACTGCCCTAGAACTAGCACATAATTCAAGATTAGTGACCAGATCTTACAAAAGAATCCATGCTGGTGATGAGCTTGCTGATATTGATCACCATAATGAACTGGGTTTTCTAAATCACATTCACTAAATCAGAGTTATATTCTAGTTACTGAACAGCTAGTTCAGCTAGGAGTCAATAATGCAATCATTTCCACTCAATGTGTCTTAAGACTCTCAACTGAAAAAATTAACCCAAACAATTGTTAAAGAACCCTGAGTCTTACCTGTGATGTACTTAATTCTGAGACCAGGTTTTTGAAGAACAGATTTAAAAGCTCTTTTGCATATTTCTCTGAATATTTCAATGGCATATTTGCGTTGTAATACAAAATAGAATTTATTTTCATGAAAATCTAGAAAAAAAAAAGAAAATAAAAAAGTGCCAGTCATTTCTAGGACAGATACTTGAAATAAATTGATCTCAGTTCAGTTTTTAACATAAATAAGTAGAATTTTAATTTGTAATAAAATAAACTATTTAGATAATAAGTACTTTTCTATTTTCAGAAGTTTGTGGGATTGTGAATCCATTCCTGTCCTTCTCAAACATTTTTTATGTATGAGCAAGTTTATAGAAATAGAAGTCTTCACTCAGCTTGAGATTAAGCTCTCACAATATACATTTGTACTTAGTCCTTCCCAGGTTTAAAACCTGATTTTAAAAATTGATAATGTAAACTGTGCAGTTACCATAAGAACAACTGCACAACACTTACCACAACACAAGGCCTCCACCAGAGATTTTATGCTTGCACCATCACTGGGTCAAATGCAACATAAAGAGTAAATTTTCAGCCTTTTGAAATGTGTCAAGGCAACTTCCAAGTGGGTCAATAAAGACAAGCCATGTGACAGTGACTGCTCAAAAATTCATCCATCCTTTCTCTTAGTAGTCATGCTCTGCTAATGAATTTTGAACAACAAAGCACAATTTTATTATTACATTATTTAAGCAGAAAATATTCAAAATTTAATTCAGTTGCTGAGTCACAGCATTTGTGGTATTTTCAAATCATAAGCAAAAAACTTGTTCTTAAGTCACTTAATTTTTAAACACATCCAGGTGCAAGCTAGTATTTAAATCCAAGGCTTCTCTGAATCAGAAGTGCAGTAATTAGTGAAAATATTTCCCAAGTGAGAATGGACCACAGAAATAGTTTCAGCCATCAGACTCTTAGAATATGTTAGGGACACTCCCATCCCACCACAAGAACACCCAGCCTGCAGGAAGGCTGCTGAAATGTGCACCAAGTCCATGAACAGATAAATGGAGAATTAATTGAAGAAAAACCATTCTGCATTTAGTTTTTCAATGGAGGAAAGCAGTAAGAGCAGGAGCAGAGCTCTTATTTATGATGGAAGCAGAACCATTTGCATCAGAAAAGCAAAAAGACGGCAACAAGAACAGTCCTCCAGTAAGAGCAGACTAGAACATGATTTTCTTTTCTGTCTTGTGTTTTTTTTCTATCACATATGCATCGAACTATCACATACTCCCAGAGCTAAGCCTTTTAGAAGGATGCACAATTGATGTAAGTGGTGAAGACACTGGTTAAGCCAGGGGGTTTGGAGCACACAAACAAAAACATAAAGACATAGATGTAAAGACATAAAAAGAATGGAATTTTTCTTTTTAAGACTTGCATTTTCCAGTAGCATTCTCAAATAGTGGGGATCTTTAGGAAAAAAGACATGTAGCCTTCTTAAGCTGCAAACTACAGGGACATCTTTATCACCCTCCTTCCTAGTTATTACTTCTCTGTTCTCTCATCCATTTAATGACATATACATGAGCTTGTAAGGTCTGACTGACTGTCACATACACATTAGTATGCATAGGTATTAGTACCAAATACTAAAAAAAGGATTCTTTGTTTCTGTGGGCTTCATTCTGTATTTGAAAAAAATTCTCTTTACATGCTGTACAAAGTGTTTAAATTTGGCATGACTGAGCCTTTAGAATATACTATCCCAATTTAAAAAAATAAATAAAATTCAAGAACCACCACTGCTCAGATATTTTTCCTGATTTGAGGTAAAACAATTTTAATTCTCCAAGGAATTAAACACTATGGTCTGCCAAACTGGCATCTGGGGTGAGGACTGAGGGACTGATCTAACTGTGCCAACAAAAATATTAACAAGGATCTGGGCAATGAAAAAAATCCCCAGGCAGCTACATGAGCTGAGTGATCATTTCCTCTTGAACTTGTTCACAGTGACAATTTAAGCAGCTGAGTCTCACTGACTCCAAAGTTAATGAAAGTCTTCTGTAACTACTCTCATGCAAAATTCAGTTTCAGTGATATTTGCAGCTGCCAGGGTTGTTAGTCACAGCAGAGAAAGTACTAAGGAATGTGTGCAAAAGAGCAGCTATTCAATGCTAAATCTTATAATTTGCATTATTCTGGTCACCTTTCCAACTCTTTGCATTTTTTCCCATCCTTCTGTTTAGTTTTATAGCTTCTGAGGCTTAGTTTTCACATAAATGCATTTCATAGTGCACCTTTTATCTGGGAAACCACTCTTTTTTCATGTGATCATTCTGCTGGTAGTGAAAATCAGTCTAAAATATAAAAAGTCGACCTATATAGAAAATCCTGATATCAAGTATTTGGACTGAACAAAAGCTTCTTCAATTCAGTATATAAGGAAAGGGAGAATATGCAAGCAAATTACTGACTCAACATGAATATAACTCTATGTACAGAGACTGGGAAAATAGGCTTAATTAACTAATTATATTTCTCCTTAAACTAATGATAAAGGTCTTACAGAACTCTCTTAAGGCTTGTGTATGTTCCTATTTCAAAAGCACTATGATTTCTTTTTTCCAACTGAACACACTTCATCAAATAATAAAAGATCCAACAGCGTAAAACAGCTAGAGCTGTGTTCTTAAAGAAAAAGCTGATATAGAATATGCTAAACAATATTCAGATCAAGCTAAATTTGCATGTCCTCCATTTAAAAACAGAGTATATATCCTCACATTTCATTCAGATCTGGTGCACAGTGAGGTGTGGAAGTAAAACACAAATACTAGTACTCTGGAGGTCCCACATTAATACAGAAATGGTAAAAGTAGGGGTTGAAAAGGCCACTTCTTCAGATGTGTTTTAGTGAGTCCTTCGTTTTCATAGCAATAGGTGCTGATCTTTTCCCTGCTTTTCTGCTTATCATCAATTTCTCCTGTAAAATTATTTCAAATCAAATTTGGTAGTCACTCTTTCAGACTTTCTTTCAAGCCACTGTTTCTCTCCATTGTCTTTTTATCTAAGCAGACTTGACCACGTGTTTTCTTCTGTATGAAACAGGAGTTTCAACTCTTTACAGCGGCAGCACAAAAAATTTCTATGGAGAAGAATTGAAGGAAAATCCAGTGCTGTAAATTTAGCTATCACTGTCAAGTATTCCAACCCCTTTCTAAGCCATGTTTTCCTTAGCCTTCACCCCTTGTTCACCTTGTACCCACCAAGCATTTCCCCTTAGCTGACCCTTGGCAGAGGTGTTTTTAGTTGCCAGTGCCCCTGATATACAGCTACCACCACTAAAGCAAGGAAGGATGAACAGCAGGGTAAACAGACTTGTAATGGAGATTGCTTATTAATGCACAGAAAGGAAAATGAAGCAATCTGCAACAAATACGTCCTTTCTTCAGGAAAGAGAGTGAGTGCAGGAGAATATGTAAAAGTTGTCTTTGAGAATTTAGCTTGTGTGTAAAATCATAACATTTTACACAATACATTTATACAATCCATCAGTTGCAAATACTCCTCTGGATATTTCAAAAGGGCCTTAATTTTTTAGTCATTAAAACCCTTGGGATTCTTCAAAGCTGTCAAAATTATCTTCCATATGGTATTTCACAATAAATTTAACTATATAAAAAAATTCATTAAGACATTCCTGTGCAGAGAATTATTAAAAAGTGTAGTTAACTTTTTAGAGTGAATTGCTTAACCCATTTATGTAAAGTGTCTCTACTGACCTTAAAAGAACTTCTTTAGCCTGAGAATAATTCTGACTTCTTTTCTTCAGAATTACCAAGCTGTGCACATTTTGGTTAGTGCTTGGGGCTTAACTACATGAAAATACACAGAGAGGGTATGATACAGCATTAAACAGCGTTAAATCCCTCTAGGAATATTCCTGTTCTGAACTTAAGTTGCTTTTTTCCAGCTAAATTATCCCATTTGCAGAATAAACTGAAATAAGAGAAACTAAGGCAATTGAAAATAATACACAGTTAAGGCCACTTTACTTCTATAAGTACAGAGAGATGTAAAATTACATGATTCACGTTACTGACAGAAATGTTCATTTCAATACATTTCTTTGGGTGTCCACCTGAAGACAAGACCAGAGAGGTACTCAGGCTATTTACTCATCATTGTACTAACCAGAAGGTCTATTAATTAATTAATCAATTTAATTAGTATTAACTAATTTGCTTTGGCAAAATACTTCCTTTTGAAAGGAGCTCCTCTATAAGTAAACCAGAAAAAGAGCCATGCAGGAATATATTTTGACTACATGCTTCACAAATAAAGCCTGCTCCTGGACATCTGCAAATACTGTTTAGTTAGAAAGACTTGAGAAGCAACAATTTACAGGTCTTTTAGATAAACTGTATGTATTCACATCAATGGGACTGCATAGAATTTTACTACAGGGCTGAACAAAAATGACCGCTATAATTAAAGTGCTGCTATTTTTAGTTTTATTTTTTTAAGTGACAGATAGGTCAATGAGAGCTGGCAGAAGGCCAAGTAAACATACAGCTTTGAAAAACATGGAAAAAGAACCTGGAGAACTTTTGGCTGCTCAACTTCCCCTCAGTCACCAGGAAGACACTGGAGCACAACCCATTCAATCAATTTCTGAGTCAACAAAGGACAAAAAGGCAATTTCAAACAGTGAACAGAAAGCCCTTTACCAAGGGCACTTTGCACTGATCAAGGTGATTGAACAGCCACAGAACAGCCAGGGCTGGAACCATCAAGTCCAACACCCTTCTATGAAGCAAGTTGCCTGGGACCACATGCAGACAGGTTTCCAGGTTCTCCAGGGATGGTCAAAGCCTCTCTGACAACCTCTTCCAGCACTTGATTATCCCTAAAGTAAAGGTTGTTACTCATATTTAGGTGGAATTCGCTATATTTCAAATGATGCCCTTTGCCTCCTGTCCTGTTGCTGAATAGCACTAAGAGCTTACCTTTGGTTCTTTGCTCCCCTCCATCAGTAGCAGAAAGATCATATATGTGTCAAAAAAAAAAGGAAAAAAACATATATGCATAATCTTGTTTGCTATTTACAAATATCATAGCACTAATTTAAATATAGTGATTCATAGAAGGTCACTTAGATCAAATAAAACAGACTGCATTTTTTTGATAAAAGGAAAGGTTTAGATTTTGGTGTAAAATTAGAGCCCTCTTAATAGAAATTAGAAAAACAAAATAGAGAAAGGTTATTTTTATAAAAACTGAAACATCCCTTTAATTTTATCTTTAATATGTAATATCTTTCATGTGCTACCACTAGAAATCTCAAAGTTTCCAACTTGTTTCATGGTGTTAAATATTTATGTGACTTTTTTCTAGGAAAGCTTAGGGAATTTGAAGGCAGCAAGTGCACTCAGAAATAAAACTCAAATTTCTTTCCATTTCTACACAGGATTGAGAATTTTTACAGGACTCTAGACAACATAAGAAAAGCAGATTTAGATGAGGCTTGCACCACTCTTGTGGATAGAACTAAAATGAATCCTGGGACTGTCCATTAGTCATTAGCTGGGTTAAGCATTATCCCAGAAACAAACAAGGAACAAGAGATTCAAACCTGAATGTTCATAGTGAACATTTTCAGCACTAGGAACAAAGCATTAAAAACAAAGCATATTTTAGATAAGCATTGTCTCTTACACATTCTATTTTATTTGTTTCCTGTACTTTGATTTCATTTATACCTATTCCTCATTTATCTGCAGTTAAGGGGGATTGGTGGGTTGTTTTTTGTTTGTTTGTTTGTTTTTTTTCCTATCTAGACCTGAGCAGATAGTATCTATCCTGATCCTTCAGATTTTTCTTAAATAAATAACTTACTAACTCAGTGTTGCTTCTATTTATTTGGTTCTAATTATATTTTGAGGGAAAAAAAAAAACAACAAGGGTGATGTGATGGAAGAACGACAAGGGAAAAGCTTTGTATATTAACTGCAATTAACTACAGTACAACTCAAAATGGCAGTTTACTGACAGATGGACAAATGGAATTGCAGGTCCCAAGGGCTGCAATTCAAATTAGATTTAACATTATAGTGGATGACAAGGAATTAATCTTATCAGCACACGTGCCTGTGCTGTGTTTGCTGCTACATATGCCTCTTTTCACCTGGCTGCTCTTAAATATGTGAAGCTGCAAGAACATTTGCAGTACAGCTGGGTGACTAAACAAAACAAAGTAGGATATAAAGGAGTGAAATAAACTTTTTTCTTCCACATGGATAGATCATTCCAGGAGCCAGGACAGCGACACAAAATCATCTGTGGGGGAAGCAGGTGAGAAGGTGTCCTTAGAAAGTACCCACTTCCATGCAGAAAGCTGGAAACACACTGTGTTTGGCAATACACTTTGGTGGCTCCTGGAAGACAGGCACAAGCCTGAATGCACCAGTTCAGTGATGAAACAGAAGGCAATATCCAGGGACATGTGCAGGGGAGGAGACATCAGAGATATGCCAGTTGTTCAGAAAGAACAGGGGGAAAAGGAGCACAGTGAGCAGAGGGCACTAAGCTCCTGAGCCTTCCTGAGGAGAAGAGATACAGATATGTCCAATAGAGATAGAGATATGTCCAATAGAGACATGTTTCCTGGACTGTGACTTCTTTGTGGGCTTAGAAATCACTTCTGGTTTATTTTTTTAAATTGAAACCTTTGACACTGACAGATTGGGTATGTAGGTGGGGAAAGGCAGGGGTAAGGAGGTCACACACATACATGGTGTAGACAGCTGATAAAAGACCTCACATGAGTCAATGAAGTCATTAAATACTGGGAAGAGAAGATGGAAAAATGGTTCATGAGTAACAACCTGAGGTTTGCAAAAAGTTGTAACAATCCTATGAGATGTAAATATATCACATTAATAGACTGAAAATATATATAAAACAGTGCAAGTGCATATTAAATACCCTGCAATTGCTTTGGTTGTTGAGAAACTGCCACTCTCTTAAAACCAGAAAATATCATTAAACTAATTCAAAAGCTTTAAAAAGGCTTTCTTACATGTATACACATACTTTTGCATCAACAAATCACTCCATGTAAACATAATTTTGAAATTTCAGCCCAGCTGGTGCCTTTATCTCTGAAGAGGGCTTTTTGTGGAGTTTGGTTGGGGGATTATTTTTTGTGGCATCTGTCACTGCTTTTACAATATTCTTTTTAACTTGACTCATAATCTGAGACAAATTAATCTAGAATTCCCAGATTAAAATATGTAAAGGAACTGTAATTGCGGATAGGGTTGAGTGAGTAGTTCTCTCTGAAACACAGCCCAGCTAAGATGTACCAAGCAAGGATCTGTGGAAGTTATCCCCTTTCCAAAGCTCTTATCCAAGGTGTTTTGTTTCAAAGTAAGGTCTTGTGGCTGGTCTGCAAACAAGGGTAGAAAAACAGAGCTAGGTATCAATGCTGGCAAGACAAGTATGTTTTTCTTGTCTACAACATGGCAGTAGCTGAACATGAATCCAACACTGGCTGCGTGCATTATTTTTAAGTGGCTTTCCCTGCTCTAAGCCACAGATTTCTCATCAGTCCTTCAGGCTTACTTCCTATTTCTTTCACACTTCATTTTCCGTGACATTGTTATAGAGGAGCAAGTTCCAGCCCTTAAACAGTTTCAATGCCTTTATCTGGCTATAGCATGAAATACTGAGAAGGAAATGAGATTTGATGAAGAATTTTGACTGCAGAAGGCTTGTAAATACTTCATGGACGCAGTTTACACAACCTTAGAGCATT
>PYHW01009485.1:6987606-7023656 GCA_013186435.1 Turdus rufiventris
ATCAGAATTGAAGTTTAGTGCAGGAAGAAGGGAGGGATGGGGGAATGTTGGTTTTAATATTTAGTTTTTATTTCCCATTACTCTAGTCTGATTTGATTGCTAGCAAATTAAGCTAATTTCCTCAAGTCAAGTCTGTTTTGCCCATGAATATCATCAGTGAGTGATCTCTCCTGGCCTCATCTCGACCCATGTGCCTTTCATTACACTTTCTCTCCCCTGTCCAGCTGAGGATCAGGGTCATGGAGCAGCCTTGGTGGGCACCTGGCACCCAGCCAAGGTCAATCCACCACCATGGCTAATGATATAAAACCTGTCATCATTGCTGAAGTGTGGGAGTTTGGCACGCTGTGGTGAAGTGTCTGACACCTCTACTGCTTGAGGGAACAAGCCTACAGGTCTTTCCAGATAGTTTCATTTTTATTTTACAGTTTTAAATTACTCTTCAGCTCCTGTAACAAACTATACGTCATTAAAGGATAGGAATAAAAATGCATTCAAATATTGAAAACTATATAACCTTTCTTAATTTTTTACTCCAAAATAGATTAGACATGACAGCACTTAGTGTGAAATATCGTAGGGATGGGGAGCAAGACATCCATATATAGACAAACTCCGACTTCACCTGGAGTTAGCAACCATTTAGCGCAGACTCAAACCAACAGACATCCCTGCTTGATTTTTGTTAATTTTCTATTGATGTTCAGGAGAAGTGGAGCCAAATCTGTTCAGGAGGAGTGGGTAGTCTACTCATGATTTATAAAACAAAGACTGTTCAGCGAGCTAAGTGGATTTGACAAAAAGAAGCACTAACTGAGACATTGTTTTGTGCAATGGCTGAGCTCTGAACATTTTTTGTAGCTGCATGGAGCTATACTGGTTTGAGGAACGGAGAGTCACAGGCTGTCTCTCAATTCTCGAACCAGAGAGGAAGGTTTGAGCAAGAGAAACGGTGCCAAGGCATTGTTTAATTGTTGTGCCTTCCTCAACAGGGACCCAGCTTTCTGTCAGGAGTCAGCGAGGGGTTCCCGTGTCGTTATAATAAAACAAAAGTTACCATTCTCCAGTGCTGCTGCCACAAAGCTGATGTAGCTGAGAGCTTCCTGAAAGAAAAAACAAGAGCTTGTATGGACATATCCACAAGAGGAATGGGGAAAAGAATAAAATCCCAGTCGTCTCCAGGTGACACAGCCTGTGGGCTCGCTTATCAGTGGAGAAGAAATTCAGGTTTTCATCTCTCTGTGCAAAACAATATTTTATGCTGTGAAGTCTGCTAAAAGGATCCATGACAAAGTAAAGATTTTTCCTCTCATGGCAGTCCTTGCTTGCAGAAAATTGAAAATGTGCAGTGAGACAAGACTGAGGGGAACAAAAGCTGCAAGAGAAGAAAGAGGCAAACTGGAGTCAAGAAACAGAAATTAAGCCAGAAAGACACATTAAATATATCTAATATGGAGTGAAAGAAAGCCAATAAAATATAAGGCTGGAATGAAAGAACAAACTTCAGGCTGAAAATTGTGGGCCAAATTAATTTCAAACAAATATGTTCAAACTAAAGAAGAGCGAGAGATGATGAAAGGAGAGAAAATTATGGATAATTTTTCTATAAAAGAAAAAGGTTTACTATAAATTCTGCAATATTTCTTCACAAGATATTTGCAATCACCCCCTGTCCAGCCATCCTCATATCAGGGAAGGCACTGTGACCTTCCTCTACAGCTGCCTGAAAGTTAGTGCTTCAGCTGTACTGGTGCAGGAGTGAAAATAATGGGACTCTGTGCTGGTCTTCCATCCCTAGGAAAAGAGAATGCAACTGAAGACCAGAAGCAGGAGGGGAAAAAATGTTTTTTAATCTCTGACATGCTTTCCATGCTTTTCCGACCCCTCTAATGAATTCACTTACAGAATAAGCAATGGGACCAAACCTCCCTCACAGTTATGGCCACAACAGTTCCTTTCAATAAATAAATCTCTTCCCTTGCCCTGACCCCAAAGTGTTTCTGTCTCACACAAAGGTTTGTCAAATGTGGAATTTTCTTTAGAACAATTCCTTACAACTATTACCAGTTAATGCACTATTATTAAAGCTTTTCATTTTCAGCACAATTTCCCATGGTTTTCTCTCTAATTAATTAAAAAAAAAAAAAAAGTATGTTCAGCCATGACTCTGCAGCACAGGAAAGCAAAAGGAATTTGGAATCTTAATTACTAAAATTTAATGTTGATTGCCCATTGCTAGGATCTTGTTAATACTTTGGTTCTTGTGCTTTGCATGTTTTACCAAACTCTATGCAACAGAAAACATGTTGGCAAAAAATCTCATGCCTTTTCCTGACTTGCAAAAGCTCTTGCATGCACTGACCCCAGAAGTGAGCAAAACAAGGTTCTGCAGATGTGCTGGGGTGCTTTGCACAGGGCCATGCCTCCTGATGCCACCAATGAGCCCCTGCTTCCCCTGACCAGCCCCAGCTGCCAGCTCCCCTGCACAGAGAGCATCCACAGCACAATCCAGCTCTTGGCTCCAGACTAGGAAAAAGCACATTTCTTTCCTCCAGGGTGTTCTGTTCTAAGTAAACTCTATCCCCAGAGTGTTGTAACAGCAGCAGCAAATCCCTGAATGCTGAAGTTTGCAAAGGGCATTTGCAGACGTGAGATTTAAGCACTCAAAACAATTCAAATCCCAGCATGCTCAGTTGGCGCACACAACAGAATAGCAACTTGCCAGTCCATTATTTTTGACAAATCTTTGGAGACCCAAACAGGAACTTAAGACCTCAAAAGCGGCAAAGAACTTTACTATGGAAGACGTAGAGATGCTTTAAAGATGCACTGATTTTTGTAGATATAGAAGATAAATAAACTCAGAAATTTGCCTCTGGTCTAATGAAAATGGCTCACTGGGTGTGCTGATTAAATCTTGCCTGCTGTACCACAGAGTTATTACAAAAAGAACTAAAACACGTAATTTCAATTAAATATTTTCCTTGTCTATGAAGAGAGATTTCTCTAAGAGGAACAAGAGCATCAATCCTCTGATGTGGGCTTTAAAGTGATCCGTGAAGCAATATGCTGAAGTTCTTTTACTCAGCAACATTGACCCAGTCAATAAGAAAGAAAAGAAAAAAGAGGGAGTTGTCATTTGGATTTGTAACAACATATGCAAGGGGAGAACATTTTGCTCTTCTTTTCATTTCCCACTTCTCTGCCTCCTGGCATGCTCTGGTTCCTCATGCAATGATGGTGAGGTGGTTGAGCCTGAAGAAGCCCATCAAGTTCCATTGGTTCGGGTTTCTGGCAAGTGAGTTTGCATGGCTCCGTAGCCCTTACCGCGTGTTTGGGGAGAACTGAGATACACTCCATCAGTAAATCTAGGCTGAGATCTTTGCAATTTGAAATCTTATAATTTGGAATCATAGTTTAGAAAAAGTTGTTGAATCACTAGCATCAAAAACAATTTCTGGAAAAAACCAAAAAGCACTCTAAAGTTCTTACAGAGGGAATGAAACTCAAAAGTTATGTCCCTTTTGCTAGGCAATAAACTTGCAAGCCTGTAGTCATGAAGCCTCTGCCGACTTACTTGCAATCTGATTATTCACATTTCAAAGCTGATCCTTTCTGTAAGTTCCGGAACCCAATTTTTCTTAGTCACTTTTCAAGCACAGACTGTCCAATCCACAGTGTATTGTGGTAGGAAACACATGTGGATAAATCTTTCTAATTTAATTGGACAGCTCCTATATGTAGGGACGCTAATATATTTCTGGAAGACAAATAATTAAGATCAAAGAAGTAAACCAGAAAAGAAAAAAGGAATAAAGAAAGAAAAATAGGCTTCAATAATAGAGGATTCTTAGGGGTTTTTTCTAAAGGTATGAAAACCTAAGTAAATGTTCTTATTTCAAATAACTCAAGACATCTGGTTTGGGGGCTAAATCGTAGAGAGAAGAATTAACCTACAAGGTGTTGTTTGGTTTATAAATATATAAATACATGCAGCTAGAAACATACCCAGTTCCTGGCAGTTCCTCTCACCACAAGATATTTAAATGATGATGTTGTAGGTTTTTTGTACTAAAATAACCACCTCTTCTGGTGGCTAACAGAGAAAAATACAGGTGTGTACCTGTGTTCTGGTGTTTATTCTGGAGGACTACAAAGATAAATAAGTTAGAATTTGATATATGATAATTATAGATTCTCCTAAAGCATTTATTTTTAATAATAGTTTTTTTCTATAAATTATTAACCTGGAACATGGAAAACTATAAATAATACTAAATGCTTATACTTGCCACAAAGTGTAACCAACTATTTGGTAGAAAATAATGGACATTCAGCATCATATCCAAAACTGAACTTTTCACTGTTCTTGGCTTGATAGCAATACACTGAGCTTCTTCCACATTCCAAGTTAAAACATAAAATTGAAGTCTCTGAATGTTATTACATATTAAGGTAAAAACCTCTAGCACTAGCCTAAGTTTCAACATAAATAATCTTCTGAACATCAACAGGAAAAATAATTTTAAAAGCTAAAAGAACTCTTTACAATTTTTAACACTTCAATACCAATGATCTTGTAATCATTTTGATAAAATTTATATCTAATAAAATAATCTGGTTTTGTGAAATAACACTTCCAACTAAAAAAACAGACAAAAAAATTTATCACCTTTTGCAGCAATTCTGAAGCAGAGTCTTCATCTCATGGTTTTAATACTTTAGAGGTATTCTTTACTGTCTTCAGAGCTGTTGTTTTTCCTGGTTTTTTTCCCTTGCCATGGACTTTTGCATGGTGTTCAGCATATCCCATGTATGCTTATGCAATATTAGCAGGCGCCTGTCATTATGGATTTGTCTAGCAAGGGACTTGGCTACTCGTTCCACTGAGCTCTTCCATTTCTGTATATCATCAGTTTGGAAAGAGAAATTATACCTTTATATGAGAAACGTTATTTTATTCCTGAAGGGAGTAAGCAAATTATTACCTGACTATTTTAATGGCGTGTTATTGGCTCCGAGGTGATTTGCAACAAGTAATTTTTTCATAGATCAAAGCCACTTCCATGAGTATCACAGGAGAAACAGCTTTATTCAAATGGTTTTTGCAATGGGTCACTTTTCTTGAATTTGTTACGCTCACCTGTATGAGATAGAGCTGTGTCTTTTCTACCCAACTTTATCTTGTTGATGACAGGAAATAAAGCTGCCCATGGCTGACTTTTTCAGGCAGCTTCAAAAGACACAGTTAAAAAAATATATCCCATTTGTCCTACTGCATCATTGTCATTGAAATTTAATCTTGTGATTAATTTTTTTCCCCAGTAATTGAGGCAAATTCAAATCTACCATCATCTCATGTAAGACTGTCATTAATAACTTTCAATAGAGTTGTGTCTGATTATGGTCTGAGTTGTATCTGAGTTTTGGTGTCTCTTCTGTGAAACTTCTAACTGGAGTAAAACCAGTTAAAAAATTGACAGAGCATTGTACAAACTTTGTCAGATCTAAAATATTAATTTATCCTTTTTTATCTTTTTTTTATTAATTACTCACTAAAAATATGTTTCATGCATGTTTTAGTGCATCAGTTACATACAAGAAGTTTACAGTATGTCACACTGTATAAATCACTTGAAATTAGACTAAAATCTGATTATGCTAAAGGAAGAAGTATTGAATGATTGAAAAGAAAGAAAACAGTGGTGATAGAGTCAGAGCAGAACAGGAGGCAAAAAGTGCCAGATGTTAAGGTGGCTACAGGGTTGGAACTGGGTCAGAATAAGAAGCTAACAGTTTCCACGACTGTGCCCTTTTGTAAATAAGGTCTTTTGGAGACTTTAAGGGAGAAGGTAGAAATTTAATTCAAGGGAAAATGGTACTTCAGAAGAATCTCTGCCACTGAAAAACCTTACCTGGAGAAGCAGACCCGCATATGCACCAAACTCAATATTAGGTGCTAAATACATTTGGGTGACTGAAGACAGTGGTATAAACACTAGCAGTGCACTTCCCCTACTATCCACTTGTATGTTATACTCTTACTTTCTTTTGTCCCTGGATTGAAAAAGCATTGAGGAATGAATACAGAAGCAGTCATGTCTCATACCATGGCTTATATCATCTGTAGCCTGTTCTTTATGTTGGGCACTAAGTATTTATGGTCTTGGAAGTGCCTGGGAAATTCAGGACTTGGCTTTTGTACTACTGAACAGGTCTGTAGCCCTTTATCCTGTTCAGTTAATTAAGCCATTTTATGGCACTCCCTACTCTTCAAAAATATAAAATAGCACAAAATAATGAGGAAAACCTGTCCTGAAGTGTTTTCTCTAACAACATTTATCCATCACATAATCTGATTTTAGATTTCTTTTTTCTGTTGTGTCCATTTAATAGCTTTGCTAGTGTTTTGAAGTTTGAAGCAGTTCTTCAGTTATTGTATCATATTTATGGGAGACAAAACTGCATTTTTCTATGGAAGTAATGTAGTGTCTTCTCATGGACGTCATGTTAGTCTTCTTCACAAGAATGGCCCTTCATAAATAAATCTGCAGGTTTGTTTTGAATAAACCTACCAGGAATATCTGTCACTTATGATGCCTGATGACTTTAATAGGATTCTCAGTACTTTGGCCTGATCTCCAGATTAGTCCATTTGATTAAAGATAATTAGGACTTGAACATTTTATGTTTAAAATTCCAGTCAGCTTGGATCCTTGCATACTAGCCATGACTGCAGCAGCCTGTGTAATTCACCTTTTTGTCTCATGGATACATGGCACAAAGAGTCCAACTTGTCTGGAGATTTCTGCCTGGATGATTTCTCTTACAGGAAAATAATCTTTCTGTAGAGTAGCTGAAAGCTCTTCCCTTCTCTAGCTCAGCAAAAACGTTAAAGGAACAAAATGTAATATGCCAGTCAGCATGGTCTTATAGAAAACAGGTTTTGTCAAACATGTTTAATTTAATTCCTTCAGGAGGCTACAAGTTGGGTCAATAAATGTAACAGCGTAAATGTGATGGACATGGTAAGCTGTTTGCCTTGGTGCCACATGCATTCTGATAACAGTGAATTAGAGTGGGGTCAGCAAAGTTTATTTCACATATATTAAAATCTACCTAATGGACAGATCTTTAAAGTAATCATCAATCATTTCATGCACTTCATTGTAGCAGGGTTCTCCTGGGAGTGAGATTAAACCTGAGGCTTCCCAATTTTTTTTTTTTTTGTGATCTGGGTAGTAATACATTTATAATTTAAAGGTTATGAATTCTTGGGGGAGCCTAAATATGTCCGAATGAAGATTAGAAAACTGCACAGAGCAATCTAGATTTCCTGGTAAAATTAAATCACTTTAAAATGTAATTTTGCACTATTTAAGGCAAAATGATACCTAGAAGCAATATATGAATGGCAGTATTATAGAGTGGGAATTGTGTTTTGGAAATGAGGTTAGTGGTGGATAAGCATTTTGGTATAAGCTCCCTGAATGATGCTAAAAAGCCCATCAGTAACCCTGATACGACTTAAACACATTCCATACCTCCTATTTCTTTTCTCATATCTCAGTTTTCCCTAAGTTCTGACTTTTGCACTTCAGCGGAATAAAGAAACAACTGCAAAAAAATGACGGGGATTAACAATGTCTTCACTTCTAGTACTCTTCAAACAGTTTGGTCTTAGGTTATTTGGTCATTCTAAACCATGTGGGACATGTGGTAGCTTAGTTAAAAGAGATCAATGACTTATAGCAGATCCACATTACATTGAAATGATAGACCCCTTTCCATAAATGCTACTACAACCTTGAAATGAGCACTGAAAGCCAATCTATTTTAATTGCTGAAGCCACAAGCCATAATCACATAATTCTTTCTGATTACCAAAGCACACTAGACTATTAAAATCAATGCATTGCAATCTGAATAGATTAGCCTTTAGGACATGTTAACATCAAAATTCATATGATATTTGCTAATAAATTAGTCAAGCAGAAGAGTTCAAACTCAAATTACCAGACGGTCATGAGATATGTCCAGTTACTAATATCAGTGCTGGAGGGAGGGAGGAAAGGAGGAAGTGTTGTGATTAACTTGTCAGGGAAATGCAGCTGTGAAAATCATTACCCAGAATTGGTGCTGTTGGAAGAACCATTTCATCAGCTGCTCTGAGTAGAATAGAACTAATGCATTTAACTGTAACAGCTGGGCAGGCTGGAAGGGGAATGCCTCAAAATTGGGCCTCCTCGCCCTGTGGTAGTGTCTGACTGTGTATGTATGTATGTGCACATATGACTATCTATGTGCAATGTAAAACTCTGAAGATGTATGTTGGAAAGGATTCCCTCTGTGCAATGACTTTTGCTGTAAATGGAAGAACACAAGAGCAAGCCATACCACCATAGCTGTCCCTCCAACCCCCAAAACCACGGGTTACTGACACACCTGTGAGTATCAGCAAACGTAGAAAATCACCCACTGGTGATGTTTCCTCGCAGTGTACAGGAATGGCACTTAAAATTATTCTATTATTCTGTTCTGCCTCAAAGAGTCAAAGCATGCCTCTAGGCATGAAGTGACTCTGAGTCACTTCAGAGGTAGAAAGATTTTAAAATAAGGTTCAACCTTCATCACTAATGCAAAAAAAGCTTTACTTCTTCTGCAGACCAGACACAGGCTAAGAAGTGGCAGGATAAACTGTAGCAACATATTCACATTAATTCATTTATAGTGCTGAAGAACCCTTGAATGAAAACCTTTAAAGACCTTTTCTCTAATAGTCGTGTAAGGTTAAAAGAGTCTATTCTTCACTTGAAAAACTGCATACATTTTAAAAATATATGAATGCAAGGTTGCTTAGACACCAAGAAAAGAGGCAACTAAACCATGTGCTCCTTTGGTATCTTCATGCTGTTTCCATTTGTTCTTTATGCCATTAGGAGTGCTATCAGAGTAATTTTTTTTAGATTGGTCTGTTCCTGTTATTCAGCTAATCAATGTCCCTGACAGTCCTCCCTCATTTCTTCTTATCCAAGAATACTAAGAAAATGTTATTTAATTCACTATTGAGAATTTCATAAAAGAGTCGACTTTACTCATCCTGATTATGAGCAATCAACATTTAGCAATGATAGCTGGCTGAAGTTCAATTTAGCCTTTCCTGGATTTTGCATGTATCATTTTAGATTTCAAGACAGCAGCAAATCTAGTAGGTTGTTCCTGCACCTCACATCTTCATAGTACCATCTCTGTCTCAGAAAGAAGAAAATGTCATAGTCTGTTTGATTGCTGTCAACATACTGAAGATATTATATGGTACAATTGAGGAATTTCTTCCTCTTGCACCCAAAATAAGAAGACAAATATGATGCTTTTGTAACACAGCATTTATATTTTCACTACTAACAGATATTCTTGAGCTCAGGATCCACAGATCACATTGTTCTTGCCTTGGAGCCCTTCAGAAAACACTTGATCTCATCCTGAAAATACTTGAGGCTCACTGTTCCTCGTCTTAGTGTCTGCACTGCTCCCATTCCTACACTTGTGGGATATTTATTCCCTGAATAAATCCCTGAATAAATACACTTGTTCATTGATACATACTGCCAAATCTGACTTTCAGCGCACAAGGAATCACAGCCCACCAGGTAGAAGCAGGGGTGAGCGTTGTTTCCTTTCAGAGCACTGCCAGAGCAATTGCTGGTGAGTTCAGTTTAATGGATGAGTGAGATGTGACTCCAGTTACCACTTCCAACAGGCACTGATACTTTTAATGGAAACAGTCATGATGAAAGTATTTAATTCTACCTCCTTTTATAAAATTGCAGATCACAGCAGAAGCTTGGAAATTTTTGAAATCTGTAGCAGCTCAAGGTATCAAGTTATCAATGATTACCAACTCAGGATTTTCTTTAATAAAACCCCTAAGGCACAGCAGAAGTTTTTTTTAAATGCTGGATTCCAAACACCAGGCTATGAAATTGTCCTCAGAGGTCACAAGCTAGGCAAAACAAAGCTGGAGGCTGCCAAATAGACAGCTATAAGTTCTATATTACACAGCTATAAGTTCTATATTACAATGCTCCTCTGTACTTCTTCCTAAATTTAATGTTGTGCTATTAGCATGTAGAAAACAGCAAGAAAATTCTTTCCTTATTTTTAAGTCCTGTCTTGAATTAAAGGTTACTCCATTAGGACTTGCAAAACATCAAAGTGTTCCATTTTTATGTTCCCTAAAACAGAACTGAAATAGAAATGGCCAACATGGAACAAGAGCAATCAACATTATCTAGAAAATAAACAGTGCTCAGCTGCTGACTGGAGAATAAAAATAAGGTGTTAGGTAAAATTGTCTTCCAGCAACGGGTTTTAGTCAGAAAATCCTAGAAATCTGGCCAGCCAGGGGAAAATACTGTGCAATCTGTGCTAGTACAGGTCTTATGTGGATAAGAAACAAGGCAGAAACAGCTTGGAGTCAAAGTCTCTCTGGAAAAAAAAGTGAAAAACAAGACATAAAGCACTGAAATGCAATAAAGGCAAAAGTATTCTAATTGTTTGTCTTAATCCTTCAATTTGAAAAGACATTTTTTCCCATTTGACATAATCCTCTGACTAACAATAAGCCTTTTCTTTCTGACAAATCATCATCATCATCATGTTTGAGTAAAATATAAAAGAATTTTCTCACCATTCTAATATTATTTTGTCAATCTGAAAGCTCTTTAATATTCAGTGTGGAAGACAGCTACCAAAAAACAGACAGTAATGATGATGATTTTATTGATTTTGACTTGCAAAGAAATCTCAAATGGGACTAACAAGTAATTTCTACTTCTTCAGCAAAACCTTATAGCAAATCAGATGTCAAGGAAAAAAAAGCATCTGTGGTGTCACATCTCATACATTTTGTATGAACTATGTTGTTGTAAACAACATTAGGAAAACATACATGCCTTTACTTATTGATTACATGGACCTTAACTCATTACTGTGTAGACCTTCTCAGCAATTTAAATCAAGTCAGTTTCTACAACTGTCACAAGCATAGAAAAAAATATATAGATTTTGTTTTCCTCTAAACTGAACCTCTGATCGATGTCTTGAAATTTATTCTGTACTTTTTCACATAGCTCAGTTTTGTAAAACAGAAATCTTTCTCATAGTGCTGCAGTGATGATAATTATTTGTATTGAATTAAGTTTGTTGCTCAGACAAATGCACATGCAGACATTTGGAGGAGACAATTTTTTAATGCAAAATAGTGCACAACATAGATATGTCTGTTATATATTCATGGGAGGCATTCTCCAGAGGGACTTACAGCAGTGTTAATATTTCACCAGACTTCTTCCAGACTGGCATGCTGTATTAATCATTCAGTGGAACAACACTAAACTGAATATTCACCACCAGCATACATGTTATATGGTGTGAGATGACCCCAGTGCATGGAACATGTTTATTTGCACAGTGCTTAGGAAAGAAGAAGCAGCCTGTCCCTCTAAACTCCCAGAAGCCAAAATCCAACACCATGATAAAGTATATTTTCTGACTTTTTCTCCCACTTCTCTTCAGTGACTATTTGGAATAGAATGCCTAAAATATATGCAGCCTTTTTAAGTACAGTAATTTCACGATCATAAGCCGCACCATTTTGACTAAAATTTTGGACCGAACCCAGAAGTGCAGCTTATATATGGACAAAGAACAAAAAGTAGCCAACATCCAGAAGTGCGGTTTATAATCGTGAAATTACTGTAGTCTTCCTTTTTTTATGAAGTTGCTGCCTCAGACCTCCTATAATACATATTCATACGGCTTCCATCACATTCTGAATCAAATTCCCCTACAAGCTGCTTTCTAAAAATTTCTGTTTCTACTTCTATACTGATAATGGTCATGGGGATAACAAAACAGAAAACCTGCAGTAAACATGTTTGACTGAAGTCTCAGAATAGCTAAAGAAGCTCAACCCATCAATTCTTTCTAAGGTTTTGGTCTCAACTGAGTTGGAACATTGGCTCTTTCTCAAGAAACATGTACTGTATACAAACAATTTTGTGTGCTTACTTGAGCAACAAAAGTGCATTTCTGCTTCTTGCTATTTGTATAAATACACTCATTCAGCACACTTAAGTGATTTTGCTTTAGCAAACAGAAATCATACAACCGTCTCCAAATAAATTTTGTAGCATAAATCTGAAAGCATTAATTACAGTTCAACCTTGATGTGCAAATACAAGCATTTTTGAATATATCTGCTTCAGAGAGATTTTGTTTGTTTGTTTGTTTGTTTGTTTTGGTAATCAATTAATTCTTCCCTAAGAGCAATAATATCAGCAATTCTGTTATGGGATTAAGATCAGCAAGTAAAAGATAATCTACTTTCCCTGTTATTTTGAAGGAAAAAATATATATACACATACAAATTCTTCATTCAGAGCTTTTATTTATTTTTATTTAGGCCTCCTGGAACACTTAATGAACCATTTCAATATTTTTTCACTCCTTTTTATGCTTCCTAGGAGCCATTTGTAGCCCAGCAGCCAAACAGGCATCTTTTTTTCAAAGTGATGTAGATGAAAACCCTTCTTTCTCAGAAAGAGCAAACAAGCATTTGAGGTCAAGAAATAGTTTCATATTGTAACTTTTTCTTTCTAATCTTTCCTTGCAAACACTCTCCTCTTCTAAGTCTGTTACCTAGCAATTTCCCTGTTCGTTTTCCCTGTTTCTTTAAGAAATGAGTTTCCTAAGGTGCTATCACACCACACTTTGCTGTCCTAAAGAACCATCAGATGCATGGTCCATCTGATGCACTCTGCCCATCAAATGCTTGTTTGCACAGTGACTTTTCCTCAGACAATTTCAACCCCTTACAAACAGCCCAAAGAGAAAAATAAAAGAGGAAACGTCAGTCTGGAACCTACTGGAAAAACATTTTATATGACAGGGACAACACTGTGCTTACTGACAGATCTCTGAGTAAAGCTGCTCTGGCCAGGAAAAGATTTGAACACCTCTGTTCACAGATCTTTCTTATCTTCAGATGGAGCACCTTGCTGCACACCTCTTCACTATGCTGACTGCCAAAGCCCCGGAGGCAGTTCCATCTGCTCATGCCTCAGGGAGCAGGGCAATTAATCTCATTTATATGATCAGAGGAATTACTTTCCTGCCAAAATGAGTCCAGACTAATGGTAGGTCCAAAATTTGTTACATTTGGAAAAGAAAGTATTAATAGTTGTAACCAGCAGGCAATAATATTCAGGAAAAGGACTTAATTGTTCTGATTCTACAGGTCTAAATTTTTTCTCTCTAAAACAATACAGAAAACAAATATCCCATGGCCAGGTTATTAATTAATGGGGAATAGATTTTTTCCCTGAAAATCTATATGTTAGGTTAATAGGTATCATAACTTATCAGAAATGAAGAGTGGCAAATTAAAAAAAAAAGATTTGAGAAAGTAAATAATCTTCCAATATTTATCTTGAATGGCAAAATTGTAATTTCTATGTATTATTTTACACCATTACAAAATCAAGTATCATCTGTTTTAGTTAAAGATTTATTCTAGTGAATGTGTTAATAATATTTATACCTAAATACAGGAAGTTTGGGATCCCATGTGCCTGCATGGAGAATTGTAATCATGCAGACACCTTCACTCATGTTTTCTGTGTTGTTTTCTGATGACATTACTTTAAAATCATTAGGAATTTTTCTTTTCATTTCATCACACTGACTGCCTTAATTAGAAATGTGTTTTCTTTTTAGTTTCTCATAAGCATTCAGCAAGTTGCATCTTTTCTAAAGAAGATCCAATAATAACATAAAGGCTGAAAATCCAAATAAATCATGATACTTCGGCTACCAGCACATGCAGTGTTAAAAAGTAAGTCATCAATAACAAAGGATTCCTTTTACTTTCAGTATTCTATTTTTAAATTTGCTTTGTTCTTTCAGTAACAAAGGAAAATAAATCATGACTACTGTCTCAGTCTGCTTAAGATACTCTAGAAATTAAACAAAATCCAGTGCAACAGCTGAATCTCTATTGCTGCCTTTTCCCTGAAGGCCTTGGCAAGGTCCACCTGGGCATAATAAATCTTTCCCATCAGAAACTGAAAGAACAATTTGGGAGGATCTTGGAGGGATTTTTCCTTCACTTTGAATGACTTCATCAGTTCTTCCCTATCTCTTCAGGAAACCATTCCTGCCTCAATGTTCTTCCATGTTTTCCTTTGTATCTCCTCCCTAGTGGGACTTACAAGGGGAGAACCTTTCAGATGGGTCTCCACTTTCAGGCAAAAAAACCACCACACATATTCCTTGAAGGAAGAGAGAGGATGGCAAATCTCAGGTGATGCCCTGTGTAGGGTCCATTCCCAGGATTTTGATGTCTTCAGCTTTTGGAGTTCTGGAATGCTTTCTGATCTGAAGCTCCCTGCAAGGACACCTGGAAAGCTGCAATCTTTAGAAAACAGAGTAATGAATTTTCTAAGCTGTACTTCAGAGTAATGATCTTTCCTCCCCAGGCTCCTTCCTTCTCTGAGAAATTGTACTAACAAAAAATACACATTCCCAACACCCTGCAGCTGGAAGAGGTCTCAGTCTAGTTCATCATTCTGTCTGGCAGGAACATTCTTGAAGCCTAAACCCTGAGAGTGCAGGGGCTTTCCCAACTGTGCTTGCCTGGTGCAGGCTCTTTTTAAAATACCATTGATGATTTTACTCCAGCTCGTGAGAGTTGAATTCATTCACATAAAAGGAAACAAATCAAGAAACTTGCTTAGTCTTTAAAATAATTCTCTTTGGGACCAATATCAGGCTAAGCCAAGTGTAGCAGAATGAAAATTAAGTGCATTTACTGAAATATTTTCTTACCCATGCTTGAACAAATTTTGCAAATGTGACACTTTCTTGGGATCACTATCTTTATAGATATCCAAGAGCTAGAAGAGCTGCAATGGCAATTTGTGATATTGCATGCCATTTCACAGAAGTTGTTCTAGGTAGCAAAGTCACAGTTTAGCTAAGGAAAATTAGATTCCCCAGTGTTTAATGGGATGAGAATTACTTTTGAATGAAGAAAGACATTAATGGCTTTTTCATTAAGTTCAGAAAAAAACATTATTAGCTCCATAAGACTGCTTTTTCATTTCACAGGATGTCTTTAGACAGTTCATCTTCAGAACTGCCCTTCTATGAAGGACAAACTTTTTATGAGAAGCTGTGATATATTAGAGTTGCACTTTCTAGCAATATGTGGGAGTTAGATGATCCCTAAGTAGCACAGAATATCTGCTGGCTAGAAGACAAATTAAACCTAGTAAGCAGGAGGGGAATTATTCTATACCCTGTATAATATGGTCAACAGCAATTTCTAGCTGTACATCATGGTTATAACATTATCTTGGAGAAAACTAACAATTGAGTTTCGCAGATGTACGGCAGTATTTATTCATTTCCTGGAAACTTTAATTTAAACTCGATTATCTCACTGTATGTTCCATGACTGTGAGGCCACTGCTTACTTGCAGTTACTTAGCTTTGAAATTGTTCTCACCAGAAAATCCCCACAATTATTTGTCCAATGTTCCAAGCCTTTTTGTCTGCAGTATTATGTGCCAGAGCTCAGACAGAAGAGTGGCTGCTGGCTGTGCTGAGGTAGACATCTGTTGAGCTGATCTTGGTTATATGATCCAGCAAGGGTCTGTTTGAATCTTTTTTTGTGCCCTCAGACCTTTACTTCACATGGGATACAAAATTTTGAAGCCTAGCAGCACATGTAATGCAGGGATAATGGAAAAGACAGAAAGTGCATTTCCACAATCTTCCTCGTTCTCCAGATCATTTAGCCAAGCCATGGCTTTTCACTAGGTCTCTCAGAGGGAAGATAGAAAATACCAGAGCAGTGGAGTACTTTAGAACACCACTTCACTCTGTGATTCTCTCTCCAGATTGCTGGGGGCAGGCAGTGAGGGCTGACTGGTGCTTGCCATTTTGCTCACAAACAGCTCAGTCCAACTTGGGGTTTTTAAAAAAGATATGCTCTCCAAGTTATGACTCAGACAGCATGACTATTTTATTTGCAGGCAGAACCCCTTCAGATTTCATCTTTTCTGTTTGCTGCGGAAAGGGATGGATGAGATTATGAAAGAGGTAACTAGAGGGCACAAGGTACTGAGCTTGTCACTTCCAGGCAGAAGCTCAAGCTCCTGATGCAAAGCTGGCATGATGCAGGGATCAATCTCCTTTAGTTCTAGTTATTGCACAAGCAGTATAATATGGTAAAGGAGTTTTCCTGGTGCCAAATATCTTCCTCTGATTTGACAGTTGTGACAGCTAACAACTGTCCCTATTCAAGGAAAAATTCTCCCAACCAGTCTCAGTGTTTCAGTGTCACTAAGAGCTCCTTCCTTCTGTTCCAGTTCCTTCTTTCTTATTTTGCCATTTCAGCCAGTTACTGGAATGTATAATATATTGTCTGGTGTCACAAAACCGTCACATTTTGTTTTTTCCTTTGTGTAAATGGGAGTGCATTATCAGCAAATTTATATCATGATGGTTTTTTTGTCCCAGTCATCCCAGTAACCAGTTCCACCCATTCAATCAGATTGTTTGGACAGGTAGAGATGAAAACTTTGCTGTTGGATGCTTATAGAAACTTACAGCATCCTGTTTTGTATAGGATAGCGAGGTTTGTGAAGAAAGCCCAAACTTCTGGTAAAATCAAACAAAACAAGTTTTAGCTCTTCCTTAGTCTTTTTCATCTCTGATTTCTGTTCTGCTCTCCTCCAAACACAGCAGAATTTCCAGTAGCTTATTTTAAGGTACTATTTGCCTTAGATCCAGCAAAATGAAAGACCTCTTCTCCTCTTTCCAGTTCTGTGGACACAAGTGAAATGTTTTTCACAAACACAAAATAAAAAGTGTTCATCTCATAGCTGCAACTCAATATAAATGCATCATTTTGGTTTGTCTTGCTTGCTTAGCAAAGCCTGCCTTGCCTTGGTTTCTGAACTTCAGCTTTGAAAAGCTTCTTTAACTCATGAATGGGGTCATTCAAGATCCAAGCTGCAGAATAACTCTCAGTCAAAGAGTTTAGAAAAGCTCAAAATTAATGAGATTCATAAGAAACACAGCTACAGAGATAGGCTGCAAGTTCTAAAAATATATGTTTTGTGGGTTTAAGATATTTTCCAAATACCAAGAGCTTAAGAGAAACTTCCCTCATAGCACAATGGCAAGGGACAGACAGCCAGAGCACAGCAGTTCAGTTTCATGACAACTTGGGAGATTTTTGGAATTTATTTTTGTCCTTCACTGGAGCAAAAATGAAACATCTCCATATCTTCCCAAAGATTTGTGCTAATCCCAAAACTTCTTTTTTTTAAATTTAAATTCTTCTCTTTCTCTTGTCTTCTCTTCAGCAATGACCAGAAAAGATGCCCTGAACCTTAGAAAAGAGAAAACATTGCCCAAGTTTTTAAGCCCCTCAGCTATGTGGTGCTCCCACACAGATATTCCCAAAGACAAATGCTTTTGTATCAGAAGAAGAAGGAACAGCAGCCTTCCCCAGCCCAAGTCCATTTTCATGCAGTTGAAGCACCTTGCCCCTTAGAGCAAGGCATCAGACCCTTTATGCTTTCTGGGTATGGCTCAGTGAATCACAGAATCATAGAACACCCTGAGAGGGAACAGACCTCCAAGGATTATCCAGTCCAACTCCCTGCCCTGCCCAGGACAGCCCCAGGAGTCACACCATGTGCCTGAGAGCATTGTCCAAATGCTTCTTGTACTCTGTCAGGCTTGGTGCTGTGAGCATTTCCCTGGGGAGCCTGTTCCAGTGCCCAACCACCCTTTGCGTGAAGAACCTTTTCCTGAGATCCAACCTGAACCTCCTCTGACACAAACCTCAGGCCATTCCCTCAGGTCCTGCCAACACAGAGAAGATGGGGACCATGGAAAGGAAATTCTTGATCTCTAAGCATCAGAAGAGCTTTAAGTTCCTAATTCTGGGGATTGTTTGTTTCTCTCACATGCCCATGGAGGGATGCAGCCTCACAGGGGCATGCGTGAGACAAGAAGCAGCACCAAGCAGCCACACACACTCTTCCAGCTGACACTTGGACCCAGGACAGTGCTCAGTGCTCCAGCCAGACACTGTGCTGAGCAGCAGCATGAGCTTTGGGACATCAGAGTTCAGATAGGTCCCGACACGTGAAACAGGGCAAACTGCAATTCTTCATTAGCAATTTTAAGAGTATCTCTCTTTTCTCTCTTTGGGGTTTAGTTTCCTCATTTATTTGTTTGCCTTCATCTTTGTTAGGATTTCTGTTTTCCCCCCACTGACATTTAACATGACCACTCACTTGGCTCCGTGACTGACAGCAGCAGCATTAAAAAGGAGATGAGACCAGCTCTGGAAAGGATTAAACAGCATGAAGCCCACAACAACTGCTTTTCAATGAGGCATTCTCTGCCCAAGTGCTCCCTGCTGCTGCTGACACCAGCACAGGGAACAAATGGATGTGACAAGGGGGAGAAAATCTAGGGATGGGGGAGCAGCAAGAGAGGATGTTTGTGCATCCACAGCCTTTGTGAGAGCAGAGAGAGCCCATACACAGCACAGATCTGGAGGGGCAGGGGAGCCAGCAAAATCATGTGAAGACCTGCTTTCACTTGCCCAGTTCTGCAGCTGTTTGAATCATAAAACTGACCTGCACAACAGCTACACAGAACACCTTTCCACTCCCATGACCACTGGACTCCTGAAATAAAAATTATTTCCCGAAGTCTAACACTTACCACTTTAAAAAATAGATTTCTATTTTGAGTGACAATATTCAGCCTCTCTGAAAATCAGGATTACAGGATCTTTCCTCTTATTGTGTAATGGCTTCATTGTGCATATTTCTGTATTGCTATTTTGAGGTAGATTTGAAAAGCAGTATTTCATACAAAATGGTGGAGGCCACTGCTAAACTCAGGGAACAGCTGGATTCTGTTAAATTAGCTTTTATACAGCTATTGTTGTACCATTTTTCCACCCAGCTCTTCTCAGAAACAGTGAATGAAATTGTATAAAGAACTTAACATAATGGTCATTTTAATTTGAAATACAAAAGTATTTCTAGAAACTGAATTAAATTTCATTAAAACTTTCAGCCAATTTAACTAAATGATAGTATTTTTCTTCAGGCTAGTTTGAGCATTTAAGGTAAAAATGTTCTAAAGTTTAATATCTATTTCATCTTTTACCTTTTCATTTTGAACAGTTCTTTTAATTTTGAACATTCTAAGGTTTTAAAATGGGAAACCTTTCTATGTCTGGATTTTGGTGATTTGAGGGATATCTCCAGTGAACTGATTAAATCCTGGAATGAATTTTACTTTACTTATTTATAAAATCCAGGGATTGAGCACGTTCTTAATCCTTACAGTAGATCACTGCATGGCCTCTGCAAGATACCCATATGCTTTCCTGGAAATATAAGCCTCAATACCAAAGCTAGTGACACTTTCAACTCATGCAATAATTAAGACTAGGTATACAAGAGCTAAAAAGATGCAGCTAAAATTGTTATGTGAAAAAAATTGCTCTGCATCTCCATAAAGAAGCAGAGAGAGTCGTGGTGGGGGAAGACTAAATAATAACTTGCCAGGCTTTTCCAGTGTCCATCACAGAGCCATTAACCCATCCAAGACTGTCCATCTCCACAAACACAGAGGAGCACAGGGACAAGTGAAAACCCAGACTAAGGACTCAGAGGAAGGGACAGCCTGTCCAGACCTGTTCCAGCCTTGTCCCAGGAGACCCTCAGCCCCATCCAGCCTTGAAAACCACCACAAGGAGTCAATGCTGAAGCATCTCTCATACCTCTGGGGTTTGCTGCCTGAGGGTGTCAGACACAATCTGGGACACAGAGGAAGAGATTGCACAGGGTTTACTATGGGATGTTTAAGGATTAAAAGAGCCAGTTGCTCACCAGAGTGAGCAAAATCAGGTGCCAGCCTCTGGGTTGGAATCAGAGCTGAGAGACCTGTGTATGCATGGTGCTACTAAGATGCAGAGACTGGGATCCAGAGGTATCTAAAAATATACATATTCTTCCCTAGCATCACTCCATGCTGCTTACACAGAGAGGAGCTCAGGATGAGGCCCCTGACACTGTGTTTGTGTCAGTCCTCAGTGTTTCTATTGGTGTCAGTCTGTATGGTTGGCCATGTCCATGTGTATTGATGACTCTTCATGGTACACATGCCTACCAGAAAAACATGCTAGTTGTGAAACTTGCTGCTGGTTGTACCTGGGGGAAAAGACCTGTGCCAGCCTAATATCCATTGGGCTGTCAAATCTGTCCCAGCTTCCCCAACAGGGATGATTTATCAAAAAACTTTAATAACAAAACCTGGGACCTCTGCTGATAATTTTTCCATATTTTCATGATTTATATTGAATAAAATATTTATATTTGACATCCACATGTGGTCCATCCCAAAGAGACAACTTCCAGAATCCTGGAAATAATAATTGTTCAGCTGTTAGTTGCATTGTGAGTCTTTTCCCCAAATGGTTACTCTTCTGTAGAATATTTAGAAATAGAAGTGGAAAATTTCAGAGAACTGATCAGTCTAACAGTAATTTAATTTTATTTTGTCTCCTCTCCTTAGATTTTTGTTCCATACTGCATTTATATATTTTCTCTCAAATTGGACCAGTTACCACCAACCCAGTTTTGTAAAAGCAAAGTAGCATTTAGCACTGCTGCGAAATTTAATGTACTAGCTACACACATCTTAGAAGATCTGGTGGTGTCCAGCTTTATAACATGACCTTTTACCCCCAGGAAAGCCAATTACTCTATTATGTCTTCAGAAATAGTAGTTGAGTTCACCCTGTCTTTGTGAAATGTGCTTGGTACTTGATCAGTTCAATCCTCACTGGGCTACACTCTACAAGCAATAGAGCTACAGTATTGCTGGGGGGAAAAACAGGGCTAGAGGTGAAGCCTGATCCAGAAATTCTTAAAAGCAACATGAACCTGTGAAGTGTTTGAGCTCTGCCCAGTTGATTGATGAACTGGAGGGTTTGGCTGCTGTGTTGATGTTCACCAGGTTTTCATTGGCACAGATCAAAAGAAAGAGGGAACGAGAGATTTTCTGCTAGTGAAGTTCTCTGTTTTGTGCCTTCTAGAGTGTTTTCAAATGCTTGGGACAGAAGCAAAATAACACATTTTCAGTTCCCAAATTGGCATGACAGGCTTTTGTTCTCAGTTATGTCTTTCCCACATTCTCTTAGATTTATCCATTTTCCTTAGGGAAATATTATCCACAGGCTTCCCCGTGCATTCTTCCAGTGTTCCAAAAAGGGAGATAAACAGTGAATTAATAACCACAGCACAAGGATCTGCAATTCATCTATTCTGAACAAAGGCAAAATCATTTTCAACTCTCTGCATATTTTCATTCTAATTTTTAATCCATCAAAGTTGATAGGCTTACCTCATCTTTCATTTTTCAGATACAAATATCCCTCCCAAGTAGGATTTAGCCATTTATTCAGAAATCAAAATAGAACATGAGTACAGTAAACTGAAGTTACTGATGTGGGCTGGTGTGACTGAAAACTGTGCATACTTGCTACATCCACAGTAAAGAAGAACATGACTAAGAAGACAGAATTTCACTCAAAACATGAAAAGGGAAAGTGCTGAAAATCTTGGACCTGATGAGACAGATTGGGGTCTCTTGGTGGTTGTCTGAGGCCCAAACCTCTCAGGCACAATTTGTGCTAATGCTAGCACAGGTCAAGAGCAGAGTTTCAAGGTCAGAGCCTGCAGCCCACTTCTGCTATGGCATATCCCAAAAGCCAGCTGTGAGGCTACAAATTTTTCCATTAAAATGTCTGCATTTTCCATTATTACAGTGTGATGGTGTCTGAGATTTTGTGCATATCTTTGGTGCTGGGACTACGGATTTATTATATGTAATGGGTAAATAGGTCTGGACAGATGATGGTTTCATTGTCCCATAGGAATTTCTGACATTTTGATGTTTCTTTTGAGCCCATTTCAGAAAGAAAAAAAAGTTTGATGATTTTCATTCACAGCCAGCAAAAAGAAAAAAAAAATTCTCAGCTTACTAAGATTTTTTGGTTTTTACCTATCTCCTCTTTTCACCTTTCCAGGGATAACTATAATTTACATTTTGAAATAAAGAAGTATTTTTTTTAAAAATCTGACTTTTTCATCTTCTCTACCACAGAGGAGCAACAGTCAACACAAAACTCTTCTCACCACTTGTGTTTGCTAACTGCACATTTGGCTCAAAATTGCAAATGCCACTCATGAGTTTGAAACTGTAGATTCTCCAGGATAAAGGCAGCAGGGTAAGATGTGCCCCACAGGCACTTCTAGGATGACTTATTGAAAACCCAGAAAATAATATTATCTTTAAGATTTTCATTTTTGCAACGACCTCAAATTCTCTGCCTTTAAAGAGGTCTTACTTTTATGCCCAGTCTTCCTCTCTCATCTTTCATGGACCATAATACTGTTTTTTCTCATATACAACATTTTTATATGCAACAGCCACTTCTGCCTGCTTCTTCTAGGCTTTAACTAACCATCTATTGAACCAATGAGGAAAATCCATGAAGAATTTCTTCCATCTCTATAAAAGCTTAATCTTATGTATACATAGGCTATGTGACTATTTCCTCTTCCCTTTCCACTCACTCTCAGTGACTTACATGAAAACCTTTTAAAAGATGCATGTTTGCTTTCCCTGAGGGGGTCACACTAGAGCCACCCATTTAGCAGATCTGAAATGCAAAAACCTTAACTTATGTACATGCCATCCCAAATATTCATGAGATTAGAAACACGACCTTGTCACAAAAATGGATTAAGGCTGTATTTATATTTCAGAACAGATTAATCTGGTTTCAACTTTTGATGTAATCTCTCAGTTCCAAAGCCTGAATAAAATAAGCATCACAATATATTGCAATAAGCCATTCTTGTAAGAACAATTTTGCTTGGAATAGAGCTGAAAGAAGGCTGTTTATCCTTTATAGAAACAATCTTATCTGGAAATGAACACAACCAAAAGGTCCTGCAGCTATCAGTTCTTATGGCAAAATAAACTGAGAAAGAGAAATTGCACTCAATCCACTTGCTTCATGGTAGCTTGAAAGAGCATACAATCATGTGCTTTCCTCTTTTATTCTTTAGTATTAATAAGTGATGGAGAAATACAGTGGGATTGGAGTCTTTACACAGGAAAGTCCCCACACTGTGCTTTTAGAGCAACCAGCACAGCAGATATTCTTACTCAGCTGTGGATTGCTCAGGTCCCACACCTGCTGTAGCTCTTCACCCCGGAGTTCTGAGTCAACCCCCCGTGATGTAACACCACAGGCAGGGATTCCCCTGTACAAACACCAAAGGTGTCCATGTCAGCTGCTTCCATCATCACCAAGTGGGTCTCAGTGGAGCTTTTTATCAGTATCAGCAGGAGATGTCTTGTTTCAGACTGAGACAAAGAGCTTATTGAAGCCAAGTCTTTCCAGCAACATCTGTTTCATCTTCTGTCTTAAACAAAGGCCAGGTCCATCAAATTTGTCACTGCTCAGCAGCTTGGCATGGTCTTCAGAGAGCTGTTCTCTGCATCAGCTATATGCCCATTAATTTTGTTTAGTATTTTTTCACTTCTGCTAAGCAAAAAGATTAGTTAATTTTCCACCTCTCGGTATTCAATTTCTCCACTTTTTTCCCCCTGTCTTTTCTCTCCTGATGTAGGTGTTTGAGTATTTACAGGGTTGGCTTGGTGACTTGCAGGAGCCATCTGTCATCCCCGTGGTGTGCCACAGCTCATGCTACACAGCTCTAGTCTGTTAGCACTCAGCTGTCAAAAGAGCCAGACCTCTGTCAGTTCCTCAGCTTCAAATGAGTGCTGGAAAAGGCACAGCATGGGGGGAAAATGTACACTGAGAAATCAAAACAGTTGAATCACAAAGCTCTTGAATGACCAAACACAGCTGGAGCTTTCACAGATTTTGAAGGAAACCCAGAGGTTTGAGGATAATGTTAATCACCACACTTTTCTATAGGAGCAAAGAAATCTCTTTAGCAAGATTCCTGTAAAATCCCTGTAATGGTGAGCAGTGCCAGGAAAATGGTGCTTCCTTTTGCTGACTTAACCAAGAACTTGAGGCCCATTCATGTAAAAATTGGGGTGGACATGGGATACAAAGCTTAATACAGAACTTAGGAAATGGAAGGGGACAATTTAGACACCACTCTTCCAAGACACATTGACAAGAAAAAAGAAATAAATTGTCTGTAGGTGTCTCCAGGATGGTTGTTTGCACAGCTGCCAGATGAGGGTGTACTCAGAAATGGAAAGCAGGGGGCTGTGGTGCTGCTGCCCAAAAAGAAAACTGAGTATCTTCTGTTGAGAAAGGTGAGGAGGGTTTGACACAGGGAAAGATCTGACAATGATGTATTTTGAAGTACAAGACTGAGCTTGGAATTCCCTTTGCACAGATGCAGAGTGTGCTTGCATTTACCTCAAGCTATAGGTAACCCCAACAATAAGGAATACTGAAGAAATATCTCATCAAACCTGGATCAGTTTTTCAATGCTGTGAGTGTTTGCTAGTTTTTCCACTCAGTATCAGGAAAAAACACAGTTATTTCCCATTAAACACTACAGATTAGATCTACCACATAGGGGGCATGGCATGAAATTTAACAGTATTCCAGATTGTGTCAACTCTCCTTAATTCACAGTCAGTAATAGGGAGGGAAGATGCCTTTTTTTTTCTTGTTTCAATACCAAACTCAACAGGAGACATTCAAAATTTTGAAGGAACAACAGAAAATCAAAGACCTGTAGGAGAGCTATATGCAAAGTTCATCCTTTGCAAATGTCTCACAGGGTACAGTCTATGCACATTGCTCTCAAAAGCAAGAAATCCTTTATTTTAAGGGAATCTGTGCGTCTTTAAAGGAATGAGGTAAGTTCCACTGAAACTGTTATACACTCTGTGATGATTTTAATACAATCTTTCCAAGTTCTCAAGCACATTTTAACTTAGTATTTTTCACAATTGAAAAGTTCAGTTTTCATTTACAGTCACAACACAAGTGTCTGCCAAGAGGCCAGTCCTGGCCATGCAAACATTCATATGGGATACAATGTTCTGTCCATGTGCAAAAAGAGGACAGGGCACAATAGAACAAAAGGAGACTCTCTATTTTTCCATTTCCTTCTTTGAAAATAGAACTGGAAGGCCCAATCTCAGTCTCCAGCAGTTAATTAGAGATTTTTTTAATGTAATTCTATTTTATTCTTCCTATATTCTTCTATCAAGGTTACATATAATGCCTAATACATCTGACAAATTACCTGCAACATCGATAAAAGATCAAACAGATCCAGAGTTCATAGAAGTATTTATAGAAATATGTTATAAATGGAGGAAAAGTGACGTATTCAATGAAATAAAGCCTTTTAGCAACACTGCTTTGATCTGTCTATATCTGAGTTCAGTCAGAGCAACTTTTCTTGAAAATTTAAAGTTAATCTTATATCAAAAAATGCAATGTTATTGAAAATTATAAAATTGTTTAAAAGTATAATTTAGGTTTAAAAAATTGTCCTAAACAGGCACAAATAAAAGATTAATGAAGAGGATTCTGCTGATTTTTCATAGAAGTTTATTTTACTTGTAGAAATTTGAAAGACAAACTGAAAACAACAGAAGATTACATAATTCATTCTTTTTCAAATGTTTTCGTTTTAAAAGTGTACTTGGAACTAGATGATTTTTTTCAAGCTGTGCAATTGTTACATGATTTTTTTGTTTGTTTGGGGTCTTTTTTTGTAAACTGCATCCTTTTGTTTTTGTTTCAGATGAGATCAGAAATTCCTCAGCTCAATCTGTGAGCTGTTACAGCACAGTAGGTTGTCAGCATAGCTCTTGGTCTGAGGTCTGCAGGTAATACAGGAGTAGAAATAGTGTAAAATAGGCATTATGCAATAGGTCTGGAAAGACCATCAGCAAGGGATGTGCGTACAGTTCTGATGCAGTGAGTCTCAGGGACATGAGAGAAGCTATATCTTTAGGAAGCTGTATTCAATAAAAGGACAAAACTATGTAGGTTACTATACTAATTACTTGGAGGTTTCAGTAGAGGAAAAGCAAGTTTTACTCAGGTAAGACCCCACACCACTTAACATACTAGGGAGAAACCTCATTTGTGACTGCTGCTTGTGTTAGATACTAGAAAGAAGGAATGGATTAATTGACTAGCTAATGACCTTCCTGCCTCCATCAGCAATTCAACTTCACTATCCTGCCTTTCACTCATTGTATGAAAGAAATTGATACTACACTATGACAGGAATAAGTCATCAAGGTTCACCAGGACACAATTTGTAGGTGATAAAAACATCATTCATCCTGGGCCCTTTTTTATTCCCTTCAGGACTGGTACTCCATAAATCCTTCCAAAGGAAAAGTGCATCTCAGTGCCCATAAATGCCAGTATTTCTGTTCTTTTCCATCAGCTTGAATGAAGATGACATATGCAAGCAGTCAATCTTAAGGAATGAATCATTATTCTAATATAGGAAACCACCTTGGGATATGGTTGTCTCATTCCTAGACTGACTCAACATCTGTTTTAATTAGATATTCTGCATGTGTTCTGATTTATGTTCAGTTACATATTCATTCCAAGAGGAAGAGCAACATGTAGAGCATGGGAAGAGCTGAACTTTCACGTTGAAGAAATTGTATTAATACTTAATTGTCTGAATAAGCAATTGAAAGGAAAGTAACCAAAATGCACTGGAGTCATCTTTTCTATCGACAGTCATAAAGCTCTCTACTGAAATTCCAGCGCTTTTACTCCAGTGTCATTCTCTTACTGTGCTGCATTTTAACCACATGGCCAAGTACTGATGACCCCTTATCTTATGATTATCTATATTCTAAAATGGCAATGGAGAAAACCAGCAGCCAGAGGACACCTAGAATGCTTTTCATCCCTGGGCATCCTGAGCCATTCCTGGGACTGCACAGCCCTCTTTGCCTCCCTACGTGCTAAGGCAAGCTGCCGATGAGATGAAATCAAAAATAATGCTGAAGGCTGAATCTCTACCTGGAGTTAATCTTTACAATGACATTTCCATTCTTTGAACTACATGGATACACAGGTAATCTTTGATGAAGGGACACAGTGACTTCATTGAAATATAATTCATGCAGCAGTTATTGGAGAAAAATCTGATGTTCATGAAATCACTACTTGGGAGCACTGATTTCAGCCCTACACTTTCAATTTCTAGGGGGAAAATTATATCAAGGGTTCTCCAGGCAGCTGGATGACAAAAAGACGACAGCATTCTTTAGTTGTTCATAGTTGTTTTAGCCAGAAACAGAGAATCAAATAAGCAAATCAATAAATTTTGGCAACTGGATTAAAAATTCCTCTTTGGATCTCTATAAATACACTACCGCTAATAGAAGCTAAGACATTCCTGACCTAAACTGATGGAAAAAAATTTAAATTTTCTTTAAGCCATTTCTTACGGTTTTCCTCTGCAAATAATCAATGTACTCTCTGCAAAAAGGTACATGCCTGGGCTTGCAGCTTCAGTATCAATCTTCTTATTCCCATCTATCAATCCTTACTAGTGATTGAAATTCTCCAGAATGTAGTGAATTGTCATCTGTGGTAAATATGTCACATGGCTGAGTGATCCCAGAGGGCTGTGATCAGTGGCACAGGGGCTCATCAAGGCCCGTCACCAGTGGTATCCCCACTGAGCCCAGTATTGTTTAACTTACTCATCAATACCTTGGATGAAGGGGCTCATGCATCCTCACAAAGTTCCCTGATGATGGGTTGAAAGACGGAGAAGAAGGGTGTCAGTCCAGAGAAAACACTGGGAATTAGCCAGAGAGGTTGTCAGGTTTTGGCCAGAACAAAGATTTAGTTGGCAGGATATGGCAGAATAATACACATGACTAATAAATTGCTATAAATGGATACAAATTAATGCAAATGGCCTGTTCTGGAAAAACAGGCAAGACAATAGAGAGGAAATGTTGGATAAATTAAAGAGACAGTATCCAGGCTGTTTGGTAGGTGTTGGTTACAAACCAGAGCACAGACATGGCAGAATCCTCCAGAGCACAAACTGTGGTCCCCCCAGAGGATTTTAGCTGATCAAATGCCAGATGCAGAAGGGACACAGTAGGACACAGTCTGTCAGGGTCATGACATTCATCATATGCACACTTCCTGTATGGAACCCAGCTGAAATTCCAACCAGGTGTGAATGTAGGTGATTTGTAGAAAATTCAGCAGTAATAGAAATATGACTACTTGTTCATGGCACGACTGAAAATCAAACATTTAAACTGATTTTATTTTTTTCATAGAAATGTCAGACATTTCTTTGGACTTTCATCCTGACATCCAGTATTTTCCATGAAGATCTATAATTTTTTTAAATGAGTATGTGTGAGTGTGAAAAGGCAATGAGAACAAAAAGTGGAGTTTTTGCTTAACAGAATGCAAACCTGATAATTATTGCTAATATTCATTTGTGATGCGTATCACACTGAGCTGCCAAAGAAAATTCTTGCTGCCCTGCAAAGCTGAAATGCTTTCCACCAAGAACTGAGTAATTTTGCCTGTCAAGAAAACAATCAGCATGCTTTATTCCATAGCCTGGTTCCATCACCATCCCTCATTCTTCTTCAAGGGGCAGAATCCACTCTGCTTGACTTTCCCATAAATACCTGCTTAACATTTCTTTTAAATACCACACATTGTCACCGTGTGCAATTAGCGATCTTTGGCTAAGTGAGGAACCTTATGAATGTTTCAGACTGGCTGACAGGTGACAGATTTACTTCCCACATCCACACGTTGTTATGAAGCACAACTCCCCAACTGAAGACTGACAGCTGCCTGCATTTACAAAGCCAAAGCCCCGCTCAGACTGATTTGTACCAACACACCAGGCAAGATTGGGAAAATGTTCCTATTGCTTCATACACCCACATTGTAGGTGATAAAGCTGGTCAGGTGATCGGGTTTTTCACACTACCACAAGCAATCTTCTGATTTAATATCCAGGGCTCCTAGACCAATTCACTGTTAATTCTGCAGGTTGCTTTGGGCTTTTTCCCTGCAAAAGCTTAACGAGATACCATTCACTAAACATTTCATGGCTTCTTACTCCTTCCTACCATTTGTGACATGGAAAGGTTTATATCCATTTACAGCATTAAAAATAGGCTTTTGTAGCTCAATGGCTATTTCAGCAGAGGTTAGTTCATCTCAAAGACTTTCTAATGAACTGTGTACTTGCCCTGGTATAGAAAGAGTCCCCACATGACTGAGCTAACTGAGCCACAAGACTAGCTGGAGTGACACGTAGAAGAAGCAATTTCATTCAACGTTGCCAGAGGACTCGACAAGATAAAGAGATAAAAGACTGCCAGAAAAATACTTTTATCAAGGATTTTCAATTACTACCTTGGTTCTGATTATGTGACTTCTTGCACCAAATAGGATAAGACCATTAGGGGCTCCAAGGCACCTGAGAGGAGCTTGCCTGGGGATAATGAGGATGAAATCAATTATCTGAAGTTGATAGTTAAAAAAATGTTTTGGACATTAATTAAGGTGATATTTAAAACATTGAACATATCTTCTTGTCCAGGATATATCTTTTCCTTATTTTTCCTGGCCACTAATCACATTGAGTTAAATGTCACCTTGCAAGTAAGCCCCTGGAAACAAGTGGAAATATCCAGCAAGGTGTTAGTCACTGACAGAAAGAGCACCGGAATTTGGAGAAGGTACTACTGACTTGTGAAAAACTTTTCTTTCTTGGTTGTCAATAAGAAAATTGGCAATACTTTTTCCAGGATGAATGGATAGTCAGCCATCCCAAGGGGAGCACAGTCTAGCCTCATGTGGGGTTTGATCTGCACTGCAGGAAAAAGGGGACAGAGTTAGAGCTGCTGAAATTGCTTCTCCTGCCAGTGGAGGGAGGGATCTAACTTAAAACCTGTCAATGGGAGACATAGAACACAGGCTTGTCTTAATCCACAGACCATGTAGATAGCTTCAACAACCCCACATGCAACCCACTCCACATATGTTGTATTTTAATGAGGGGAGATGATAACTTTACCCAGCCTTTGTGAAGATTGTTGTGCACTGCCTGAGGAAGATCCAAGAAGCACTGGCAATTTAAAAGACCTGTAATGAACACACTGTGACTATGTTACTCAACTTATAAAAGAGATTGAGCAAAATGGGGAAGATTAAGACATAGAAGTATATTTTCTGTGGATTGTGAGCTGCTTACAAAAAGGGGTTTGGGGCTAGTTGCTATTTGCATGCAAATCAAATAATTTCAGATCAAGAAATGAATCCATGAAGTAGCACACAATGTGACTGTCTGTGCCCATATACATAGCAGGAATATTTTTGAGGGAAAATCCCAAGAATTACCAGTGGGATTTGCAATTTCTTGAGAAAACAGAACTGTTTAGGAAACAGGCCTACTCAGATCAGCTAATCTGTGCCCAGAATCCATTAGGCGACATCATTTCTTGTTTTGACAGAATTTGATTTCATTTAAATCATTAAATTAATGCAAAGCCCTATGTTCCATTATCACTGAACAACTCCACAGCAAATATTTTTAATTTAATTATACGGAGATTAAAATACCTTAGAGATGATATAATTATGCCTCAGCACTTGGCAAGTGCACATGGGGATTTAAGAAAGTGCTGAAAAAAGCAGGAAGGAAACCTTTTAGGTCTTTGATGAATAAGAATATGTACTGCAAAGTGGATGAAGTTCTCAAAACTATTAGACAACCCAGACTGTGAAAATTAAAATTCATAGGGATTCTGCAATAGAGCTGAAAACAGGCAACATGAACAAAGTGCTTCCTCTCCAGCAAGTTTCCATTTTTGTCATTTAAATTAAGTCATTACATCAAGGTTCTCCTAATTCTGAGGAAAACTTTCAAAAACACCTAAGCACAAGTTTCTGATTTTCAATTATTTATGCAACTCTTTACTGACTATATATAGTCCTGTCATATATAATACCTTTGCCAAATGGTTTTAGCCCAGCTTCTGTTACTGTGGAAGGTGAGCCCAACTAAAGCTAATCTGGTTGCTTCTGATGGACTTTGGAATACTGCAGGAGCAGCTGCATGAACTATAGCAAACTTTCCTATGCTCAGAGAACTGAAATTTGAAATTTTATATTTTCTACTGACTCAAAAGGGAAGACCAAGGACAAACCCCAGGTGTTGCTGTGATGTCTGAGCCTGCTGCCCAAAGGAGGCACAGATCCCTTTCCCTGGCTCCTGGGGGTCCTCCTAGAAGACCCTGTGGCTGAGCACCAGCCCTGCACTGTAAGGTGCTGGTTGCAAGGTGGACGTCAGTGAGGAGGATACAGATTTCATCCATTAATTGGCACTGAGTGTGTGGCACTGAGCATGTGTTGGAGAATAATAATGTTTATGTTGCCTCCACAAGCAAACAGAAGCCCAGGAAATTGATCCATTTTTGCCAATCCTAAGGCAGAGATTGTGCTCGTACCAGCTAGTGGGTCTGTCAGTGCTAGGGACATGAGCCACAGGGACACCATGACATACCTCAGCTCTGAAGCCCTCTTGGGAAGAGCACCCTCAGCAGTCATTGAGCTGCTGGGAGCTGGTGGGAAAAGCAGTCCACAGGCTGCCCAGCACAGGCTGGGAAAGCTGCCTCTGGTGCGCCATGCACAGCTGACAACACACAGGATCTTCCCTCACTTGACCCCAGTGTCCTCCACTCATCTGCTGGCAGATGGTGAGAAAAAACAATGAATTCTCTTAATATAGGGTATTGCAGTAGAGTCCTGGGCTGAGCAAACAGCAGGTTGTGGGGGCAAGAATTACCCTGGAGCTCTCACAGACAGACAAATGGAGGCTGGCAGCCTGCACTGCAATCTTCGAGGTTTCTTGCTTTTCTAATATAGAATCACCAGCCAGGAATTAATGCCCTGGGACTTAACCTGATGACCATGAGTTGCAAAGCTAGTTCAATATGTGTGCTGTAAGACAGAAGGAGAGTGCAGCTCAGAAGTACCAAAAATTATGGTTGCATTTCAGGGTTCACCCAAGTGTATGATCACAGGAAAAATGGGAAAGAAATGCACTCCAGATTTTAAGATTATAAAAGTTCCATTAAACAATGAGAAATTATTTCAACAGGATACTGTCACTGGCTAACTGCTAAAACATTCTTTATTACATAACTAAATCACTATTCATAACCAGCAGGAGTTGTTAAGGGTCTCTGCATGCAGCCCGCTGGCACGACTACTTTGTTCTCACTAATATCATATGTCAAATGTTCATTTCACTGGTGCTTCTTCTGAAGGTAGAGAAAAATATAATACTCATCAAAGCTTCGTTCATCATTGCTGAGGCACAAAGACTCAACTTCAACTCTTCTCTTGCTAAGTTGAAATTTAACATAGAATTATCATCTGCAACGATACTCAGTGATTAATTGCTTTAGTACATCCCTAGCCAGAACCCCTGTGGTCAAACTTCTTATGAAATGAGTACCAATAGCTATTAGTACTGCTTTGAAATTATAATCAGTAACTGATGGCTCAAAAGATAACATCAACTCTCCCTGTAGAACTCCAGAATATATTTTTGTAGAAGGGAAAATTATCATTTTCAACTGACATTGAAACAAGAAAACTACTAAGAAAATGTGCCACATTTATTCTCCTCACTCTGGGAGCTTACTCCAGTGTCCCCTTTCCATACAAAACAGGACAAAAATGTATAAATCTACAATTTGAATCTGTTCATGAGGAGCAGCACCAGATGACCATTGCTCTTTCTGGAAAAAAATCAGAACACATGTTTCATCCAAGCAAAGGTACATATATACTTGCTCATGTGTAGTTTATTACAAGATATCTACAGGAACTGCAAATGAGGGGATGTCAGTTGAGATGCTCTGGGAAACAACCTCAAATAAGCACTGGTCCATGTGGCCAGGGTTGATTTTAGTCAACAGAAAACACCGGAGCTGTAACAGTAGCTGTAGGACAGCTGAGGAGATAAAACAATTCACAATAGACACAGGTGTGCCCTTTATTAGCATTCACATCACGTTTGTGCCCCCCGTAAAATAAAAAAAAAAAAAAAGAATAAATATGAGAAAAGCTAATGCACTTTTCTTATTTGGCAACGGCAAAGTAGGGCACAACCAGGGGAGCTTACACTTTGTTCCTGATGAGTTCAGCACAGACCCTTCTGAAAACAATATAAATGTTCTATCATGATTGGCAGATTTTATTTCAGACTTCCTGAGGGCTATGCAATGTGCCAGTTACTGACCACAGCCAAAAAAGAGAAAATTAAAGTGCATTACCAGAAAACTTGAATCAGAGCATCAATCGATTCTTTGATTACTGATCAACAATGGATTTCTGAATGGTAGAAAATATCAGCTCCAGTTGCACAGTATTGCTAACCACTCAATTTTTTATTGAAAATTATTAATATGGGAATGTTACGAGATTCACAATAGTTTGTAGTTTCATCAAGAATAATGAATCAAATTTTGAAGTTTTTGGTGTAAGGAGATTAAAAATAAAAAGGTTTATTTGCATTGAAGATAAAGAAATTAAATCTCAAAGAAGTTACAAGATGTATAAAATATTTTAGAAACCTGTAAAAATTAGCTCCCCAATTTGAAAAAATTATGCATTTTAATTAATTTATTTTGAATGTATATTTTAAAAATTTATCATAGCATTGAGTGAACCATGATGTCAAAAATGCAATTTCAGCAAAATGAAAAACTTCTAACTTTTCAAACATCTGAGGAGAATAATCTTATTTTGAAAAAAACTTAAATGTGAAATGCATAAAAACTGCTGTTTCCTTGTGAAATGTTATGAATAAAAAGAAATTCCATTTTATAATACATTAAACACTGCTACAGAAAAGTCAGGACTTTTCAGGGCAGATGAAAATGTAGTGACAGTGTGAGGACAGGAAGTCAAGGGACAAGAAAATTCTCAGTTTCCAAAAGATTTATTCTGAATCTGTGTTAAAGTTTCTTTAAGACTATTCAGCTGTGAATTTACCATACTTTTTGATCCATTTCCATGATAGAATTGGCTCTATATCACTAACTCAGATAAGAAGTGGACCTTCTATTCCGTTTACCTCTGAATCACAGGTCTGTCTTCACAGGTAACGCAGTAAATGGTGCCCAGGCTTCCTGAGTGCTGAAATTAAAGATGTCTGCAAGTGGTCTGATGACAATGACAAATGTCCAGGGTGACTTCAAGTGCCTCCAGAGCTTCCTCACTCTGAGCTGGAGGCAATCCATGCTCCCACAGGGAGGCTGAATGGGAGAAATGAGCCCAGAAATCAGCCCAGCCCAGCTGCAGCTCAAGTGATGGCACTGGGCCAGCCAGGTGGCTGGAAGGGCAAGTAGCAGCAAGTTCATGAGCCCAAAATCCCCTCTGCTCTCCCTACAAGAACAAGTCTCACCTTATTGGAGGTGCATGCAAAGCACAAACTCCCCTGTCCTTTGCATGCTCCATGGAGCCTGCACTGACCCCACGGAGGGGAAAGGGGATTCATTTCCCCCTGTTCTCCCCTGTCCCCTGCCAATCTCTGCCATCTCCAGTAAGGAAGATTCACACAGGAAGAGGCAAGAGTACCTCCAGGAAGAGCTCTGCCCATAAACAGGGTGCCAGAACCAACAAAAAGTGCTGATTAATGTCATTGGCAAAGGCTGCTTTCATGCTTAAAACTGGACCAAGGCACTCTCTGGACTGAGCCTTAACACACAGGCTGGCCCACACAGGAATCTGCACTCATACATCCTCATTGTCCAGTTCACAAAAAAAAAAAAAAAAAGACACAAGGGCTCATCTGTGTGTGATAATAGCCCACACCAGCAAACATAAACACCAGCTTTCCTAGCCATGAAAGCTAAGAAGGAAATTATCAACCCTTTCCAAATGCAGCAAAAGAGCTGGTCCAAAAAAAAAAAACTGTAGAAAATATTTCTTCAGCTTTTCTTTCCCTGTTAATTTGATATTTTGCCTTTTTATTTCAACATCTGCAGAACCATAATCCCACTGAACAGCACTAAGATCACAGCCATTCCACTGATTGTTTACATTGTACAGTCAAACACAGCTCTTATTTTTACCCTGTCTGAGAAGATGCATGATATTCCATGCTAAAGATGGATTTGCAACACTAGCAGAAAGATTTGATAACTGTTTACAATTCCATCTGGGCAATTAAATAGTCTTAATTTTTGGAATCCCACTTCACTCAATAATATAACAGGCACTTTTCTGATTAATAAGAGATTAGACTATGCATAAACTCTCTGCTGGATGCTAAAAGCTTTGTTGTGACAAAAGTCTTTTGCTGTGTGATAATTAAGGCATGCATCTAGCTTCCTAGTTTCCAAATTTTTCCATGAAATTATATGGTCCTTTGTCGTCATAGCATCCACAGAAAATGCGTAATATCTTGTCACAGACACCTGCTCAGTTCAACTCAAAAAAGAGGCTGCATAAAAACAGATGTTCCTCTAACACTATTCCTAAAATATGAAAGACTTGAAAACAAATTTAACCACAGTAAAGGGGAGCATTTATTTTGCTGAGTAAAAGCCATCCATAGGTACAAAACCAAGGTATGGGACAGGATGCTCCACACCTGTGTCTGGGCTGCAGCAGTGACAGACACACCCTCTGTCTAATATCAATTTGTCTTTGTTTTAACTTGGTTTGGTCTTCATAAATTAGATGTATGTAACTTTTTCCTGTTCGCAGTCAGTGCTGAACACAGACAGAAAAAACATTGGGCAATGATGATATTCCCACCATTCTCCATGCCCAGCCGTGGCTGAACTGAATTTTGCCCTGAGTTTAGGG
>PYHW01009485.1:7027790-7057518 GCA_013186435.1 Turdus rufiventris
CTGCAACTTAAAGGTACATTTGGATCCTCTTCTGTGTCAAGGCAAACTGCAATGCCCCATCCAGCAACCCCTTCAATCCTGTATTTTTGAAAACAGCAGGTTAGAATTCTGCTTATCCCTACTCCTCACTTTCCCTTAGCTGTGTGTTTATCTTGCTTGAAGCTAAACCCATCAGCCAGCCCTGCCCCAAAGCCTAGTCCAGACCCTGGTCTTGCCTGTTTTACAGCTTGTTCCCTGCTTTTGCCATCCTGTGTGGGGCATATTTCCCATCTGAGAGTGAAGTCATGAAAAGAGAACAGTTGTGCCATTTTTTCTCTGAGCCCTGCATTTCAAACCCTGTGTTTCAGAACAGCCATATACTGCCAGCATTTTTTTCCCAAGCACAGGATGACTACTAAGTGACTGCATGGGGCCCTTACAGATGGAGGAGACCCAGGGAAATAAGATGGTTTCATGAGACAGTCTTCTGCCTATCTGCCCATCCCTCTCCTCTTGCCATATGATGCCTGCTATGACTACATCACAATCCAGAAGCCAAATGGACAATTATTGATATTTGGTTTGCATTTCACTTGAATAAAAAAAAATTCAATCACCCCAATTTTTAGAAATCGCAGTATAAAGCATTTTCCTAAATCTGCTGATCATTTATTAAGCAAGTGTTTGGGAAATCATGAAAAGAGAAGAAGACACTTTCTAAAGAAAAATAAAATTAAAATTCACCTTAGCAACAGCCTTCCGCAGCCCCCGCAATGCCACTCACTGCGCGCTCACAAACAGGCTGCAGGGTTTGTCACCAAAGTGGGCATTGATGGGGAAAAAAGCAAGTTGGAGTTTTTAAAATCCACACACTCCGTACTGGTTAGACCTTTCCATTCTCCATTACTCATCTCTGGCTCTTCTTTGTTGCAGAGAGACAAGAGGCTCAGGAATGGCACATGGCATGTGGGGCTGCAGGATGAGCAGGGAGTGGGAAGCCTCCCCTCCTGCATTGCAGGCAGTTCAGAGACCTCTTTACACACAATTTTAAGAGTACCAAATTAATGATCCAAAATGCCTCATAATTAGTCTCAAACTATAGGCAGCCCTGTGTAGAGTAGATTCCTTCAGAGATGGGAGATAAGAGGGCTCCTGCTGGCATCTGTCTTGGAGGTAAATGTGCTCATTTAATGGGACCAGACAGTGGCTGGGTGGCTGCAGCTCTCTGCCCTGCCATCAGCCTAAGTCTGTATCACACATAACATCACTAAACAGATGCAAAAGAGTGTTAGAAAATGGAGGATCTAATTGCAGAGAACACAGAGTCAGCACCTCTAAATGTTTCATCTCATTGTAGTTTAGAAGCTTTAGCAATAGATCATACTTAAGCCTGAATTCCTACTCCCGTTACTGTATTCATACAAAAAATACATAAATAATTTCTAATATAGTCTTGAGTTTTCCCATGTCTCTGCTAACAGGACATTGCACAGGGCTATTTCAAACTAAGACATGTTCAGGGCTGAGAGAGAAGCAAACAGCCTCTTGGAAGAAAGAGTACCAGGGACAAAAAACATGCATCCAGCTGAGAACTGGAAGGAATGAAAGATATTTGAGGCTGGAAATAAAGTAGCCATAAAAAATAGACTGTTATAAGAAAAAAATTATCTAAACCAACACCTAAAGCGACTTTGTTTTTTTCGATCTCGTGGTTGTCTTCTCCCACAATGACAAAACAGCAGCACCTCTGAATAATTACATGTGCTGGTGTGCTGTCAATTAAATCAAAAGGTTCTAATGTCCAAGCAAGTGAGCATGCTGTCCTCAACCCTCAATAGCAGCTGCCTCTTGCTGCTGCTAACACCAGCCAGGCTGGATCCAGCTGGGCTGAATGTGGAGGGAAGGAAAGCTGTGGTATGGATGTCAGGCTGCTGTGGCAGAGCAGAACTGGTTTCCTCCAGCTCCACTTCAATTCCTTCCACAGACAGTGTCAGTAGTTTCCCTGTGTTTGCTCCACAGAAGCCATTCTGAGCAGCAGTGACAGACACAAGTCACTTTTCTGCTTTTCTGCCAGCGCAGGGCTACCCTGCTGCAGAAGGCTGAAGCAGACACACTGCAACACATTAAGATTAGCATGCAGCAAATTAATTTTGTAAAATTCAGGGGACCTGGCACTGTGGCTCTTGTAAAATTATAAATGAAAATGTGATGGATTGCAGGCATTGATGTGATGAGGGACAGACATTATGCAAGTAAATGTACATTAACAGTGTGTTCATTAATATTAACCAAACAGCACTTATTACTGGATATACAGACTGGGTCTTCAGTTGTTCACAAAAGCTTACAGAAGGATATAAAAATCTACCAACTACTGATTATCAAAAAAATAAACAATAATTTCTAGAAATTCTCAAGGCAAACTGAAGAGTCTGTGAGTCTCCCTTAACTAAGACACTTAGAGAGTAGTCACAACAAAAATGCAAACTTGCGGGTCCATTTAATACTTTAACTTAGGCTAAGTGTAGAGGAGCAAATGCATTTACATATACAAGGTATAAAATGTGGATGAAATTGAAAGCAAAGGCACAGAAAGTATGCCAGAAAAAGATGAAGAAGAATTACTGGGGCATTACATTTTATTCTCCTGTTTCCATCAAAATTGTGCAATAAAGGGCAGCTTGAAAAATACAGAGTAAAAAAAATCAAAGTGATAACATATATAAGGGAATGTTTATAGTTTATCAAGGTATAAAAGAGAAAACAGCCTCCTGTCAGCTTTGAAATATCCCCTTTCAATTTCAATATTCATTATTAAAATCACTGCTTCCCAAATTCAGGGATTGAAACTGTTCTGATATCCTTATATTTGTTTGATCTGTCAACTCTTTCTGCATTAATCTATTTTTATGGGCTGACGAAGTATTGAAATTGGTAAGAAATCTGTTTTCAAGGAGTTTCACAGTGTCAAAACTGACATGAACACTGAGGGATGCTGCAACATATGGTCAGAGTATGCCTGGGAGCTTGAGGTTGTAGCTGATGCTTCCTCCCCCTGAACAGGTGAAAGATAGGCTACAGAGGATTTTTAACCCACAGTTCATCAAGTAGAGATTTTGTACTTGTGGGTTCATCAGCTCCTTTGCTGCCACCACGAAGGTTTCCAAAATCATGCCTCTCTGAATCAGGATGTTGCAAAAACCCTCCTTCACAAGCAGCATATTCATGGAACTGATGCTCTTTTCTTGCTCTGGCTGGTTGGTCTTTGTCTTCTAAACACCATCCCAAAAATCATCTCTATCTACATATGCTCCAGCACTTCAGATGACTGCCAGCTGGCTGATAAAAACCAGGGCTTCTACAGCTGCCCCTGCTTTTTTAGGTTTTTTGGTTTTTTTTTTTTCAGTAATCTCATTCCCTGTTCATTATGCATTCACCAGCCTGCACAGAAATAGTGAACACATGGTTTGCAAACTTACTTAAAACAAATACATAATCATTTCTCCTTCCTTTATTTAGGAACCCAAGCTAACACTAAGAATTTTTTTTTTCTGCTGTCATTGAGCACCATTATTCTGTCATTTACTTTTCAGGTTCTCTTCTTTGTCATTAAGACAGCCTGAGCACTACACTCCTTTTTGTTATAGGTAAGTTGGAAAACTCACCTTTACTTGTCTGCCACAAGCCAGAGCATTAGCAAGCAGCACTCTAGTGGCGTTTCAGTGGCACAGGCTGGCAACACCACTGTGCTGCAGCTCCTCAGCTCAGGTCCTGAAAAGTATTTTCATGGAGAATGACTATTTTAGTGATGCCAGGGACTGTGAAGAGTGTAAAACATCAGTGTGTGATGCACAGAACAAGCCAGAGGGAAATTGAATATGCATTTATGTAAGGAGTTGTAAAAGTAACTATTTTATGCAAATAAATGCGAACTATGCAGCAGGGGCAGAATTTGACAGAAATTGAGAAGGAGAGAGGGAGTGGAAAGAACTAAGACTAGAAAAGCTCAAGAACTGTGCAACAGAGCACAGCTCTGGTGGCTTTAAGTGTGGGTGGCTCAGCCTGAGAGTGCAGCTGGTGCTCTGACACAGCAGCTGCCCTTGCAAAGGAGCAGCTGCCTGCAGGTGAAACAAGAAAAGCAAACAGTGTTAGGAACATTGGTGCTTCCACTGACACTGATGTGACAGGTAACACTGGGAATGTGTGAAAGACAGAGGGCTCACAAAGCAAACACTTGAGTACAGTCAACATGAACACACACTGTGTGTTACATATGACCATATATTTGTCTTTTCTTCTAGGTAGGGCACATCTGCCTTCATAGGCAGTGAATAACCTGGGAAAATGGGTGAAGGGGTGATTCAAATAATTTTTACTTGTCTCTTCTGAAAAAATTGTATAGTCCCCCCAGCTCAATCCTTACTCTCCAACAGACTAGCAATTCAAGTTTTAAGAGACAGTCATAGAATCATGGAATGGCGTGGGTTGGAAGATCATTTAGTTCCAACCTCCTTGCCATGGCAGGGACACCTTCCCCTAGACCAAGTTGCTCAAAGCCACATCCAACCTGGCTTTGATCATTTGCAAGGTTGAGACATCAACAACTTTTCTGGGCAACTTATGCCAGTGTCTCACCACTCTCACAGCAAAGAATTTCTTACCAATATCTACTCTTAATCTGCTTTCCTTCAACTCATCACTACATGCCCTTGCGAAAAAAGCATCACTGTCAAGGAAAAAACCAATTATTTGGCATTGTCAAAAGCAAAAATTGTTCATCAGAGTTGAGATCACCTGTAAAACCTGAAAGCACCTCTAAGTCACTTCTAGAGATAAACAGTGCCTCAAAACTGTCCTTGTGGCTATAGCCTATTTCATCTATAGGCTAACAGTCCTATAGAAAGTAATCTTTAGAACAGAAATGTTGCAATAAATAGGTAGGTATGGATTGTCCTACAGGCAGTGGGGCTAGATTCAGTGTTATTCACACTTACTCTTTTTAATTCCTTGGCTCAGAGATCCATCTTGCTGGTTGGAGGTAACCAGTATTTGTGTTCCCTTGCATGTCTGGCTTTTTTAGGTGATTGGGGTTTTTTGTTTAACTAAGACAAACAGAGAGCACAGTTGAATGTTTTCAAGTGCACCTGGACAGAAACAGCGCTGCTGAGATCTTCTTTTGCTGCTGGAACCCTTTCTTTGTGCAAATCACTTCTCAGTTCTTTTGCTTTACATGTTTGGATAATGTTTTGTGAAAGAGATTCCTAGAAGTTTATGCAAATATTGAAAACCTGGGATGTAAAAACTAAATCATGCCATTACTGTTAGCACAGCCTCCCCTCTCTGTATACCTTCAAACAGCACAAAGGTGTCATTTCATTCAAGATATGCCTCACTTACAGAAACAAATAGAACAGAGAATTCTAGGGAATTCCTTCATCACTGCATGCTTCCTATAGGGACATTTGTCTGGGTGTTTACTCCAGTGTATTAAAAATAATTTGGCTTTTGTTAGATAATTATTACTAGAAAGATCCAGAGACAGTTCTACTTATATAATGAAGGGATAAGAATAATTGCATAGATATTCGTTTCCCTTTTCCATAATGGAATTAACCCTTCTCACAGTGTGTAAGAGTGCCTAAAATGATGGGAAGAGAAGGGGCTGTGCTGAACTCAGGGGGAAGAGGAGGGAGCAGCCACTCAGCACAAGAGCACACAATATACCAGCCAGGGTTTTTGTGGGAAAGTTAAACATTTTCTACCTTTCCAGTCAGTCTTGGGCCTGGAAGACAGTGCAGCAGCCTTTTATTTCAGCTTTTAAAGCAAAATATGAGAACCTGTGACTTCCTCTTCAGTATAGCTAGAGAGAGACAGCAAAGGTGTCCTGCATTTATGTGTTATCAGCACTACAGCCTGCACCAGCTGCCTTCTAAAGTTCATCTGCAAAAGCAGATACATCTCTGTGGACAAGAGCCAAACTGTGTGTGAAGTCCAACCTGGGGGGCAACCTGCATGCTGGACTAGACCAGGACCCCAAACACTGCCTGCAAATACAACAGGCACCGATTTTAATCAGGTGTACAGAGAGTGATGAGGAATTTCAGACCAGGACATGCCCATACTCACAGCTGAATTTAGCACCAGCTGGCATCAGTCTGAGTGTGGAGCATGTGAACAAAGATGAGAAAACTCAGGGTAGGAACATGCTTGTGACAATGAGGCAAAGTGGGATGCAGTGTCCTGAGGACCAGCAGAAAGCAAAGGAGATCTCACCATCATAGTGACAAAATGCTGGATCAGCAGACATCCACAACTTTTCCCATCTAGTATCTCCTTCTAAAGTGACCTGATCAATGGATTGAGTGGAAGAGATCCAGTGAGGCACAGCAGCTTCTCCCAGTAAGGTAGGTGAGCTTGGAAAGACAAATCCAACATTGGAAAGTAGGTCCAAGGCCTGATTGACTCTCTTGTGTGAATTTTAAAAGTAATGAGGAAGGGCTTGAAATAATTTGAAATACAGATTTTTTTTGCTATGCTTATGTATTTGCTTAAGCCATTCAAACATCCTGCATAAGATAAGTTATGTCATTCTTCAGCAATAAAACAAATATGAACTACTGCATTTGATCAACAGGAGAGAAAAAGGAATTTATATTGAGCTTTCCTGGACCTCAAATTGCTGAGGTACCGAAAACTCTGAGTGCATCTTGAGAAAAGATTCTAGCATATCTCTTGATCAATGAATAATTAATAAAATGTTTCATTGAAGTTTTAATACAGATCAAAAGTGTTCAATGCAGATCAAAAGGATTTAATATAGATCCTGAAGGTGTTCAAGGCCAGCTGGATGTGGCCCTGAGCAAGTTGATCTACTGAGTGCCATCCCTGCTCATGGCAGGGAGGTTGAAACTAGGTGGTCTTTAAGGTCTCTTCCAACCTAAACCATTCTATGATTCTGTGATTCTAAAACACAAATTCATAAAGTAGAAACAAATCGATTCAGTATAAGCATGCAATACAAGCTGTATATGACCTTTCCAGAGTTATTAAAAAGAGAAACTGATAAACCTAACATGACAATGGCAATAGTCATATTGAATTTCAAGCAAATACCAGGTCACATTGTGTGTGGATGTTGAGTTTTACAGGCCATTCACTCTGAAGATTTTCCCACATTGCACTGTAGTGTACAATCAAGTGATAGATAATGCCATGTAACCACAAAGCCTCAGGGAACCACTGATTATGATTGCCAGTGTCCACATCCCCAAAACCAGGAGACTTTTCAATTACAAAGTTTTGTATTAAACATGCAATTGTCTTCCCACTGCACTCAGGAGAATTTGCCCATAGCCTGTGGGGAGCTGGCTGGCCTTCTTTTTCTCCAGCTGCCAAACTGCATTAATGGATTAAAAAACATACACAAGAGACATTCCTAAAAATACTTGTCAGTAAACAACAGCAGGCCTGCCACACAGAATTATGCAACTGAGAGCGCAAGCCACGATATAGTTTCTGTATTAACAGGAGGCCAATACACTTAAGTGCCCCAAAAGCACCAAACAAAGTGGAAAGTTTAGTTAGCTAGCCTTGGTTATCTGCACTTGCTGTCCCTTCTTCCTTTTGTTCCCACCCTAGTCAAATTGCCATGTTTCCTCTCTGCCACACTCATGCAGACTTCTTTGTAGCAGCTCAAATTCTGAACTTTTTTGTAATTGCCAACCTGGACACCCTCTGCTCTCACAGGTCAGCTAAGTCTTTCTATGGACAATTTATGTCCAGACCAAGACTTACTTTGCACACTGGTTTTCCCTATTTATTTCAGCTGTCTCAGGGGACAAGTCACAATAGCTCCTCCCCTCTGCAGTCCCTGTATTCATGAAATTACTGAAGTAAGGTTTGCCATCAACATCATTTCATCCCTAATGTTTTCAGGTTAAATGAATGAAGCACATATACACCCTTCCCTATATTTACTCAGAATACATGACTTTGACTGGGGAATCATGCCACCTCCCTCCAAAACAGAGTGCTGCTTTACACTCCATTAGAGTGCATCATCATTAATTGCTCTGCTCTCTCCTCTTCTGGGGGTGCAGGTCAAGAGATTGACAAAAATTTGAGGTTCCATCAAAACCACTCCAAAGTCCCATTTGTTTGTTCTCATGCAAAATGCCCTAATGCCTTCCATGCATATTTAGCTACCAAAGCTGAAATGCCTGGAAATGTTGCTAAAAGAAAGCTCCTTCAGGATTCTGAGTCACAGGAACCTTCTGGGAATTATTGCTAGTTTGTGACTGTGGCCAGTCCACCCAGGTTACTTATCCTAGCAATGTTTAAGCAACAGTACCTCAGGTAACACATGATTTTAGCTCTGGAGATCTTTGTTCAAGCTCCTGCACAATCTCCCAGTGCAAAATCACCCACCATAAGCATGGAGACCAGCAAAGAAGAAGAGAACAGGGAATGAATTTAAGCATTTAAGTAAAAAATCCTACATGGCAAGACTGAGTACAACTGGAATAGATGGCCCAAAAGATTGTGGCAATTCCATCCTGGAGAGTTTAAAAATTTGGCTCAGCAAGGTCCTGTAGTACCTGATCCTGCTTTGAGCAGGAGTCTGACTCAGACAGCATCCAAAGATCACTTCCAGCCCTCATTTTGCTGTGGTTTTTTTTCCCATGTGCACTGCTGGAATGGAGGCTACCTGAATAGGAGCAGATGTGCCACAGTAAGATACAACAGGACTCTCACTCTTGTCAGCCACTAAAAAAACACTTCCAGTTGTGTACAAGGAGAGGATACCAAGAGCAGCACAGGAAGACACTTGGATTCCTAAAAGGCTTCTGATCCCAGTCCCAAATATAATGTAGCATTGAAGCTGTTGACTATAACAAGCTCTGCAGTTTGTTGTAAATCTGAGGCAGGACCTTTGAAATTAAGTATTTCTAACTTCTCTCACAACAAAGAGGTAGTAATGACCAAATTGTTTTCTGTGATATTCATAAAGGATACAGAAGATATTAATGGTCTGTTAGACTTCATATCTATGGGATTTTTTTTTTACATTCAATCGTAGGACAGTGTTAAGTCTACAGCCATGACATGACAGCATGTCAGGTGTGATGCTCTCTTCTTGCAAGCACCATCTTTAACTAAACAAGTATTTTAAGTACTTCTGATGTTTTATTTCATGAGGTTCATGTCTGTGTTCTCCTGCAGGCTTCATTTCTTCCCTCTTTTATATAATCATCCCATAAACTATGACACAATGTTGAATAATAATATGCAGTGCTGAATTCACACAAATCAGCAGAGGAATATATAATTTATGTGGGTGATTACAATTTAGTAATTGTCAGGGGCCATTTTTTGTGCTGAAAGCATTATAACAACTTTCAGGATTAAAAATCTCTGAAGCAACAACACTGAAAGTTTCTAAAGACAACCAATTCATTAATGAGCAGAGTTAATGAAGCCTAAATGTGGAGTTTCTTACTTTCCTTTGCGGAAAGATAAAGGGTGAATCTCCCAGCACTTCTATCTACAAGGGGTCCTGTTCTCCTAAATCTTTTAGGAATTTAAGAGTTAAGAGATTTCCAAAGTTTTGTTAAAGGGGGTTGAAACTGAGCAAGTTCAAAACTTGTTATGGGTTGTCTGATACAAGCAAAGGCACACAGAATAGGACTACACAGATCTTATTTCCTTCAGAAATCTACGTATGAAAAAACAGGATATGAAAGTAAAACATGCCTTTGGAAGAAGGTGGAAAATTATGAGGAGAAACTCAACATTTCAATTCTGGGAAAAGAAAACATTACTTTTAAAAGGGAAAAAAACCAAAACAAAATAAAAATGAAACAGAAGAAATCATTCTTGTCCCCAGACTAACTTTAACCATACCATGCAAGTGTGGTTAAAAGAGAGATATCTACATGCCTTGAAAGCTGCTATGTTTAAAACTAAACTTTGTCTAAGAGCCTGGGAAGAAAGGAATATGGCGTTTACAACATCCCTTGGGGTTTCCACTACCTGAAATGACTTTGTTGCATCCCATTTGTCTTTGCTTTGTTTTGAAACAATGAAAGCTCTCAAAGGCCCACGAAGAAATGCAGTCATCAGAGTATTTATTGCATGCCATAAGTGCTATTGAGTATTTTTCAAGATAACAACAGCAAAAAGTATCTCTCACCAAGACAGGCATTCATGAAATGCAGATATAAATAAGACAGCACTCTGTCAGCAATTACAAATACACAAATGAGCCATGTCTCACTGTGATACAAAGGGTCAGGAATCAATTGAAGTCATAAAAATTCTTGTTGATTTTGTCAATTTAGTGGTAGGTGGTAAAGCAAGTAGGAAAAATAATTTGGGGTGAGGTAATAGATGCATTTATATAACAGAATATCTAGCATGTCACATCAAAATGTAACATTACATCTCTATTTTACTCTTAGAATTAGAATTTCACTTTCTGAAGAAAAATTGTGGTTTTTACAGAAATTAAAGTGTGAGTAGCACACACACAAAAAGATGTTTATGCAATGAAATACAGTTTTAAGGAACGCGAATCAGGGCAATAGCTCATTTTTTCTTGCCATTACTTTTACACATTAGTCACTGCCTCAAGGTTTTCATCCCCACAAATTACATCCCCCCCAAATCAGTACACTGAATCACAGATCTTTCTGATTAGTTGTTTTTATTTAGCTGCCCCATAATCATTTGATTTTCTCCATTCAAGTAAAAAAACAGATCTGTGATCCATCTGTTAAGTTATAGACCATAAGTTCCCATCTGTCATCCACGGATCAGTGGTAGTCCCCAGAGCACTCTCTGTCTGTCTGCAGGGAGTTGGCTGCTCTTTTGGTGCTGCCTTCTCTTCATCTCCAGCTGTTAAATCACGTTGAAAGATGGGTTAAAAAAATGCAGAAGTAAAAAAAGTGAATAACATTACTTTTCCCTTGTTTTCCTTGTAAACAATTGTTTTAGCTGCCAAATCAATTATGAATGCAGCGGGAAGAACCTCAGAGACATCTGCCTTTCTCAGGGACAGCTTTGTGCACCCAGATCCCTGCCAGAATCTGTAGCAAGGGCTGTGAGGTGCTCCTCCAGAATCTCAGGGCCCACATTCAAGGGTCACACCAATAACTGGCTCACTGCTCATTGCTTCAACAGAAATATCTGCCACTTTAGGGAAGAAAGAGCTGCTCATCTGGTGTTTAACCCAAAGCATCAGCCCAGACCACAGCTGAGCAGTTTTGTGACAACTCTCCCATTTCCACAGTTTACAGCCTGGGGTGTGAAACATCATTTTTGTTTACTTCAATCTGTTAAACTGATGTAGTTCAGTAATTGCTGCATATTACAGTAATTTCACGACCATAAGGCGCACCAGACTATAAGGCATACTTCTGTGTTCGAGGGAAAATTTTATTCAAAAGGGTGCACCTTATAGTTGTGAAATTACTGTACACTCCTGGAGATGAGGAACTAGTGGTGCATTTCAGTCATTCAAGTTCATTCTGACCCCAAGCACGAGGAGACTTTGCCAAGTACCTACTCCTCATTTTGTGACAGGCCATGGTGTGGCCACAGCAGCAGTGGTTTGTCCCCTCATCTCCTAACCCCACCTGCCCAAGGCTCCTAACCCCACCCACACCACATGTGAACGTGCTCTCCAGCCCCCTCACTCACACCATCAGTTCTGGCTTCTTTCAAAATAGCTCGGGCCTTGGCATGCCCAATCCCCAACAGATGATCTGACAGGGTAACTTCTTCAGTTGTCACACCAGAATCTGACTGAGATCCTGAATGCAATAATACAATCCCACTCTGTCTCACAGATACTGGAACTCGTCCTGTCCTTCAGCCAGCACTCTCCAGGCTCTGCACACGATATTGCCCTTACAGGTCAGGCTGGAAACTTGGGATGCAAGCACATCTTAACCAATCAATATTTAATTTCACCTAAGAGTACCTGAAACGATGGTTGTGGCAGAGGATCTGTTATCAGATTTTACTCATATTTAACTCAGTAACATTTCCCATTTCAGTGTGTGTGCCAAAATACCTTAAAGAGTTCCTGTGCACCATGCCAAAGAAATATAGGCAAGATCTGCTGGCTCTTTAGGCAAGATTTAGGTGTTTGTGGATTTGGTATGTGATGTTTATTCTCCTCTGCACAAGAGAGACTGACACACATGGGTAACCACCTGCAGCCTGCTGCCCACCTGGATCTGTTTGGTACAGAAAATGTATTTCTGTGGCCAACAGCACACCACAGAGCAGAGCTGCTGACATCCATCAGGACTTCTAACAGCCCAGCACCAATTCACTGCTGGGTCTGGTGGGAGTGTCCTTACACAAAGAGCTGGGACAGGGCTTCAGTTCATGCATGTGGATTAACACAGAGCTCTGCTGCCAGTCCTCACAGCAGCAGCGTGTCTAAAAACAGGCTGATGTGGGGAAATTCTGACACAAATAAAATATCCTTTACTTAACTACTCTCAGAAGTGCTATTTCAAACCTGACCTTCTCATTCTTGGAGCACACATGCATCCCCTTACTGCCTAGTAAAACCAGACCTACTGACTATGTTTGAATTACAACATGAGTGAAGATGAACATGGTTATAGGATACACAGCAGTATCTTCTTGGGGTCCACTGTGCCACGCTCAAGAGTCTTTGGCCACTTCAAATTCAGCATGAGTTTTAGCACTTCATACTTTAATTCTGGATTTATAGGAGCCCAGAATATTCACACTCTAAATATGTTGAGCAACTGAAAGTTGGTGCCCTCAGTGTCTCTCAGTTATTCACTTGGAACAAAAGGCTGCGCTTTTCCTGGGCTTTATGCTTTGCTAGTCTGGAATTAGCTTTTTGCCAGTACCTAAAGCCCAAATCTGATCTCATCCAAACTTTGGGAAAGATGGATCTGGCTCCCAGCCCTGTATTTCAAGGACATCTTTAATCTAGAGCTAGAAAAGGTATGGAGTTTCTTGTGACAATTCCCTCCTTTCTCATCAACTAATGGAACAAAAAGAAGGAAAAACTATCTAGGTCCTAGGAATATCATCCTCACTTTCTTTTGAAAATAGATGATGAACCAATCAGGCTATGAATGATAAACCACTGTCTTAAATAGATAAGAAGCAAATAGGCAAAGAGAAAATAATATTATTAAGGGATAATACTAGGAAAATGAGTGACAGATGATTATCTGAACTTCATTTAATTTCAAATTTAGCATTTCTTTTATGCTCACTCCTATAATTTTTTCCCCTATTGTTCTCATTCACTTTCTGGGGGGAAAAAATAAAGAAAAAAAAGGTGGAGTCAAAATACAGAATTTATCATCATCTAAAGCAAAAATTAAACTACTCACAAAAAGTGAGTAGTACCTTGCCACAGCTCTCCAGGATTACATGTAGGGGCTCTCATGGAGAAGCCAGCAGTGGCTGATACAGGAACAGTTCAGTGTGGTTGGTAAGTCCTGCCCTGGCTGCCTACTTTTGAGACTTGCTCTGGCTCTGTTCTCTGCTGCCCTGGAGCATGGGCAGAGCTAACATTTGGCTTTCTATCCCAATAATGCAGGCACCACTTCAGAAACTTTTGCTTGAAGACACAAATGTACAGATAAAAAGGTCTCACTTTGATTTTTATTTTTTCTTAATCAATAAGATGAAACTTATTTGTGAGACATATTGGTTCATCTTGCTGTTCATTTCCCCCAGAATAAACAGGAAATTTGATTAACTGAGATTGTCTTTGCTTCATAGGCCTGGTTAGTGAGATCCTCTTTTATCCACATACACAGGAAGGGCTAAATGCTCTTTTGGATGGTCTTGCTAGTTTCTGGACACAGGAGGAGAAAGAGGGGAGGATTGATTGCACACCAAAACCCATGGAAGGAGCAGCAATGTGCCTCTCATGTGGAAGCTGTCTATTTTAAAACTGCTTCCTGCACTCCATAACTCTGTCCTACACTGCTCCTGAAAGAGCACGTTTGGACACACCAAAATCATCTGGTAGCTTCTATTCAAAACTACAAACAAAACACCCTTTGCTCTATATCTTATCACCTTGAGCAAAAAGAAATCCTCATTCTCTCATCCTCCCCAGTACCCTCACCTTACTCCACAGTGTTTTCTGTTCAGGGATGAGTAGCTTACAACCTCTTTCAATAAAGTATTCAGTAGTTTTTCCGGTGCATGGTTTCACTCACTTGGCAGTTTTACAGCTGCTAATGCTACTGTGGATACCATCCTTTTAAATAATGCCTGAAACTATTGTTATTTTACCCTCAGAAAGCATCAAGGTTATGTAGTTCTATTGGTTTGAACATGAACATGCCATTCTTTTAACAAAAAGGGTCATCATATTGCTTTAAATAGTCTTTAATCTCAGCAACAAGGAAAGTATTAAATTAAATCCTTTTATTATACTAAATTAAGGCAAAAGACTCCTGCAATCGTATCTATGATTTTATGTGCATAGGGCATACAAAGTGATAAAATAAACATCACTTTAGTGTTGATACTTTTCATCAAAAGAATAATTCAATATGGAATGATATCAGCATTCTAACTAAGGTTTCTTCATTGTTTTTTGGCAAAACATCAAAGAAATGCTGTGAACTGATTTTTCATTCAGCTGAGGTACCCAAGTACCTCAAGTACCCAAAAAATATCTTATGACTTTTCAGATAAGACATTATCTAGTAGCAAATGTAGGACAGACATAGATAAACTTAACAATTATTGGCCAGTACCATGGAAAACAACCTTTTCTTTGCGGAAAATTCAGACTACTAATACTCCTTAAAAGGATTCAGCCAATCAGGTTGTAAAGAGCATCAGCAGATTTTCATTGACAATAACCTTAAAACTCAGTACTTTTTAGTTTTTGGGAGGGGCTGCTGTTTTCTATTCATTCAGAGAAGATACTTTGCTAAACATTATTTGATTTTTTTTAACTGCGTAACTGTTCTCAAGTTCAGCTAAATCCTACTATAACTGTAGGCAAGTAGTCCCTGCTGTAATGCAGAAGAACCTGGATAAAAGCATAAGAGAAGGTCTTTGGGGAACACTGCTGCACATCAGGGGAAATACATATACCTTGCCAGGAGTTAAACTCTGTGAATTTATGTGTTAAATGAATTCCAAAACAACCACACTCTGCAGATAAGAATATAATATAGAACCCTTCTAGTTAAAAATTGCTTCATCCTAGCATCTCTTGGGAGTAGCATTTACAAGAAAGTCCCCTAGCAGTATTTCATTGGGAAAGCTTTACTGAATTAGCTCATGGAAATACAAAGCAGGCTAAATGTAACTTCATCTGCCTTCTAGAAGTTGTAGCAGTTGTGTTCTTTAGGGGAACGTTGTACATCAAATTCTTTGGAATTTAGAGCAAAGGAGAGATCCCATGTCCTCAGAGTGGAATCATAGAAAAGAACTGAACCTGGATTTGAGCTTACATCTTTCTATAGTGAGAAAAATAAATGGACCATCACCATGTCTTTCAGAACCCATCAAGTGGAATGGAGCACCAATGTAAAGCAGAACAGCTGCTGCTGACAAACAGCAGCAAAGAAATTCTGCTGTGATGATACACTAAATCTAAAAAAAACAGAGAAAAAGGCAAACAAGCTGATTGTGAACAGCCTGCTGTTCATTATCCTCTTGAGAAATATGTTCAGAACATCATACTGCCAGAGATATTGAAAAATCAGTAATGCTTTGACATGTCTCTACGTTATCCTGCTTACAACACAAGCGCTATTCTTACTGCCAGTGAAGCTTGGAATTACATTTCCAATTATTCACTTTGCCTACTAGAGAACAATAAGGTAAAAGCTTGTTACTATAAAGCTAGTGCAGAACTAGTGTCCAGTGTAAAACTAAATCATGTAACTACACTGTTATTTGTACTATGGTGCTACACTGTCTATCAAGTACAGCCGCAGTAATGCAAAGAAAACCAATACATCTACTCTCTATAGTTAGTACAGAAAAAAGTCTAATCTGCCCATTTTGGTACGCATTTTACTTTCACCCTAGAACATCTGAGTGTACATCTGAGCTGATATGAAAAACAAGTTTCATTCATTTGTGTTGGATAGATGTGCTCCAAAGAACCGAGCCAATGCATGGAGCAGGAGCAGTGCTGGAAGCAATGGGGGTGATGGTGACAGCAGCACAGAGCAGAGGGAACGCTACTGAGCCTGAGTGATGCTTTCTTGTACACATAAAACGTGCTCAGCAGTGTTCAAACACGTCTCAGCCTAAAAGAAGGAAAAGATGTCTTCAGCTTCTAAGCACGTAAGCAAGTACTTCAGAAAGTGGATGAAGAGTTGTATGAGTATATGCTGTTAGACACATGCACAGCTTTCCCCCTGGACTCCTAAAACAGCTATTTTATACCCTCCCAACATTCACACACATGATTTCTTAAGGCAAATAGGAAAACCAAAATTAATGAAAACTTCCCTATAAATGTTACAGGAAGAAAAATTTTCTGTATAAATCCATGGTCGATCCACATCATGAACACAACACAGTTCTGATCTCCCCATCTTGAAGAAATATACAGAACTAGAAAACTTCCAGAGCAGGGCAGGAAGGGGAATCAGGTTCAAGACCAGTTTCTCTGTGAGGAACTCCTTTGTAAAACAATGTGTTTCCATGGGAAAGAAATATTGATGGAGATACAAAAGAAAGCTGAAAAATCATCGGTGATCTGGAATGAGTGGATAGAATTCAACTGTTCACTGCCTCTTCTCATATCACAGCTACAAATGAAGCTACTAGGATCCTTAAAAAAGGATTTTGATTAGAGGACGCTGGTGGTCCCTCACATATGGAGCAGCTGATCTGCAGAGCTGCTGAGAGATGACCCTGTGAACACAAAACACTGATGAAGTTGTCAGGGAAGCTGCTCATGTGAGAGGACTCCCTTGCTGTGGGACACACAGGAACCCATCCAGCTCATGAGATGCCCACGCTGAAATAATTGAATGCTACGAAAATACAAGAGGGAAGCATTACAAATGCTTGGCCTGCTCCTGCGCTTTCCTAGACAGTGATGTAACTGAGTACTTATGGACACAGTGGGATACTGCATTTTGAACTAAATGGCTTGTTGGTCTAAGCCAGGATGGCTCCTTTTATTGGGATGAGAGAAAGAAAATAGATTTTTTTTTTTTCAACAGGAAAAGAAAAACCAAAAAATTAGCTTGCTTTATGATCATAAATTCTTGTGCTTCACTTTAATGAAGAGAAAATGCATCAGTATCTATCCAGACTCCGTCTCTTTTTTAATTTATTTCTTTTTCATAAAAAATGTCACCAGTATTCAGGTTAAACACACTTCTAGTTCAGAAAACCAACATTTCATAACCACATCTTATCCTCAGCTCCTATTGATCAAAGGGCTCAGTAGTCTTTAAGTTCAGGATTGCAGAGGTAGGGAGGCAATCAAGCACTTCTCTACAAATGTACTAGAAAAAGAATAATTATAAAGATTGCCACCAAATAAGAGTTATTTCATCATGAATCTCTACAAACTTCAACTATTTTCTGGCTACCCTCCTTCAAAGAGTATGTTGTGATCTTGCACTTTGAGAGCTGTTCTCAAAACCGTTCTCCAGGTTTATTTCCTTTGTGTCAAAAGGGTTGCCAGGGAGCACAGAGGACTCTGCACATCCCAGGTTATAAGACAAATACAGTGTTCAGATCAGTGAAGTTCATTACCTGAGAGGGTTTTGTTCAATATAAAGAAACATTGATAAGTTTTCTGCATTTTTTCAGCTTTCAAAAAAAGCTATAATGATTATTTTTTGTAATATTTAAGTAGCAAAAACTGTGCTTAGGATCTTTGAATCTGACAATTGTGTAAAAAGATTGCGTAGAATATTAACTACTTGGAATAAAATCATTAATTGTCTTGTTAAAAAGATAGACATCAGCTACCTGGACATGGTGCCAGTGGATTGGCATAAAAGAGAGCTTTCAATGGTCTGGGGAGAAAGAAACAAGAGAAACAGTCAGGCTCTGTTCTAATTGCTCCAGTATTAAAATAACTGCAAAGGGAGATGAGCATGAGTCATTTTCTTTGGGGCCAAATTTTTCTAATTTTGAGTCACGTTGAGCAATATTATGCTGCATGTGTGGTTCTACAGAAATCAATGCAATTCTCATTGAATATTATTCAGTGTTAATCAGAAAGCCTGCAACTGGCTTGTAGAGTTTGAGAGTGAGTTTTGAAACAAGCTTGGGATGAAGAAATAGATCATGGCATCGACAGAAGACATTTCTCCTTTCAGAGAGGGTTCATATCTCCTTCCTATCTTTGTGCTTGGTTTCTAAACTTGCAGATTATCTCCCAAGTTTTCACACAATTTAGATCATCTTTCACAAAGAGCAATTCCTCCTCCTGCCCTAAGAAAGAGGCTTTGACACACTTGATTTTAAGACATTTTGGGAAAGGTGAAGTGTTGAAGGGGGAAGCGAACCACTTTTCAAGGGAAGCTTGGAATCTGGAACCTGTCAAGCATTTGCAATTCCCAAGGATGTTGGAGGGGGAAAAAAATTAAGCATCGGTTATTTGATTTATCATGAATATTTGTTGACATTCCTGTTCATGCTAGAGACAGGGAGAGTATTTCTTCAGGTATGAGCTGAAATAATTGCAGATTCCATAGAAAACTAATAAGCATTTACCAATGAAAAAGTAGTTAACATTTGCCAATATTACAAAATAATTACATCAAAAAGCTCTAATTTCCTCCTTTAAGATAACAACATTGATAAAGATCAGTACTGGAATGATGTGCCCACTTCAGGGATCAATGTTCTCTAAAGACATTAGGAAAACAGAGAGACTACAATAACTATTTGAGAGTTGGACAAAATCCTTTACTATGACAGACCAGACAAGACAGACTTTAATAACTCATTTGAAAAAGTACATTTAGACAAGATCTGATTATGGTGCATAAATACTACCCTGGAAAGAAAACATCAGACAGGAAAGGCTGCCTAATACACAGAAGGAAGATAATACAAGGATCAAGAGCTGAACCCTAAACAGAATTAATCTAAATTAAAAATAAGGCATCCCTACTTAATTATGGGGAAAGAGGTTAATTATTGAAAAAAAAATCAGTGAAAATAATCTGAGCACTCTACCCCGCTGGGTACCATTACAACAACATGCTGCTTCTAAAGCCAAGGTGTTGCCTTGTAACAGGGTAGCTGGATGGAGTCATCTGACCTATGACGACAAGATAGGATTAACCTTAGTAGTCAACTCTGGTCTTAAAATCAGCAGTAAATAACAAGAATAAAAATTTAGGAAGCTGAAAAATCTGCTTAATAATTACTCTGCAGATTTAATGGAATCCCCACTCACCTGCACAAGTGCTGCTGCTGAAATACCACAGTACTTAGGTGCAAAGTCATAGCCCAAAGGGCAATCTGCTGCAGTAATGCGAGGCAGAAGAAAACAAACAAAAACATTTCAGTTGTCTTTATGCTTGAAGAAAATGTAAACAAGTTCCCAGATATTTTTCAGTGCTTACCCTCAGAGTAAGAGAATAACAAATTTTAAAATTAAATAACTTGTATCTTAAAGTCCTTTCGATTAATTGATGCATCTGACTGACAGCTCATGACAGATGTACATAAGAATGGAAAGTACTTCAAACAGAATCTGAGTCTTTCTAAAACTCAGGGAATGGAAAGAGGAAATTTAAACAGTTTTGACTCTGTGTGACAAGATGAAGAAGGAAATGGCATGGAAAGTCATTTCATAAATCCCAGATCTACACTTGAGGTTTTTAATGAAGTTGTGTCCAATTTCATTTTAATAAGACAGCTAATATGCACTATTTTAATGGAATTTATTGGAGGGAAGTGATTCAAGAAGGTACTTATTAGACCTTACCATTGATTTATATGATGATTATCTGATAATAATAATTTCTATGCTTGTGATAGCTTTAAATGTCATAAATTGGACCTTTTTATTATTGTTAAAATTAATCCTTCCTGATATCTATGACAAGAGGACATTGGGTGATTTTCTTCTTTCATTGCTATCATACCTCATTCTAAAAAAAATACCACTCTATCAACTGGTAACAAAAAATAGGATGCCTTTGCTTTTCAGGGTAGAAGAATGAGGGTTGGACTTAAAAGAGAAGCTAACATTTGTATTGGTATTTCACAATGAAAAGGACTTATTGAGCCCCATTTATTTAGCAGCTGCAAAGGCTTTGTCTTTTTAAAAGCCAGCTAATATGAACTCATTCTTGGGTACATGAGATTCAAATAAAAATGTAAGAACTAAGTCGTTGGTTTAATACTTCATTCATTAAAAAGTAATGCTAAATATCTTTATGTATATTGAACAAAGATAATGATGGCAAAAAGCATTAGCAGAACACAGGGACGTGTGCACTGCTTCTTCAGGGAGCAGTACACGACAGACACAGATTGCTCACACACAAGGCACCATTTCACCCACAGACTGAATTTCAGAGGGAGGAAGCAATTGCAATGTCTGCAACACCACACTGCAGAGAATAGGATTAGAATTTCTGGAATATTTCTCATAAACTACTAAAATCTATGAAAACTGAATAGAAGTTGGATGAAACCTAAATCCTTCATGAATTAGAGATGATAAAGATGTTCCTCGACACAGAACTCCTCAAAAGCATAATAATGGCCATTCAAAATGCTTTAATCTCTGTGTGTTTCTACACTTCCCTTGTGCCTGCATAGATCAACATTGTTTGGCTACCATTTCCTTCTGAGATTCCCACCAAGACATGGAGAGAACCCTCTGCCATTTCAGCACTCTGACTTACAAGAAGTTTCTCTAGAGTTGGCTCAACACTGGCTTGTTTCACTAAACAGCCTGAGCAAGTTGTGGCTTTTGTAACTTTGTCAGTGGCCCATTTATTCCAGCACTCTTCCATGCCAGCAGGACTGAAGTGCTGATTTCTTTCCTACATCTTTAGATGAGACAGGTAGTGCTATGTTGCAGACTTCCAGGACTGCATTTTGCTTAAAGACCCACACATGATGAATAAACATAGATTTTTATCGTTTGAAAGTCAAATTTAAAATAAGAATAATCAACATATTTCTGTGACCAAGATTTTTATTGTTAAGCAAGACTTACCAAGGTAACGTGCTGGCTGGATCTAGGTGGCTTCCCAAAGTTTGTTTCCATATTGACCAATTTACTATTCAAAATTTGCTTTTCAGTTTAAGGAGTACATACAACAGGCTGTGATGTGCAGTCTGAAATGAAGGAAAGCTATCCTTTGTGCAAGTAATCCTACCTTATCAAATCTGCCTTGCAATAAAACAAGATGCAGAGACTGATGCATAGAAATAATTTACTGCCAAGATAGCCTGACCGAGCCTTGCAAACTGCAGCTCCAAATTATTTATCAGACTTTACAGAGTTTGTCTTGGATTTGACAAATGTAGACACGTAAGGCAAAGGTCTAACTGAAATCTGTAATCGCATGTATTTATTTTTTGCTTCATCTGTTTTGCATCCTGCTGCATCTCTGCTGCTTCTACTAAAATGGAAAAGTTTAAAAATTGTGTTATGAAAAGTTTATATTTTCTGTCTTCTGTCCCTGAGTAGTAAAAGCATCATTGTCTAATCAATGGAAATAAAATTTCATATCCATGATGCTACCAACATTTTCTTGAACATAGCTCTCTTTTATTCACAAACAATTCCAGTGATAGACAGTTAACATTTTCTGATCATTATCTGCCATTACCTACATTTTTCAAACTTGTTTACAGAATTGCTTTTGAAACTTCAAGAAATCGAAATAAGACCAACACAAAGCATGAGGAATCATCAGTAAGAGAAGCAGTAAAGCTGGAGCATGACAGAGTAAAACCCAAGCAACTGAGGGCTATAGATGGCTTTAAAATAAATGTAAGTACCTATTTGAATATGGAGAATTGCTTTGCTTGCTTATATATGTTTATAATAAATATGCAACAGCAATTTAGCTGAATTTAAAATTCAGCAGAATCTTGTAGAGCATGTATTTTGTGTACAAGGCAATAAAAGTCCTTGAAATCTATGCACATCAACACTTAGAAATGTGGCCACATAAACTGTGTTCTGTCAGCAAAGGAAATCATTGTCTATTCTATTATGCTGTCTGAGATGCAGCAGTGTGAATGTTAAACGGGAAATGTCATTCAAGAGGACACAGAAATAGGAATCGCAAAGTTCTGATCTTCTCACTGCTCATGAAGGCACAAACCTGAGATAACAAAGAAATGTCAAATTTTTGCAAATGTCACCCTTGAAAGGTTTGGTAATCTGTAGTCACTCTTGAGGTAAAGGCTTCACCTCCCCCAGATTTTTTCCTCTAATGAAATATTCTCGTATTTCATTAGAGAAAAATGACAAAGTAACATCAGAAAAGTTCAAAGCATATAGGAACACACAAAGGCATTTATGCTATATGAAGCAAATTCTAAATAACTGATTCTGAAGGAAGCAATTCAGGTAACATAGCATCAGTAGGAATTACATTAATCCCTAAACCACATAGAGAGTAATACCATTGTACGAATGAGATTGACTAAATCAAAGGCTTTGAGATTCTTGGATGGGAAATAGTACAGCCTTTAAAAAACATAACAAAATTGTGCTGAATTTTAAAATAAATATTTTTTTATTCTGTTAAGTTTGCCTTTGCCAACAGTAACGGAATTAACAAGTTTTTCAAGGCCTCTCTTCAATGTATGGATATTTATGGGTTTATACATACATTCTTATTGAAATAAACTGTGCATCAAAGCATCAAAATAAGAATTAAAGTGACCTTTCCTAAACATCCTTACTGCCCTGATATACTGTTCCTCCCTGCATAATTAAATCAACTGGCTGGAACTAAATCAAGCAATAGGGGTGCCACCACTTACCTCATATGCAGTTTAATTTGGGGGAACAATCATTATCTTAAAAGGTTTTCCTGAAAAGTGCATCAGATGTTAGCTCAGCTTAATGTCAGTGCTCACCATCCTGCATCTCTCTTCTTCTTCTTTCCTGGTGTTTTTTTCTTTATAATAAAGCAGTTATAAATCACTGTCTGCAAGGGAATTAAATCAAATGATGCATAACAAGTAAAAAGATCAGTGCCATAAAAACTGGCAGACTGGAAAAATATTAACATGAGTACATGACACAGACAAGAAAAAGTAGCTTTGAATTTCATGAAGAATACAAAATACAGCATCACTGTAGCCACATGAATTTGGACCAGCCAAGATATTGGCAGTAATTGCTAAAGTGTGACACTTTGTACTCCTCTGCCATGAAAGATTCCTCATGGGACTGAGACAGCAGATCTTAATTGTAAGGTAGAGATTAAGATTAGCAAAGGAGATTGCTCTGAACAGGCAGGGAAAGGTGGAGTAGTCAAAATCTCTCATTGTTCCATGGATTCTTTTATTAAAAAGTGAGTTAAATGCTGGTATTTGAGGTCTACTCAAGACAGCCAGTAGATTATCTGTAACCCTTTCCTTACCATCAAAAAAAAAAATATATATATAGCAGAACAAAAAGGAGAAACCTGGAGAGTAAATATTAGCAGGACTACTATTGCCATAAGTTTCTTTTCTGTACTGTAGTTTCTATCTATTTTAATATGATGTTTGAGAAGCAATGATCCATAAAAGTAGCAATTATTTAATACTTAGATCACTGCACTTCAGTGCTATTCCCCCACATCTTCCATGTGTTCTAACTTGTAACTCAGGTAACACCACGAAAGACATTAATCACAACTCAAACGAAGAGTTTCTTTTCACAAGATCAAGGAAGGAGTGCATGATTAAAACCAAACCTGTTTTAATTGGCATCCTGGAACTAAATACCATACTGCCACATAGAAAATAGCCATAAACCTCTGCAAAAGTTAAATGAAGAGTTTTACAGAATGGTATTAATTCTGTCTTTGTAAAAATGAAAGAAAATTAAATGAAAGAAAATACCCGATTCAGTTTGATTATAGTTTTCTTTCAGATGAAAAGCTTTACAGGAATGTCCTGATTCTGTAAAAATATGTGTCTTACTCACTTCTGCATGTGCTAGTGGACATTACTGGATTCTTCACATTCAGAGTGGTAACCTTGTGAGGAAACTCCAAGTTATAATTTAATTAAACTCTGCTGAAAAGATTACTCAAAGGTATAGTCACCAGCCTTCTTTGAACTTCATATCACTCCATATTACTTACATTTAATTTAGCATTTTATTGCCATAAACAAAAACTAATTAATCCATATCTGATTAATTTGAAATATATTTATCCTTTAAAAAATTAAAACTTACATCTCTCTTCATTATTCTCAACCTATTTTGTAGAGTTTTTGGAATGTCTCAGATTAGTTTCGTTCTTTGAAGAAATACAATAAAACTACTGTATTGTACTATGAAATATTTGTATAAATCATATGTGTGACATAGATGTCAAATAAATTAACACTGAATTTCCTTGCTTTTTGCTTTCATCTTTTTCCTTATTAGCTTGCCAGCTGTAATAACCTATAAAGGGTCCCGAAATTATAAGTTTTCAATTAGAATTCTGTTGCCTGACTTTTTTATAAAAAACTTTGCAAATGTAGAATAGAAAATGCACACTCCTGTGAATCCTAGCAGAGCAGGCATGTAGCTTGTGCGAAAAAGGAAGGTGTGATTTGAACTCAAAACACTGAGATTCGGAAACAAGTGCAGTTCATCACAGTTAAACAGTCAAACCAGGCTCAAAGCACCAGCCTTGGATTTGGTTACCTCCACACAGAGCACATTTTTATTAAAAGGGATTGGTAATTATTTTCTTGGACTCAAGTGCACATTTAGACTATGGAATCACTTCTCCAAAGTAACTTTCACCGGCCCATGAAAAGGAAAACACAAATACGGATATCAGACTAAACCTCATAATGTGGGCAAGATTTTAACCATAAAATTAAATAATTGGCAAGACTGAAAAACGTGATTGAGCCTTACATTTTCTCCCATCTCTGTTTTCTATTGCTACAGCTGTTTTTTTAGTGAGAAGTATTCAAAGGAGATTTTCATCTGGCCATGGCATACCACATAACACTCCCTGGAGACAGGGAACTCCACCTGGAACACAGAGAACCTGGAAGTCATCAAACACCCAGAAGACTAAAGGAAACTACAGACAAGATAAAGCAGAAATCACTGGAACTGTATGTGTCTAACAGACCTCCACAAAAATTACATTTTTAAAGGCTTGGAAATTACATAAATGAGGCATTTTCTCTAACATTCTTATTTGTGAGCTCTAGCTTTGTTACATTTCACTGATTCATGGTTATGGTTTGCTGATTTATACTTAGTTTGCCTCACAAATCCTTTCACTAGGCTTAGATCTTGCAAGTCATGTTGGGCATCCCATCTGCAATTCTCTTCTGAGTTCATTTATGATCTTAACAGGAGAACCAGAAGCTCAACTGCTGAGTGCTGTCAGAGGCTCCGTGACTCTCCTAACAAAAGCAGAAATGTACCATGGAGAAATAATTTTGACGCATATTTAGAAGGCAACTGGCCTGCATATTCTTCCAGTGATAAAAACTGTTTCCCTGTCAGGAGCCCCTCCACTTTCAGGTAATTCTACGTGTTTCTGCACTGCCTAAACGAATAAAATCAATGGGCTAAGGCTCAAAACAACAGTCAGCTCTTCCATCTACAATCTACATCCTGTCTCCATAGGGAAGCAAAGCACCCGTGAGATAAAAAAGCTCTATGCCCCAGAACTGTAGCCAGGAGCTGCACAACAATGACAGTGAGCAGCCTTGCCTAGAAGCTCCCTGTCCTCTGAAAGTTTCCCACCTCCTCCTGTTGTTTTGCAGTGGTATTTTTGAACAGCTGACCAGCAGAGCAACACTGCTGCATTTTTAGAAGTACTCCTCATTTCAATAAATGCTTTATATCTATTACAGTGTGCCATGATAAAACTGCACCTCATCCTGAAGATACAGGTGAGGTGGAAAGGCAGCTACCAGGATGCTCTCAGAACCAGGCACAGTGTCTGCCTCAGGCACTGATCAGCACTGCTGCCTGCAGAGAAGTGGCAAACGCACAGCAGGAAACAGCAGAAGAGACAGAGAAAGATAATCAGCTTGAGGAATGCTTAATGACATAAACTAGCCTAATCCCATAAAAACTTCACAGCTGTGACTTGCAGTAGTCATTATCTATACTTAAGGTGCTGATGCACTTGAGCAAGCTGAAGTATAGCTTATTACTGTTTAAAATACATTCCTATTTTAACACTGTGAGACTTGTATTATTTTATATTCTGCATCTTTTTTTTTTTTCTGGGATCTTAGCAGTCTCTTTACTTTATATGTGTCTGAACACATCAGCTGATTAAATCCTAGGATACCACTAGTAGACAAGGGATACTCCAAAGGAAGTTCAAACTCCTAAGCTAAAAGTCTGAAAAAACTGAGTTTTTTTAGTCATGTCTTGGAGATACAGATACATCATATTTGAGTTAACACAATCAAGGGCTATGAATTTTCATGAATTGCTTTGTCTAGTAAAATGCTGCCAAACTAGTCATTATCAGGTCCTAATTGCTAGCAGTTGCTTTACATTAGAGGGAAGAGGTGAATTCACCACTTTGAGGTGGCACGGAAAGCTTTTGCCAAGATAGACAGTGCTGGTTAGCTGTGTGGAAATGTAACTGCAAGCATTTTTATATTAAAAATATCCTTGTATTGTACCTCCACTTGAGCAGTGGTTGCCACCCTGTCCACCCTAATTTTTCAAGCTTTCAAACTGACAAAGTAAATACCAGATATCATAATAACAAGGACATATAACAATCAAAATGCAAGATGACCCTTTGCAAGTTGGGAAAGGAGTCAACCACAAGACAATCTTCTCCAATACATTTATGTCACATCAAAATAATTAAAACATCACACCTGTCATTTTCCTTTCTTGTGCACTGTCACTGCACCTGTATTTTCATTCAATGTGGTAACTCTTCTGCTTCCAAAGCCATTCAGGATCTTCCCAACGTCTCCCTAAATTCAATCTTCAATCTCCAGATTAAACCTAGACCCAGTCAAATTCAATGTTTCAACCTTCAGGAAATTTTTTCACCAGTTTGCTACAGCAAGAGCAATAAGGACTCAGATGTCTGAGGTCACTTTTAAGTTTTTGAAGTGTTCGGTTATGCAGCAGGAGAAATAAAATTACTTTCAAGTATAAAGCAAGCAGCTTGGAAGGAAAGGAAAATAACCTGAGAAGGGAAAGGTCAGAGTTATGTTTCCAGGTTTTACTAATAGAAATGCAAAGCACAAATAGGTAAAAGCAATGGCCAGCAGAACAGGGCATATATGTGCAAACTGAGGGAATGTGATGATAATATTTTTTATTTCATTTTTAAATGCTCTTAGGATTCTTTTATGTCAGCATCTTCTTCCCCTTCCTAGCTAGATAACTCAATAAATTGAACCTTTCCTTCCCTATGGAAAAACTTCTGGAAAATAGCTGGGGGCCTAATTCGAGTAAAACAGCTGAAAATCATTTACCTTGAAAGAAAAATTATGGGCCTTTGAAATGGTGCTTGTGAGAACCCTGTGTCTTTGTACCTTTCCCATTCTATTTTTTGCATGGACATCGTCCACCTATTATTAGCAATTCCATGGTGATTGCGACTGTGACAGTAGCTAATCTAGAGAGGATTCTGCCTTCAACGAGCTAAAAGTTGCTTTTGCAGCTGAGGAATTTAGTGCCCTGGTGGGAGTGGAAAGGAGAGAGCTCAGTGATCACCTGAAAAACATTCTGTGTTGTGCAGCTGCAAATCCCAACAACCACCAACATTGTTTTAGCTACATTTCTGAAGCTCCCAAAATATGGGAGTTTCAAGTCACCTCTGCCTGCCCCACGAGGAGGAGCCCAGCCAGCCTTCACCCTGCCTGCATGTCACACAACAGGCTCTCCTCACAGCTCCTGCCTGCAAAAACAGCTTGTTTTGGATGTTGTGCTTAAGTGGGAACACAGCACTCCCCAACTGGGCAATAAAATACTAGCAGTGAAAATGTAAGGCTGGAACTGGAGAAAAAGCTCCAAAATTCTGCTGCCTCCATGTGAATAATCAGAAAATAATTGCAGCTTGCACTCCAAATACATTTTTTTAGATTCTGTTTGTTTGATTTTCTTAATATGACTGAAGTGATCAAAATCTCTCATTTACAATTTTCAGCTAATCCTTCCACATAGGCATTAGACATTGCAATCCTTTTCATAGATGGAGTCTAATACTTCCTTTGTAATTCATGGACGAATTATCTTAATTGAAAAAATTAGGATAAATCGCTCCACTTATGTGGAGTAGTTATTGTCTTAAATAATAATCACTGTGTCTGGATTCCATCACAATTTATTCTGCTACTGAGCACCCTGTTTTCTTCTTGTTTTATTGGAAATACCTCTCCCATGGCCTCTGTGGAAATGACAAAAACAATGCTTTTATAAAAAATAAATCTAGGGGATTTTTTTTTACAGTTTGTTCAATTCACTCTGCAGCATATTACATTTACAGTAGTTCAGGCCTGATCTCTGAAATCTTGAAGTGTACATATTCATCTGTCTCTGAGAAACAGAGAAGCATGTAACAAAGTGAATCTCCATGTATTTCCATAGACCAGTATAAAATTATTTGCTTCAATGTTACTTTGCCTGATACAATTTCAGGTAAATAAATGCATCACTCATTACATTTTCTTGTACTGAATGCATGCCACACTCTTTACTTCACTCAGATAAAGTTGCATGAAGACTCCTCCTCCTTCCTAAGCAACTTATCAGCCACTAGTAGGGGACAGTAGCTGTCACTGCTCTTTCTGTGAAAATATCACCTTATTGCCACCAGACCTGTTCATGGTTTTGCCTTCTAAAAGAGGTGTAAATTTTTCAAAGGCAAAAATACTATTAATGAGAGCCAGCTTCATCAGAGACTCAAAGTTTAACATTCCAATTCTTCATATAAGATTGCTTTCAGCAGCTCTGAGCAGGAATGTCTGCATCATTGAGATCTTTCTTACTTTTTCATATCTTAAATGATACACCTAGACATTTCTTAAGGAATATACAGATACTGGGAAGCACTGGAACATCTCTGTCCTGTAAAGGTACAGTTTAGGCAAGGCATACCAACTGTAATTGAGTACCTCCCTGTATTACAGCTCCTCTCTGCGTACATTAGACATAATTTAATAAAGATATTTTTAAAATAGCAATGTACATCTTGTATATTCAGATTAATAACTCATGTCTTTTAATTACTTTGATTATATTGGGTAAAAGAGAGCTGACCTCAATGCTTTTCTTGGCTCTGATACCATGTATTTTCCCATTAAAAATTAAGCCTGTTTAGGCTGAGTAAATGGAACCCAATTGTTTGATCTTAAGAAATACTGTGACCTTTTACACTGAGCTGGAGAAAATAATCAAGATGCTGCTCTACATTCCCTACTCTTCAATTCTATCAAAAAGGCTCTGTGTTGTGAGGAGGATTGCTTGAGGTAGTAAAAGAATGTTTATTTCATATTTATATTACAGTAATTTCACGATTATAAACAGCACCATTTTGACTAAAATTTTGGTCCGAACCCAGAAGTGCGGCTTATAATCAGGTGC
>PYHW01009485.1:7058251-7082762 GCA_013186435.1 Turdus rufiventris
AGTTTGGAAAGGAAAACTGGTCCCGCAGAAAAGATACCAATGTGAATTTAATGAAAGATTTCATTTCTAACTCAGCTGCTCATTTTTTGCTACACTTTACAAATTCTTTCTTATTGTGTTCTCCATCAGTAAAACGAAGATGATTTTTGAATGAGGCTTCACCTCATTCTACCTTAAGTTTGGGAGTTAGACAAACCATAGGGCAATGGGGCCCTTGGCACTGCCAGTACTACTGTTGTAAAAACAGTTTTCTTTTGGCTAGTATATTTTGATGGCAGATAAAAATCTGTTAGTGTCTGTGGTAACTCTGGATTATACAAATGCTAAAGTCTTTATCAATACTGGGACTTTTTTTATATAACATTAGAAGCAAACAACAAGATATTGTCTTTACTGCTGTGAAAAGTGTTCTCTTTCTACCTCCCTATTTAATTTCTCAGTTCACCATTGCAGAGGAAATAATACCCTCCACCCCTACAGTGAGTAATTTTCCTTATGTAGTTTTTGCTCTGTAGTATTTTGGCAAAATTTGCTAAACACTCTTTGTTTCATCCTCTCTGTGCAAAGAATACTTTCCCTGCACAAAACTGAACTCAGACAGGGAATTACAGAGCTTTCCTCTGCTGAGAAAAGTGAGCTCTTCAAGAAATATCCTCTACGTCAGTCCTTTCTAGTATCACATCCTCTATGAATATTAGCGTCTTCCAGGAGGAAGGAAAGGACTCTGTGTAGCAGGCACTGTAGGAAGGGGTAAAACAAGAGTGCAGCTGGGACCTTCTTCCCACTCTCCACCCTGCCAGGCCCTGGGGACCCATTTATAACCTCCATAAGATGTAGGCTGAGAGAAACCAGCTAAAGATGCAAATGGCAGATAGGGAGAAGCAGATGAACCAAAAAGCCAGGGATATCTGTAATACTTGCAACAGCCATAGCTGGATTTCTTCTGTTTCTTTCTGGCTGTACACAGATACCTCTGCTCTCTCTCTCACTTGCTGAAAATGTCCTTGCAGATGCCCATTTTGCACTAGATCTCTTCCCATCTTTTCCCTGTTTCCCACCATCAGCCAAAAGGCTTATGCACAGTAAAACAATCCTCTTCACTAGTTCACTTCTACACAGAATTTACAAGACATTTATTTGGTTCTTTTATACAAGCCTTTTATTTGGTCCTTTCATACACTTTACTCTTCCTTCATCCTTTATCTTTTCCTGTTATAATCTGTATTTTACCCGCAGGGATTATCTGCACCTCTGCACACAGTGAGAGTCTAACACTGGCTGGTTTTCATCATGAACAGATTAAGCACAGTGAGTGACATTAAACAGAGTACTGAAGGCTATGGCAGGTTGAGGAGCTGAGGGAGCTGGCTGATCACAGATGCTCGTGTGCAGTGTGATGAAAGAAGCAGCCTCTCAGCCCAGGGACATGGGATGTACACTGCCAGAGGAACAGGACACTATCTGTCCTGTCACACCATGCTGACTATTAGAGTATGATGGCAGAGCTGAGAGTCAGTAAGTGACCCAGGAGGACTGCTCTGATGATGTCCATCACAAAAACCTCTGCTTGTACTGAGCAACTTCACAGCAAAAGAGATATCAAATGTGTCACTTCTGGAGTTAGTCAGTGCTTCCCTAACTAACTCAGGAACAAACTTGAAAGCAATGCTGCTGATTCAGTGGCATAGCAATTTGCTCATTGTTCCAAATGCAGATCCCTCACATGCTAACATAAATATACCCACTGGGATGATTTTTAAAATGTCTACCTCTTCTCTTGAGGGTTCACTTACAAAGTTGGCTGATATTACTGCATAAACAGAGAGCCTGATTATCTTCTCATATACACTGATTATAGGCAAGAGCAATGCCTTTGGCTAGAATGGATGTATTTCTGAAAATCCACACAGACAATGGAGCATCCTTAACCTGAGTCTGATAGCTAATGTAAAGACAAAGCAGTAAAAAAAAAAATCACAGTTTCCATATAGTAACAGTACTGGATTTCCTTTTGCTTCTAAAGGATAAAGATCTGGCTGTATCTCAGTGAGTGTGTGACATCAATGTACTGCAGTATCAGGAAAGGCAAATGAGACCTGGGGAGGTATAAATTGAGGTGTCTTCTTCCTCCAGGGAACATAATTACACATTATTGTCCTAATGAAATTTCAACTGACATACTGTGTTCTGTTCCCATCACTCATGCACAGAAATTATGAACTCCAACCATAGCAAATGCAGAGCAGAACATTCACATGACATCTTAGGACAGACTGATGAAGAGCACAGCTTGTTCACTTCAGCAAAATGAGGACTAAAGAGAATAATCCCACCCTAGAGACACATCAGGATAAAGGAAAATGCTCTTTTAACTGAAGAACAATGCTGGAAGAAAATCAACTTAATATATACCAGCTAGAAATAATCAGGGGCTGGAAGCAGAAGTTGGCATCTGACAGTCAAAGAAGTGCAGCTGAGCATGGCTGGGGCAGAGCACTCTACATACAAGAGGTGGCAGGGGTCAGTGTCATTTCTTTATCCCCGTTCCCAAAGATGTCACTCAGAGCACAACAGTGAGCAGCCCTGGCTGCTATGCTTGAGAGCCTTGTAGAAGTGCTTGGAGGTTTGCTTCACTCTGGTTCATTCCTATTTGTGTTTTCCTTGGCACCAAAATTGCGACAACGATGTAAATCTACCCATACCTGTGTATTCCAATAGTTCCAAATTAAAACCCTTGGTCTAATAAAGTCTGCTTCCCCCAAACTGTTTTACACCTGAGGCTCGGGGAGGGAGGCAGAAGACGTGCATCAAGAACTCTCAGCACCAGCAGCTTGGGGGTTTGCTGGAGCAGCAGAGAGGGAGGAAACAAAGAAGGAAAAACGAATTAAAAACAAACAAGAAAGAAAACCAACCAAACAACAAACCGACAAAAAAACAACCCAATACCAAAAATTCCAAAACTCCCAAACCCAGTCCCACTCTCCGCCTTGTGCGAGGCTTTTGGGGATCCTGCGTCCGCTGCCCCGGGCAGTGGGGTCACCTCCGGGGAGCTGCCTCCATCCTCGGGGCGCCTCTCCCCGTCCCTCGCTCCTACCCCCGCATGACTCACGCGCTGTCTCATTCCCCGCCCGCCCCCGGTGAAAACTTCCCCCGGTAACTTTGCCGGGGCCGGCTCCCCGCTCCCCCCTCTCCGATGGCACACACACACCCCCTCATCCCAAGCCCCGCCGGAGCCACGGGCGGCGGGGCGGCGGTGCCGGGGGGGATGTCGTAGTGGTCGCGTCAGCGGGAGCCCGACGGCGATTGGGAGAGGCCGCCTTCTCCCCGCGGTCACCAATTATAAAGTGCCGCCGCCGCCGCCCGCACACGCTCCGCAGCGGCGCGCCCGGCCCCGGCAGCGGGCTCGGCTCCGAGCCGCCCTCGCCGGAGCTGCCAGCGGGCCCGGCCGTGCCTGCCTTCCCCCGGGGTTCCTCGCAACCTGCTCCGTCTCGCTATAAATAACAGTGGCTCCGAGGCTTCTGCAAGGCGCGGCTTCTTCCTCGGCAACTCGCGGAGCCCCGAGGGCAGCGTGTGTGTGTGAGTGAGTGTGTGAGAGCTGCTCTGCCCGCGAGCGGGAGCCAGGGACGGCCGGGACTGGTGCCCGGCGTCGGGGGGATTGCTCGGGGCATCCCGCTGGGAAACCCTTCCCGGGAGGGGCCGGGATCCTGTCCGTGCGTCTCTTCTCCCGCTGTGGTGCCGGCTTCTGCAGGCAGGGAGAGGTAAAGGGTTTGGATACGAGCGCTTTGACCAAACGGGATCTTCTGGGCGCTCCGTCCTCGGGGTCCGCCCCGCTCCGCACGCAGGTCAGTTGCCTCGCAGCTACCGAGCGCCTGCTTAGTTAAAGCTCCCGCTTCCCTCTCAAGCGCGATCAGCCCGGCTCTAAGAAGCGTGAGTTTAGCGGAGTTGTTTGGAACCCTTTCACGCCGCCTTTTCCCGCTCCGGGGCTGAGGGGAGGCTGTGCCGGGGGTGGGAGCGGGAGGAGGCGGCTGCCGGCTGACCTGTCCTTCTTGCAGCCCCATGGCGCTGCTCCTGAGACTCGGCTGCTCGCTGCTGGCCCTCAGCACCTGCCTGCTCCCGAGGGCGAGGGCCGACTGCGGCCGGGACTGCGCCTCCTGCGCCTACCGCCTGGGACCCCGCGCCGGCATCCACCCCCTGGTAAGGGCACGGCACCGGGCTGCCCTGCGCCCCGAACCCCGCTGGCTTCCGGGGGAGCAAAGGGGGATAAGAAAAATAAATAGTGGGGGGAATGATCGGGGTGGCTTGGAAGACCCTTTTTCTGAATGGGGAAGGGAGGGAGAAGCGGGCTTGGGGCGCTGGGCGGAGAGCGAGGAGCGAGCGGGGAGCGCTGATAAAAACCCGGAGCGCCCCGAGGAGCCCTCCCAGCCCGCCCGTCCCTCCCGACGCTGCCCGACGGCGAGCGGTGCCTTCGGGCACTGGGACAAGCGACCCCGCGCGGGGAGCAGCCCGAAAATGCCGAAGGAAAACACAGGGAGGAAGGGAAATCCGAGAGGGCATCTGGCAGGGGAAGGAGGGGAGGCTGCCGGGCGTTTTAGCACCGGCAGGACGAGGAGAAGCCGAGCAGAACGCGAGGGAGGGTCCCGACCCTTGTCCGATGGCTCCATGGTAAGATGAGCTCGCTCCGGGCAGGATGGCCGTCGAGCTGAAAAGATCTGCCTGAAATCTCACTACAAAAAGCGGGTTTAAAGCCTATTGGAGTAGCAGTACCTTCGCTGCTTCTCCTCTCTGCACGGTGCTGCACAGCGCCAGGGATGTGCCTGAGAAAGATATCGGCTTCTAATTCAGAATGAGGGAGACTGGGGGGTGGAGGTTATCGGTAAACTTTATGATGTTTAAATTATTTAAAAGAAGCCCAGAGGCTTTAACTTTAAATGCAAAGATCGGGGTCAGTGAAAGCCTGGCGTCCCTCAGCCCTTCCTGAAGAAGGTGAGAACTCTGGCTGCCAAGTACTTTGCCAGTGGCATCGGTTGTTCCTGACCTCAAATACACACGCATTGAGGCATCATGCTCTCGGCACATCTAAATTATCTTAAAAGTTTGTTCCTATCATGTCACTAGTTACTTAGGATCATGCAAAAGGAAGGAATTGGATCTCTAGCCTTACACAGAATTTGGAACCACTGAGTACTTTTACTTACTCCAAAAGCTCAAGAACTCTTAACTGTAGCAGGCTCAGAAAGCCAATATTATTTGGACAGCTGGCAAAACAGTTTGCTCTACCTTTTTTTTTTTTTTTTTTTTTTTTTTTCTTTGCTTACATTACCTTTCAATCAAACTTTTAGCTTTAATGGCCACTAGGGTAAAAAAAGGTAGCTTGCCCTTATGGAGGGAGGGTTTTTCACGGTATGTGCTCTGTCTACATTGACAAGCCTCCCTTGCACACCTTCAGTAATCATTAAAGAAAGAATCAAAGTCCTATTCTGTAACAATGTTGATTAGCTAAATACGAAAAGGAGCAATGTAGCATACTTGTATTTGTTAAACATCTATGAATAATTCTTGGGAACTATTCTTTCTAGATATTAGTATCTAGTAACATAGTAACTGAATTTTTCACTTTGTATTTGTAAGATGCCAGACTTTTTGCATTGTACCTGGTCACTCACACTTATGGAGTATGTTTATCTCACAACAGGAGGTTATTAAAACTAACAGAGAAAGTGAGAGACCTATTCTTGCTTTGATTTAGAGCAATTCCAAAGTCAGACTGAAGCTGGAATCTTATTCCCTTTACAGCATAACTATAATATACCGTAATAAGCATGTAGTGCCAGTTAAATTATGTTGCAGAATATATATAAACCCCTTTAATTTTGTGATCAAACAAAAAAAAAATCATATTTAAATTTGTCAGACTAAAGTGAGGCTCAGGAGACAGGTTGTGCAGTGGATAATGAGCTATGAGAGACAGCTGTGTTGCAGTTTAATTTCACACTTTAAAGTGTGTTAGGATCCTTAGAACACATCATCTATAGTCAGAATGAGTGCTTCTCTTATTGAAAATACTGATGGATTTTCTATACCTGTTGAGGTATGAAAACTGCAGGCAAGAAGGGAAAAACACTGGAATAACCTTATTTTACAACTGAAGGGTACAGCTGCACAAGAAGCAAATTCCCCTGACAAGACAGAAAATAGCAGCTAATATCTATGTTATTGTCATTACAAGGCAGGTTATGAGATATGCATAAGGTACTGAAAGCCTTTTTTTATGTCATGGCATGAAAAAATTATCAATACAGTCAGAAACAACACAGCTTAGGATATTTTTCCATCTCTTTGATAGTCACTGCTTTCCAGCTAGCAAAAATGGGACTTTGATCCTGCCCTGAGAGAGCCTGTATTTCTACATTTCTATTGGTACACGTTGGAATGATGTGTTCCACAAAGAGAAACTAATGGCAACACACAGCATTTAAAGCTATGCAGTGTATTGAAGATACTGAACAGTACAGTAGAGCTGGCTTCTTTGCAATGACCATGCTGTGCAACTTCTTTTCTAAAATTTATGAATGACACTTTTAGTTATGAAGATTGAATATGCTTCTGCACTTGTGTTATGAAGCAAACCACAATTGGTTTTAGCTTCCCAGTAGTAAGTTTTAAGAATCATAACTCACACAAGTGTAAGGGAGATACAGGAACTGTACTTGTGGCTTCCTTTGAAACAGAAACATGGAGGACACACAATTCATCTTATCTGGTAGCCTGTCTCTTAAAGTGGAGACTACCTTGTCCTTTAGAGAGGGATATAAATAACTTCAAAACAGACAGGTACCAAATCAGCTGTTCCCAAATAGCACTCCTTCCAATCCACTCACAAAGAGAGGCTCACTCATGCTCTTCCATAAACAAATAAATCTAAGATAAAGTTGCAGTGAGATCATAGTTACTATCAAATCGTTCTCAGTAAACCACATCCATTTTTCAGGCATGTACACTAGAATGTGAAGGAAAACTGCCTTCTGCCAAAGCCTGGGAGACCTGCAAGGAGCTCTTGCAACTGACAAAGCTGGATCTTTCTGAGGATGGCAACATTGCTCCAGGAGACAAGAAAGAGCTGGATGAGAGCCACTTGCTTGCGAAGAAGTACGGAGGCTTCATGAAAAGATATGGGGGGTTCATGAAGAAAATGGATGAGCTCTATCGGGCAGAGCCAGAGGATGAAGCTAATGGAGGAGAAATGCTGGCTAAGAGATATGGAGGGTTTATGAAGAAAGACTCAGATGATGATGCCCTTGCCAACTCCTCTGATCTGCTGAAGGAGCTTCTAGGAACAGGCGATAACCCTGAAGCAGCGCACTATCGAGAGATAAATGAAAACGACGGCGATGTCAGCAAAAGATATGGAGGCTTCATGAGAAGCATAAAGCGCAGCCCTGAATTGGAAGATGAGGCCAAGGAGCTGCAAAAGAGATACGGTGGCTTCATGAGAAGAGTGGGCAGGCCAGAGTGGTGGCTGGATTACCAGAAACGATATGGTGGGTTTCTTAAGCGCTTCGCCGACTCCATTCTCCCTTCAGAAGAAGATGGGGAAACTTATTCCAAAGAAGTCCCAGAGATGGAAAAGAGATATGGTGGTTTTATGAGATTTTAATACCTTTCCCTTTATCCCTTTTGTCCTAAATGAGAAAGACTGCCTTATTTGTCATAACTTATTGTAACGTGTTGCTTGTACTGTACAGTTTTTTACTGTCCTTGGTTAATGATGCAAACTGCGATTTGTTGTTTCAGGTTCTGTGTTCTTTCAAGTCAAATAACTAATTTCTGGTTTAGTCAAGTTTCAGTCTGTATTGTAATTTCCATGCTAGAACTATTTTGATTACTGTATTCGTTTTCTTTAAAGAGGAACTACATCTACAGTAGAGTTGCTTAACTGTACATACAATAAATTCTTCATCCTAACTGCAAAAATTCTGAAGTGCTATTTCTTCTCTCTGTCATTTAATTAAATATGATCTCAATTGTTCCTTAAGCCATCTGCTATGCCAACCTTTTTTTCCATAACTACAGAGTTTACAGTGCACACACAACATTCGAAACATACTTTTGTCTTTAGTTTTCTGTTTCTTAGAACACTAGAATAATAAATAATTTCAATCAGTTAACAGAATAAATATTTAAAGCCTTAATTTATAATTCATAGTGTTCAACAATTGACATTAAGAAAAAGAAAAATCACAAGTGTGTTTGACTTTAAGTGCTAAAATAATTTCTCCAGTGTACAACAAAGTGATATGTTTGATTAGTTACATCTTTGATATACATGCAGTATAGGACTGTACACTTGGCCTTAAAATAATGAACACTAAAAAGTGGTAAGATAGTTTGCACATAATAAACATGACCCAAAACTGCATAGAAATACTTGATTTTTCAGGGCACCCGACAAATGTTTTTCCATGGAATATCACCTGCTATAAATCACTTTGGCCCAATTGAAATATAGGAAACTGCTGTCAGACTTCTGTTTTAAACAAAGGCAGTATAAATAAATATGAGAACAGGAAAGTCAACACTAACACTGTAGATCCTTTGCAATTTACACAGGTGGCACTTACTTCAAAGACTAGATCCCAACCCAAAGTACAACTCCTTCCATAATTCTGACTGTGCCCCTCCAGCCCCAGTCTTTGAGCAGTTTTCCCCCACCTACTACTACTAGTTACGGGTCACTTCCCACCAAAACTAACGTGATGAAAATTGCCTTCACCACAGCACTGTCTAAAACCCTCCACGACTCTGCATTCAGTTTTGCACAGCATTACCTATTTACAAAAAGGGCAATTTCCTTAATTTCAAGGCAATGGGATTGTCTAGGTGTCCATGACTTTTAGAAATTAAGATGTGTTTCAAAATGCACTTGAAGGCCTCATGACATGCAATTAGTTATGATGATTTTAGATTTGGCCCTTAGAGGATGGCATAGGTGGTCTGAAGTGGTCAAAATCAAAGTGGTCAAAATCCTTTTCCTTCAGAAAAAAAAAAAAAAAGCACCTATTTTCTCTTCCTACTGTACAGAATTGATAATACAAAATTTTTAAATCCAGAAAATACAGGTGCCTAGAGAAGCTCTATGGCCTCTTCAGGATTCAGTTGTGCTCCTTATCACCTTTCTATAGAATTCTTCAAGATATCCCAGCCACAGGAAAAGTCTTTCCATGCTTTCCTCCATTGCATCTGCCCATAGCGGCTGGAGAATGACACACCACCTGAGTGGTTTCGTGCACAAGAACCTTGGGTTGTGCACACTAGGGCTATTCTGGAGCACTAACCCACACATGGGATGCAGCCATCAGCAGCAGGTTTGCTTCAAATGTACACTCCAGGAAGAATTAAAATTACATCCTTAATATTTCACTTCAATATTTAGTCACTTCACAAAAAAGTTACTCACCTGTAATTTAGCCAAGGAGGGACCCTTGCTGGCTTTCAAATTAAAACCAGCATTAGTGTACTTGATGGTGCAAACAGTTTACCAGTTGTTTTTACCCATCCTTCACAGTTAACAAAAACTTGCGAATTTAATAAGAAATAAAACCCCCAGATCTCAAGAGATCTAGTTACGTATATTGAAGAATGAAGCATTTTGACCAACTAAACCTTTAAATTTATATCAATATGACACCTTTTCCCCCATCTTTGTTTCATGTTGGGCGCTAAAATAAAGAGCCTAACAAAGTTAGGTGATAAAATGTGGTTATGATTTTAAGGAAGGTCCCTTCAGGTGCACAACACACTGAAATAAACACCAAAAATGCACCAAAGATGCACACATGATATGGGGCACGTAGAGTTTTATAAGATTAGAAAACCAGCATAACTGACAAGAATCCCCAGTTAGAAACAGAGGTGATAAAGTAATTCCCCCTCTTGGTTCAAACCCTTCCGAAGCTCACCTTCTTTGCTAGTTGTTTATAGGAAAATGTCTTGAGGTGTCTTGACCTTGATTCCCATAAGAAGCAAGATTAGCAGAGGCCCTCAGGATTTGCCTATAGGAGAAGTAATGAAATTAGGTAACTGAACAACTGTATAATAACAGTCCACAGAGCGATTAATATTTATGAACTACGTGTAAAAAGAAAAATCATTTTAGCATTGTCTTCCATGGCATACTCCTGCAAAAGCTGGCAGCCCACATCTTGACAGGTGCACTCTTCACTGGTTTAAGAACTGTCTGGTTATCCAGACCCAGAGAGCAGTGGTGGTTTTTCATCCAGTTAGCATCCAGTCATTAGTGTTGTCCCCCAAGATCAGTGCTGGGGCCAGTCCTGTTTAATATCTTCACTGATGATCTGGAGGAGGGGATTGAGTCAGCAAATTCATGGATGACACCGAGTTGGGTGCAAGTGTCAATCTGCTGGAGGGTAGGAGGGCTCTGCAGAGGCACCTGAACAGGCTGGGTAGATGGGCAGAATCCACCGGTATGAGGTTTAACAAGGCCACATGCTGGGTCCTGTGCTTTGGCCACAACAGCCCCCAGCAGCACGACAGGCAGGGGACAGAGAGGCTGGACAGTGCCCAGGCAGAAAGGGACCTGGGGACTCTGGTTGACAGCTTCTGAACATGAGCCAGCAGTGTGCCCTGGTGGCCAAGAGGGCCAATGGCATCCTGGCCTGTATCACGAATGGTGTGGGCAGCAGGAGCAGGGCAGTGATTGTCCTTCTGTGCTTGGCACTGGGGAGGCCACACCTTGAGTCCTGTGTCCAGTTATGAGCCTCTTGGTTCAGGAAGGAATTTTAGGTGCTGGGGTGTGTCCAGAGAAACGCAACAAAGCTGGTGAAGGGTCCGGAGTACAAGTTGATGAGCGTTGGAGGGAGCTGGGGAGATTTAGCCTGAAGAAAAGGACTGTCAAGGGAAATTTTATTGCTCTTCTACAACTCCCCAAAAGGAGGCTGTAGCCAGGTAGGGTTCAGCCTCTTCTCAAGGCAACCAGCAACAGGACACAAGAATATAGTCTTAAGGTGCACCAGGGGAGGCTTAGGTTGGACATTAGGAAGAATTTCTTTACAGAAAGGGTAATTAGATATTGGAATGGGCTGCCCAGGAAGGTAAGGGAGTCATCCTCCCTAGAGGTGTTTAAGGAAAGACTGCATGTGGCACTCTGTGCCCTGGTCTAGTTGAACGTGGTGGGATTGGGTCACAGGTTAGATTCAATGATCTCAGAGGTCTTTTCTAACCTAATTGATTCTGTGAATTTATATAGAAAAACAAAACCACTTGGTACAAGCATCTAACTGGGATATATGCGTGCAACCTAAAAGTGGAGTGAGGCTGTCCCAAGGGCAGTAAGTCTCTTCCAAGGCTGAACAGGGAGGAGGAAATGTACATGGAAGGGAGATGTGACTTTGATTCTCAGAGTGAAATAGTAAATCTGAATAGTCCCTATTCCTTCCATAATAAATGAAAATATCTCCAGTCACACATTTTCTTGCTTTAATAGTTAGAATTTAAAAGATGTGAAATTAGAATAAGATCTAATTTTTTCTGTTGATGTGAAATTTCTTGCTTTATGGCTTTCAGTTATGCCATCATTCAGGTGCTCTTTAACTCTAAAGTGTTCCAACATTTCCAGTAATTAACATTTCAAATTAAATAAGCTCAAAATCTGCCAGTGAATCAATCAAGGTTTCCTGAATGACAAATGAAAAATAAGGTTGAAGATAGGATCTACTGAGCTAGGAAATGAAAAAAGGCATCTCCGTCTTGGTCCAGGTTCTGAAAGGCTCCACTAATTTTCCTCTTACAGTACATTCCTAGAACTATCACTTCATCAGAAGATTATTGAAATAGCTGAATTGCTTTATATAAATAAAAGGAGAAAGGAGGAAAGTCTGATGTCTAGAAAGAAAATTAATTGCAAGAGTATTCTGAAGAAAGAAATGTCATTCTGAGGCCAAAACCAGGATTCTACATTTCCTTTTTCTGGCTTTTATCATTGTTCCAGAATAGAATAATTGGTCTGAATATTAAGTATATAAAAAAAAAATTAATATGAACAATGTATGCTGGAAGGATCCAAGCCAGTCAAAGAGATTAATGCCTCTTCATTAGGAACAAAAGGGGGGAAAAGATAGTCTAATTTAGGATAGGCAAGGATGAGCTGGGCTTTTTAATAGGAACTAATTACAGGAAGAAACAACAAAAAAAAAGTATTTCCTGATCTAAATGGAGTTCACATAAAGGAGAGAGACAGAAGCTGATGAATACACTGATTTCTGAATACCAAACTACTTACAGCTGAAGCTCTGCCTGAAAACCTAATCTTAAATCTTGGGATAATGAGCAAAGGCCATAAATCTATTTGTACATTTCAGCTGAACTTGGTATAGTCTGTGAGCTGAAATATACAGAGCATAACTTTGAATTTCCTGTTTGTTTATTTCTGGGAAATTAAAATATAGTATGATATATAATAAATATAAATAACTAAAAGGTTATTATTATAATCATTATTTTGTAATTATTTCTAAATAGTTACAATAATTTACTTTATAATTGCTTATAACTATATCATAAATACATGTAATTATAACATATAACGTTGTTAGCTGTTTCAGATAATGTTTCCCAAGATAGAATCTTTAGAACAGAAACATGTTCTAATTTAATATACTGAAATAAGTATTATTATGCTATGTTCAACAGAGACTCTAAATATGCACTGGTTCATTTTAATGCTGAAGGGAACTTAATTAAGAAGAACCTAAATTTTCAGTTTATGGTCTATAAGGGTCTCTCTGTCATTAAGAGTGATTTTAGAGGCCTACACATAAGGCAAAATGACAAATTCATAGCATAGCTTTGTAATTTATGTATACATCTCAGTGCCTCAGAAAATTTTCCTTATAGCTTTCTTCCTCAAGCACTACAGTGATCAGCTGGACACAATACATAAAATTTCTTTTTATACCAACAATACCCTGCTAGAACTTTCAAATTAGAAGCCAAATGAATGGTAAAGTTTTCTGACTCTGGGTTGCCATGAGGATGAAGAAATTCCTGGAACAGGTTAGCTGGCCCTGAAACCTGTGACACCCCAAGGAGCACTCTGTATTTCTGATCTTTTAAAGCAGAAAAGAGGATCTTAAAAATCACTCAGAGAACAGTGCAACCACTTCCCTATCAGAGTCATAATGCTGCCATCCTTCTCTTCAGTTCCCAACAAGATGAGAGATTCAAGCATCACCCATGAGACTCCTCTATGACTGAAATTTGCAGTCTGGTCTCTTTGTCAAACAGCAGATGCTTAGGCAGTGCACAGACCTCATCTCTTCCACTCCCTTTGAAATCCTACTAACCTCTTGCAAAAATCTCTTTGTCAGCCTGCACTCACAGCCTTGGACTTAATTTCACCACTCACCACACTGAGGTTTGCTTTCTGACTCAAACCATAAAGGACTACTTTAACTGGAGAGTGACTGAGACCTTCAGTTCCAGCTGCTAGCTGTGGAGGTTAGGTGGCTGTTCTTAGATTTTTTGCTTTTAGCATTTTGATCATGACCCTTTGCTCCCTGCAGTATTAAAAACAGTTCTCTGTGTCAACAGGAATACACTGGATACTTCAAACCTGTATCATACCTGTAATTCATTCTATCATACCTACATTGCAGTTTACATTACACTATTCCATCCACCTGAGAAGGATGGGGAGTTATGGTCATAGCTATAAGCAAGGAACAGGGCAGCAAAACCAGCTGTAAATCATTAATCCGAACATTCAATTACTAATCCCATCAGCCTCATTTAAAGCATTTAAACTGACAGTTGCATATCCAATTAACTGTTGCTATAGAAAATTAAAATGCTTAGAGGTATTTGACAGACAAATCTTTAGTGGCCCAGCAGGGATTTAGACTGAATTTGTTTAATTAGATTGTGACTTTACCTAAATTGATCATTTACTGTAATCCTTGCTGAAACCATGGAATGAAGTCTCTCAAGGTTAAATAGTTGTCACAAAATTGCTCTGCTAAAAGACTAGTTAAAAGCTCTGTGCTGTACTGCTTCCTCAGGGAGAAGGATGGCATTTCCTTATGCACAGATCATGAGTGCTAAACCTTTTCATAGCTGTCCATATCTATCAGGACATACATGACCTTTGCCTCTTCTCTCTCTGGCATTATTGTTTCTCAACACGGTCTTCCCAGCCAACGTGGCTTACAAGAGACCCTGTATTTCCCTACTTTTTAAGTGTTTGCACTGTTCAAGTGAATGCACTGACTCGCACTCCAATTGCAGTGAGATCTGTGTGCATTCGTCTGCTCTGAGCTCATCACAATTCCAATCCATATAAAATTGCAGAATACCAGATTAAGAAAACCACTCCTACAGTCCTATGAGAATCTGCATCTTAACTTTTACACTTAGTGCCCTGCAAAATATTCTGAAGCACTTATTCAGGCAATGCTTTTTTCTTGAGGAGGAGACAATGGAGCAACAGCACAGATGATAGGCAATTTTCTCTCATAAAAGCAGTTGAAGCAGACAAGCCACATAAGCCTTAGTACACACAAACCAGAGTTTTTCACCCATGACCTGCAGTATAAATGGGTTTTACAGTGGGACTTTCACATTTCTCTACATTTTCATCTCTGCAAATAACTAGCTGACGAGGGCTGAAATTTCAAGTGCACCACATTTCTACATCTAGAAAAATATTACGTGGAAGTATACCTTTTTTTTTTTAATTTTTGTTAATACAGCATAGCTGTCACGCTATGACAGCAATTGACACAGTTAATGTAACAAAATCATTCTCTGAATATGATTAACTCATTCTTTGCCCATCAAACAGAAGAAAAGCTGTCAGCTTCCATCTGAACAGACACAGTGGGAATTAATCAAAGCAAAGAACTTCTATGGGAGTCATTGCATGCTTAAACTTTACTAACCAAGCTGTTGATCAGCAGACTGAAGACAGGGGATGTGTTTCACTCCCAGGTATCCATCATACTGAATTTCTCTGTAGTAACTGAGACAGAAAATCTGAAACAAGGCTTTCAGGCTAGATGAGGTTCAGAAGTAGTATCTTCTCCCTGTGGATTCTTCAGAGATCCTTCAGACTCCAGGAGTTTCACCATCACTGCATAAAACGAATCTGTTCCCAGCATCATAACCATTCAGAAAATGCAAATGCATTTTAAGCTCACCAACCTCACTGTCCCAGCACAAACCTTGTGGCCCCTCAAAAGGCTGAGGTCACTGGTGAAGCATGAGCAAAATGGTGACAGCACGACAGCAAATTTGCTCAGCATTCATGTAAATGTGAATACCATCATAATTTCTCAGCATCTTAATGAGAAGAGCAACTAAATTTCTAAATGACCTTTACCTGAGGCAAAATAAATAGGCATAGCAGTGATAAATTCTTACAGGAGATCCTTTTCTGAATAATATCCCTCACTACTGAAGACAACCCCTCCAGTTCTTGCACTGCTTTGAGGTGTTTTTGTGGTTTGCTGGAACTGTTAGGGTATTCCAGTTCTTCTGGTCTCCTGGTTGCACTTCCTCCTGGGATAATTATTCTCTGGTTAGTGATTTTCAGACTATTTGATTATTCAAGTTCAGCAGGTGCATTAAGTCACACCTTGAGGAAACCAGCTATTCTAAAAGAACAGTTTGTCAGTCTAAATGCCCAGACATCCATCAGCACATCCCCATCCCCTTTTCACATCCCCCATCTTCTATTCTGTGTTGTTGGAGTTTAAAGTGCCTAATCCAACCCAGTTCCTGATCTCAGAAGGTGGTGTCAGAAAAGGGATACTTCCTGAGCAGATATACCATCTTTCCTTCCCCTTACTATCAGTCTCCCCATCACTACTATTACTGCCCCATCACTATTAGGCTCTACAGCTGCAGTGACAGTGAATATTGTTTAGTCAGGCTAAAAGAAATCAGGTAACCCATTCACTTTTAGTCCTCAGTACTACCATCACATAAATAAAAACCCATTTTTTTCAGTATACAAGAAAAAAATGTAAATTATTAACAAGTACATTCAAGTGCCATTATACCTGCATGTAAATAAACAACCCGTCCTAGTAAAATAGTCTAAATACTTGTCATTGAACTTGAAAAGAGTTAAAGAGGGTTATTTCAGCCTTTCCATTAATTGGAAGGGAATACCATTTGACAGGAAGAACTGGTCAGACTACATACAACATGACTGTATGTCTGACTAACTCCTCCCTGGCTTCTTTTGGGAAATATGATATTTCACTCTGGAAAGCAAAGCCAGTTTTCTACATATGACAGAAAACTTCATCCTTTTGTCCTCTATTCATTTGCCTAACATTTTCCTCATGACACCTGTTTTTTCCTTTGTGAACAGCACAGTCAACATCAGCTTTTTCCCAAATGTTTCACATTTCCAGGGATGTGAGGCTCTGCAGCTTAAATTCCTGAATGTCTTTGGACACAACAATGACAGGCTCTGTGCCCTCTTCCTAGGGAATGTAGCATGAGCTGTGTGTTTTCACTGGAATGAAGCAGCAGACAGCACTGGTGCCCTGCAGCTGGTGCTCTTACACCACATGTGACTGTAATCTCACAGACACCCCACCTGGATACTGCCAGGTCACAAAGCTGGAGCTGGTGAAGCACATACTCCAAGCACCTTCTCAGTGACAGGGTGGAGTTGCCCTTTGACTGACATGGTAATTGCCAACTGGCAGGGCATTAAGCACCTGGAGGGTTAGATGTGGATGCAGATAAGCAACACCTTTGAAAGGGGATGTGGCATGCACAGGCCTGCAGAGGGATCCCTGCACATCTCCGCAACTCTAGGGCTGCACTCTCTCTGTAGGCTCACTGTAGGATGGCTGAAATTCGTTAGCTAAGGATTTTCTTTACAGTACTGAAAGATTTTCTTATATGCCTCTAAGTACAAACCTTCCCACAGCTGCAGTAGCCTATAGTTACCCCCTGGATCACGCCTCAGCAGTATTACAACAGCTATCTCATAAAACTAATTTTTAGTTCAGTGGAGATTAAATTTTTTGGCTGACTGTGTGATATAGTATATCAAACCAATTAAAAGGGAAAAAAAAACAAACAACCATAGGAAACGAGGTCTTCTATGCTCCCTACTATTCCTCAGAAAGCAAGAAACTCATGCTTGACACATGATCCAAGTTTTGTGAGCAGGAACTTCTTTTAATCTTCATTTATATGGTGTACAGCCACTTCCTGCATATCTCTGATCAAGCTCATCTTGAGATAAGATGATGGGTTCACTGCAGAGTGCATGCCTATTGGGTGCTCCATGGCAGTCCTGGGTTTTGGCCAAAGCTGTTGGAAAGAATATGCACAGATCCAAGGGATACATTAAATTAGTGCTGAGCATTTTGTTTCCTTCTAATTAATTAATAAAACTTTTACTTTGATTTCATTTAACATAAGACATAGATATCTGGTGACATTTCAGGCTCATACCTTTGACTTCAACAAATGCTAGTGACCTACTGAGAGGTTCTTTTTTTCTCACCAGTGTACCAGTGTTAAACAATTTGCCTTTTGAGGAATTATGTATATTTGGGAGCTTTTTTCTTCCTCCAAATATATGAACGCAAATTGCCACGATTCAAACAACTACATTAATTACTAGCACTGATTTGATATCAAACCATTTTGAATATCAAATAAAATTCTTCTACTAATTCAGCAGAGACCTATAGGACTGTTGGACCCTGCAGAAACTAGTTTTCTCAGAAAATGTTAAAGTATCACTTGTCTGTATTTATCAAAGAATTTGTTTGTCACATCTGTTTGCAGCATGTGAATGGCTTATATTACATTTTAAAAAGATAAACCCAAGTAATTCAGCTGCCCAGAAAGATAATTATTTATCAAGCACTTTAATAAAGTGATCCTAGTCTATTAAATCCATGTTTTTCTTTTTGGCAGTAGTTTTAAGTTTTACATGCTGATAATATACAAATTACTTATTAATATATTTATAAATACTTAAAACCATTTATTAAAAGCTGTGGGATATCATAAATACCAGTAATTAATAAAATATATTAAAAACACCTGTTGCAGCTCAGCAGTGAATATACTTTTTGATACAGTTCATCTCAGCACCTTGCAAGTTTAGCATCTTCACATTTTTAGTAACAAAAAGTATTGGTCAATGTAAAATCCACCAGAAATATTCAAAAGGTCCAGCTGGCTTGAGAACAAGAGTAATTCTCTATCCCTAATCTTTACTACCAATCAAAAGGCCAATAAAATGAATCATACTTAAAATTACTATGCAGGGCCATTAGGAGTTGTGACAATTTCATGCATCAAAAGAGCATATACTCACTGAAACACTACTAAGTTTATCACCTTGACAATTGCAAATATGCCAGAGGATTTACACGATGAGAGAACCTCAGCCAAATTCCTCACTACACTGGCATATTTTAGCATATGTGTTTGACTGATTCTTATGCACATAAAAAAAGGATAGTGAATTATTTCAATAGACTTGCTTGATAGACTTGATAAGGTTAACCTGACATGCCTCTCTGCTGATTTTGGCTGGAGTAGTTTTCTTCATAGTGGCTGATTTGGGGCTCAGTTTTGGATTTTTCTGCTGAACACAGGGTTGATAATGTAGAGATGCTTTTGTTGATGCTGAGCAGGACTTACACAGTGCCAAGGCCTTGTCTGCTTCTCCTGCTGCCATGAGTGTATGGGAGTGCATGGGAGAATGGGAGGAGACGGAGCCAGGACAGGTCACTCCGGCTGACCAAGGAGATATTCCAGACCATGTGGCATCATGTCCAGTATACAATGTGGGGGGAGAAGGAGGGCCTTTGGAGCGACAGTGTTTGTTTTCCCAAATAACCATTACACATGATGGGACCCTGCTTTCCTGGAGATGGCCAAACACCTGCCTGCCCATTGGAAACAGTGAATCAATTCCTTGTTTTGCTTTGCTTGGGTGCACAGCTTTTGCTCTCTGTATTAAACACTCTTTATCTCATGAGTTTTCTAGATTTTGTATTCCCTGATCCCACTGATGGGGAGTGAGCAAACAGCTGTGTGGGGCTTGGTTGATGTCTGGGGTTAAGCCACAACAGCCTCCTATGACATCTCTTAAGTTCTCATAGCATGGGGTGTGTATGCAAAATGTACAGAGGGGAATGGACACACTGATGAACTGTCATTTTTAGGCATTCTTGATTGTGTGGTTATCCCTGCTCTTGATATTGTTAGTGATGTACTTTAAACTTTTAGATTGGTCTGTTTGTGCATTTGCCCTGTTTCCTATGTTTAATAGATTTGTTATGATTAAAACAAATGCCAGACGTGAAGGTTTGTTACTGAAAGGTCAATAATAAAAATATCACTCACAGAACTGTTTCTGTGGCTTCTCTAGTTGCAGCAGTTTTTTGTTCTTGGGGTTTTTTTCAGTGCAGTCAAATGTGGATGAGCTTCTGCTACAAATTCAAAGCTAATTGCAGAGAAAGATAAGCTTGGGGCTAGTGACCAATTACAGAGCATACATCAGTCAGGAGAATAAGTTTCTGCTTGACAACAAAATTCAACGTTTTGAAACACTGGGACAAAACTAAGACAAAAAGCCATACAAATACCAAATTTCAAAATGTTAAACAATTCTCTAAAGGAATCATCAAATCTAGCTGGCAGTGAGCAGAATGCAAGCTATCCTAAATCACTGCATTCTCCAAGACCCTTGTCACTTGCCACATCCACTCTTTACCTCAAGATAGTAATGAGCTGTAACATTCCACTACCACACCAAAGTGTCTAATTTAGGTATATAAATCATTAATCATCACTGTAATTTTCATTACTTACAGGATGATAGCTGGCTGCTCCTTAGGTCAGTTCAGCATTAGAGCAAGGAAGTCGTGTGTTTTCGTTCTTGCATAAGCACGTGCTTTGCAAACAGGCTCCTCCTGCCAACTTACAGCTTACAAAGTTCTGGTTGCAACACCATTCCTCACCGGTGTTGTTCACCTTGAAATGTCATCATAATAAACAAGCATCTTTCCTGGTTTGTTTCATAACCAGGAATTCATTGCTGAATCATTTCATCTTCCCCCTACCTTAATCTGCTGCTTTTGCCATGTAATTGCCGATTGCAGCATGAGACACTTGATCAGGTTACCCACCTGTTTTGCATTTCTTGGCACCTTGTTTGGATCCACAGCTCACTGAGGCTTTGAGATCTGCCTTCATCCTCCGTGGGGGCGTTTCAGCTTCCCGCTTTGCTGACACCTAAATAGAATATTCAAGTTAACTGTGCATGGAAACACATCCCTTCCGTACAACTGTTTACACTGACAGAGTACAGTTTTCCACCATATTTCTTGGTGTAAATGACATCAAATTTTGTGAGCTATCATTTTATCTCAGCTTAACAGAAAAATATCTTATGAATCCCCATAAACTGTAGTTTGAATAGTGTGTACAACAGAGATATGTACCAGATCAGATCACACTGTGAATTTATTCCATTTTTTTCCCTTTTATAACTTGCCAATAAACAAGACCTCTGATGTAACTCATTTGAAATGCAAAGTACACCGAATAAGTAGCGTGCTTTTCATTGCCTTTTTACATAAAAAGGCAACGTGATGTGTGGAAGACGTCATGGTGATTGAGACAAGCTGATGTCACAGGAGAAACACATTCTTACGGACCTAAGTATGTGTGTGGCTTTCTATTTAAAAGTATTAATGATACAGAAGTGCAGGACTGTAGCTTTAGAGTTGGATAACGCATGTATGGGAAACTGAGGACTCGCAGAAATCATTTTAAAGGTATGAAACGAAAATCAGGGGATTCACTGATTTAGGGGGTCACACTTACGATCATCGTGTACTTTTTGGTCCCATCCCGGCAAGCTGGAGAACAGTAATTTACGATATAAATTAAGAAGTGTTTAAGAAGCTTTTAACTTCGTACCTCCAGCGAAGCAGCGGCAGAGGGAGGAGAGAGCACTTGCCCTGCGAGCCCTGGGCCGGGCTGGATGGAGCGGCCGGGCTGCATGGAGCCAGCGGTGCCGGCCGGGCACGGAGGGACACCGAGGCAGCAGCGGCGGGATATCCCGACATGGGAGAGGGCGCTGCCGCCCAGCAGGTGTCCCGGGAAGCCCCAGGCTCGGTGCCCGTGCCAGAGCCGGGCGGTCCCGCAGCCGCCCAGCCGGGAGCGCCGCCCGGCCGGCCCGCAGCCCGCACCTCCCCGGGCCGCCCCCGCACCGAGCCGGGCCCTCGGGGCGGGCTGGGCAGGGCCAGGACAGCCTGGGCCGGGCCCTCGGGGCGGGCTGGGCAGGGCCAGGACAGCCTGGGCCGGGCCGGCAGGAGGGTGCGGGACAGTCGGGAGCCGGCGGTGAGTGCGGTGGGACGGGGCGCTGGGAGGGGGCGAGGATGTGACTGCTGGGGCAGGGGCCGCAGCCGCGGGGGGACGGGACGGGTCCTATCCTATAGCATATCCTATCCTATATCCTATATCCTATCCTATATCCTATATCCTATCCTACCCTATATCCTATCCTACCCTATATCCTATCCTACCCTATATCCTATCCTAATCCTACCCTATCCTAATCCTATCCTATCCTAATCCTATCCTAATCCTATCCTAATCCTATCCTATCCTATCCTAATCCTATCCGGATGGTGCAGGAGATTCTTTTCCTGAGCTTCTCCTGTCCCATACCAAACACTGTAAAGGGAGTGGTGCTGCCTAATGGAGAATGAACACCAATGCTTCTAATTGTCAGGGCCAGGCTTTTCCCTGGGGCATGGCAATTGCTGGCAAATGGGAATAATACGTGGTGTGATTTTGGCTGCATGGAGCTGGGAAATTCACTCGGTGTGGGAACGTCCCAGTTGGCTTCCGAAACAGGTCATGTTTCCTGCTAAGGAAGACACCTTCCTTCCTAAGGTTGATATCACACCTGTGTGTTCAGTGCTTTTCTGTTCAGCTAGCATCACCTTGCTGTGAAAACAAAGTGCTCCACAGCTATTGCCGCAGCATACCTGCCTAAAAATGTATGTTCCTAAATGTTTTTAAAAGCCGAGTTGGAAGCTGAAGAGCCTGGGATGAAACAGGTCTGTAGGATCTAGAGGAAGACATTTGCTTTAATCCTATTAGTAAGGCAGCTTTCACAAAACAAGTCTTTAATAATGTATTTTTTACCTGCACAGAAGAACGCTGCCAAAGAACGTGCTGTTTGAAGGTCAACCTCTTCTCTCTTTCAGTCAACATCCCACTATTGTAACGTGTTGTGTTTCTGGGTTTGCACAACAGCAGACTGGTGCTTGTGCCTGAGAAATCATGTTCAGATGCATTAAGAAGTTACTACAGTACCTGAAATTTTTTGGTTTTTTACTCATCGAGAACATATTCTGTATATTTTCTCGACGCAAAAAATCTTTTGCTGGTGAAATAGTACTTATTACTGGCTCTGCAAATGGGATTGGAAGGCAGGTTGCCATAAAATTGGCTCCTTTGGGAGTAACCTTGGTTCTTTGGGACATTGATGATGAAGGCAATAAAGAAACAAGCAGATTAGCCCAACAAAATGGAGCCAACCGGGTGTTTGTCTACCACTGTGACTGCAGCAATAGGGAGAATGTCTATGAGCAGGCAGACAAGGTAAGATCTGCATTTTTCTTCTTTTTAATAGAATATTGAGTTTATTGCTGTTTTAGAAACTATATTATTCCCTAGAGGGAAGGAATCATGTAGGGCAATGTCTTTCTCCTTTTGAACAGTTTCTAGATAGAACTTAAACTATGGTTGCAACACAGTAACTGGGTTTAATCACTTCTGTTGAGATTTACCACTTCTATTCTTCATTGTGAAATGGGAATGTTTAGATTAAGAGTATGGTAAAAGATGCAGCAGAGATTATCTCCATATATTAACCTATTTAGGCTTTCTAACTTCCTTAAGATACCAACAAATTATTTAAAAAGAAAAGAACAATCAGCAGATATATCCTTTGCCTATTTCTTTAGGAAGCTGTAGTTCTTTTAAGGGTGATTTGGGATGCAATGTTTTCAGACGTCATTAGGATGTGGCTGGTCTCCAGTCAAATTGATGATTCAGCTTCAGTTCCTTTCTGGATCAATACAGGTAGAAAATCAGGTAAAGAAGAGCTCAATTTTCAATGAAACTCTTCTGCTGTGCTGACCTATGCTTTGTAAACTGTTACTTTATTATTATTATTATTGTCAGAGTTCTGAAATTAGACATTGAATTAGCATGATTTATTTTTACTTTTTCTTAAACTGCCTGAAAGTTCTTCTCAGTGTAACTTCACTTAAAATCCAGTTAGCCATTCTGCAACTTCATCCAAGTGTAAAATTCTCAGTGTATGTGCTTATATACATGACTCTTATGTCACATCTTTAACATTCCGTGTCAGAAGGCATACGTCAGAGAAATTAGTTAAATTATTTTATGATGTGAATGTTGATAGATTGTTTCAGAATAGACTTATAATGTAACATTAATTTTTCTATGAGTTGTGGGTGGAAAGGTGAGGATGTGGAGGGGCTCAACTCTTTGTTTTGTGGTTGCTCTTTCTAATTTTAACCTAATCAGACTAAGTCTTTCTGAGCAAGGTTATGCAAGTTTGAAATAACCTTTTTTTCTCAAGAATTGTTCTTGAGGGAAAGTACTTCTAAAAGGTAAGTTGTATTCAGGAACTGTAAGTATCTGGAACTGCAATTCTTGTGCTTGCAAATCAGAAAGGGTTTCTTTTCCCATACTCATAAGTAGGATGTGGACCACAGATTACTCACACTATAAAGTAAAAAAAAAAATGAACATTTTAAAATTATTTTATTTATTTATTTTATTAATTATTGCTCTTACTTTAGCAGAATCTCAAAAGGTTTGTTTTGTGCCCCCCAGTAATTTTCAATCTCCGAACACATTAACCAGATCAGCCACAGGACTCCAGCCTGTGGAATTTGCTGTGCCCAAATCAGCAAACACTACTCTGAAATGCACAGACTGACCTGCCAACAGAAACTTAAAGAGCAGCTCAAATTTTAAAATTGCTGTTAAGGTGTCAAATTATTATTAACAACAGCAAATGTTCACAGATATTTACATATATTGTTCAGCCCTGGAGGAAACAGAAATTTTCTTAGATTAAGAGTCCTTCAACTATGGCTCTCCACTACTCTTGGAAATACCTGCAAATTTTTGATTGGTATATAAAAATTCTGAGCTTGGACACAGAAGAGAAAGCAATAGCAAGAAATTTAAATTAATTGGTTTTATTTGGTATACTCACTGCCAAAATGCATAAGTATTTTCCCATAATGTAAGTTTTGTTTCTAGGAAACAAAAGAGACAATTGAAGTCAGACACCAAAAAAAATACAGTAATTTCACGAATACAAGCCGCACCATTTTGACTAAAATTTGGGTCTGAATCCAAAGTGCGGCTTATAATCAGGTGCGGCTTA
>PYHW01009485.1:7083227-7096967 GCA_013186435.1 Turdus rufiventris
CCTGCAGAGATAAGGATCACTGCCCCCACCCTCAACAGATGGTGATAGAACAGATACCTTTTATCACACTCTGTATTGTAAGGTGCGGTTTATAATCAGGTGTGGCTTATATATGGACAAAATAACAAAAAGTTGCTGACACCCAGGAGTGCGGCTTATACTCGGTGCGGCTTATAATCGTGAAATTACTGTACATAATGTAGAATAATCAGCTTGATTTTTTCTAAGTGGAAGCCAAGATTCACACATAGTAGTGAGTAAACAGGACAACCAATGCCATGGTAAATAAAATGCTGTTGTTGATGAAGATATGTTGTCATGTTAAGAAAAAGAGGATCATCATGTGGCCTGACTAAAAGAGTGGGGAAAAAGTACAGATGTGTTCCTCAAAGAAAGAATTGAGTATTTCTGCCATACTGAACAGTGTCTAGATTTACATTCATTTATGCAGGTGGAAAGGTGCAAGTATCTGAGCCCTACTTGTCAATGAGGAGGCCTAAACCTGACACAGCTGGAGAAATATCAAAAAAATCTTCACTGAATGCTAAGGTTCCCTGAGAGAGCCAGATGTTGGGACACCAGATCCAATCACCTGTTTCCAAATTGCCAGGCAGTAGTACCTGTGGGATTTTAACATTTTTATAGCCATAATATAATTTTTGGGACCTCAGATAATCCTCCACCTTTAGCAGAGAAAGCTGTGAGATTGATTCTTCATACTGTAAGTAAATCTTGGCCATTCACTTTGATGTAAATCCAAATCATGGAACAAAATATTTTGAAAACAAACCCAACTGGAGCTAATGATGATTTTATCTATCTATTTTATGGTAGATGTCATTGTGCTCAGAGGATTGGTATCCATCCCCCAGTTATCTGAGCTGAATTCTTTTCAGTTCAGTAGAAATTATATAGAAAAGGGGTTGAGCAGGCTTGGCAGAGGAATACAGGTTCTCACAATACCAAAAACAGGGGACTGAAAATGTTCAGACTGCAATTAAAGTGTGTTCACAGTGCACACTAAAGCTTCATAACATTTTACCTTTGGTTTTTGAAAGCCAGAAGTATTCTGGAGTTCAGGGAGCAATTAGACAAATTTTGGGAGAGGAGCAGGATGGAGAATCACTGGGATATATTAAAGACAATTATATAACTATCCTATAAATCTCAAAAGATCTAAAGTTGCAGCATGTTAAAAGTTGAGACTTTGGAGTCCAGATCCTTTTTTCATTGCTTTCTACCATGAGACAAGGACTGGGGGGACTTAGATGGGCTTTGGATCTGATGCAATACAACAGTTGTTGCATACTTATGTTTTTATACATATCAATTATTGCAAATATTACTAAACATTTCATAAATTAAGCACAAGAGGCAAGGGTACCTCCTAAAGCTTTCTGTTTATCTTTTTTTTTTTTTTCAGGTTAAAAAAGAAGTTGGGGATGTGACTATTCTAATCAACAATGCTGGCATACTGATTGGGAAAAAGTTCTGTGATCTTACAGATGAAGATTTTGAAAAGACCTTCAGAATCAACTTCTTTTCTCAAGTCTGGGTAAAGTTTTTGTGAGTTTTTTTACTCCTGAGCAACCAAAATGTACAGACAAGTATTTTGGTGTTAAAACCACAATGGTGACATCTACCTTAAAAACTCAGCTTGGAATAGGTTATGTGAAGGACCTTGATTGAGGGAATATATGTTTTCATGATCATCCTGTAACTGGAGACAGTCTCCCCAGTATGTCTCAGTAATGTTAACACAAACCTGCCCAGGCACTCTGGCAAATCAAAGTTTGTGCAGCTGTATCATGAAACACGCCCTACCTGTAAGAGCTGTGGCTGAAGGGAGTGCTGACACGGTGGCATGTGACTTCCCTGCTCATTTTGTTTCCTGGCATCTGATGGCTTTGCCTAAGAGACTTGCAGCATTCAGGGAGACACAACCATGGCTTACTGGCCAACTTAGCAGTGTTACATTTAGACTTGGAGTCGATGGTTTTAAAAGTCTCTTCCAGCCTAAATGATTCCATGATTTTATGCTGCACACATTGGACTTCAGGCTATGCTTTCATTCCTAGTCACCATCTGATTGAAGTACATAGAAAACTAATTTGGTTATTAAAAATTTGGTTTGTATTGTTTTACCTCTGAAGGAATTTGTAGTTATTTGGGGTCTCAGTAGATTTGGGAGGGCTTTCTTTGTGAGAGAGTGTTGCTATTGCCCCCTCTTGCACTTTTTGTTTATATACCTGAGTGAACAGCCTATTTCGGGGAACAATACAGCTTTGCAAATCCTTTGTTAAAAGGCAGTTCTCAATGGAAAATCATTGCAGATAGAAGTTCTCTAAATATTCCCCGCAACCACCACTGCATCATTCTTCCAAATACTTGAGAAAAACAGACTGGGAGAGGTGTTCCCCCAACAAGTCTGAAGAAACCTAGGGCAGGAGGACAGTGATGTACTAGGCACTCACATCTGGAGTCTAATAGGATTCCTCAGCTATTGAAAAAAAACCTGTTACTGCTCTTGTCTCTTTTTCTTCTCTCCCCCTTTGTAAAACACTAGCATTCTTCCCAGTAAGTATACAGTGGTGTCCTGGATTGCTGGATTTGCCAGGCAGTTTGGCTTGTAACAAAAAAGGCTCACAGCTGAACTCTCCTTAATGTGTTGACTTCTAGCTCCCTCTTGTGTACCAAACCTTTGGCGATAGACAAATTGTGAGGAGCCGGGAAAGCAGAGAAAATACAATATACAATATTGCTGCTTTTAATAAGATGGTTTGAATGCTATTGGATCTTCAGTCATTCAAGGAAATGTTGTCTCTCATTTAAAAATTGTTACAGAGATAAAATGTCATTTGGATTTCTTCTGTTTTGAAGACTCAGAAAGCAAGTGAGGATAAAAGACCCTTGTATCACCTAATTTTGGAATGAAACATTTTTTTTATGCCTATTTATAAAGGAGATCTTAAAATAAATATATTTGTATTCTTTCAGACTCTCAAGGCCTTTCTTCCAGCCATGGTGGCTTGTAACCGTGGGCACCTGGTTAGCACAGCCAGTGCAGCTGGATTAATAGGACTCTACAGGGTATCAGGTAATGATTGCCAGCTGCCATTACAAATTAGATCTACATACTAATCACTTTCTTGGACACCTCAAAAATGCTTGGCTTTAGCAGCTGCACTGACAAGAATCTGTGGGTGATGGTGTACTGGAGGGTGATGGTGTTGTGTGTCTGAGTGGAGCTCTCTGCAGATTTTACTGTCTGGTCACAGACTGTCCTTTCTCCACATAAGAAGGACAATTCAGCTCATACATCTGCAGTGGGAGGGAGCCCTGCATACAGGCTGTCTAACACTTTCTCATGACAGCTTTTCTGCAGGTGAGTGTTCAAAAACCTGAGAAACAGAAGGGTTATACCTGGAACTACACATTCAGTTGGAATATGGTTTTTCAAGTGCAGAAAGCATTTTGGCAGAATTTTCAATGAAATTAATTTGAATTAAGTGTGCTTTAAGCTATTAAAACTCAGTACTCTCAGCTGTTTCCCTCAGGAGAGCAGTCTGCTAGTCTAGACTGTTTCATCAGTCTGGGTGTGCTGCCCAGTCTCTCCTCAAGCCTCTCCTACATGCTGATTGTATCTCTGAGGTCACCCCATGAGAACTTGAACTTCAGTGTAATAAGGATCTCTTGTTTCTAGTACTGATTGACGGTGTTACTGTGGTGTTTATTTGCCACCTGTTACCTAGGGGTTACCTTATTTCATAATACCAAATATTATCATTATTTGGTATTGGTAATATAAGTCATGTTCAGCTTTTAACTGTGAGGCTCATGGGAGTGGGCCTTCCCATTCATGCATTTTTTTATAACCTTTTACACCTCAGGTATGTATTTTTAGGGTGTGTGGTTCCATCTGCAAGTGAACTCCTGAAGAACAGCAAACTACTTCTGATGCCAGTCTTTGGAGTCAGTCTTTTAGCAAAATTTGATCTCATTGTATCTAACAACTTTTTTCACACACTTGAAAAATTTTTAGGAAATGACATGTAAGGCACTATATTAAATTAGTTTCTAACAACTGGAAAACTAGAATAATTGGTGTGGGAAGCAACCTCTGAAGGTCATTTGCTCCATATCCCCAGATAAAAACAGGGCCAGCTTAGGTCAGGTTGCACAGGGCTGTGTGAGGGCAAGTTTTGATTATCTCCAAGGATGGGTTTCCATACATTCATTAAACAATAAAAATCAGATGAGTTCATAAGTAGGATGTTTTATTTTAACACTAGCTATAGTTCTTTCTGAAATGTAACCTGTGATATTAAAAGTTTAAGACATTCTGAACTGAAAGAATGCCTGGTTGGTATATGAGTATCTGGAAATTTACAGAAAAAGCTGAATAAGCTCATTTGCCTAAATCTTTGTATAGTGCATTGAAAACAAAAAACTCCTCTGAATAGGAATCATTCTATCCTTAGGTAGCTGTGCATCATTCATGGGAAGAGTCATTTATCCCCAGAGTTAGGATCACCAACATGCTTCAAATGCCAATTACAAGACTGTCAATGATAGAAATACAGTAATTTCACAACTATAAGGTGTACCCTTTTGACTAAAATTTTCCCCCGAACCCGGAAGTGCGCCTTATAGTCCCGTGCGCCTTATATAATGGACAAAGTTGTGAATTTTGCAAACCCAGAAGTGTGAGCTGCGAGCCGCGGAGGGAGCCGGCAGGGCCATGGCTGCCAGGTTGAGGCAGGGCTTCGGCCACCAACCACGCTGGGGGCGGAACCTCACTGCAAAAAAAAAAGTGCACCCTATAGTCCGGTGCGCCTTGTATGATCTGCAAAGTTGCAAAATGTGCCGGCTCCCAGGGGGTGCACCTTATAGTCTGGTGCAACTTATGGTCGTGAAATTACTGTAATTAATATTGTGGCTTTAATAGTATTACAAAGAATTCAGTTCGGTATACAGCTTTTACTGTGGTGCTTTTAAAATTTTGGATATTTCTCTTTTCTTCATTTTCTAGATTATTGTGCAAGTAAGAGTGCAATCATTGGAATGATGGAAGGCATAAATTCAGAACTGTATCATGGAGGAAAACGTGGCATTAAAACCACAATCATTTGTCCTTATTTTATTAGCACTAAGTTAAGTAAAGGCTTCAAAAGCGCGTAAGTAAAGCTTACATTTGTACTATCTCATATTGGATTTTCAATTCAGTATTTTTGCCTTATTGGCACAGACAACTTTGTCTTTTGACATAAAGACATGCAAGTCTTGCATACAGTCACTAACAACAACTGTGTAACAACCTCACAGTCAAGGAACAGTTGGGGACACACAGCAGTATTTAAGGGTTAAGGGAACCTTATTTATCAGCACAGTGCTGATGTTCTCTTCCCCAAGTAATTTTGGCTGTGTAATTACAGTTATGGTTGTCAGGATACCCATGAGCTGTCCTTATTAACTGTGCCCTGCTGTCTGTACTGGCAGGTACAGACTGTATTTCTGAGTGAGAACAGCTGTGGTGATGCTATCAGCTGGTGGCTCTGTGGCTGCAGTGATGGGAGAGGCTGCAAGCACTGAAAGAGCCATTGCAGGAGTGCGGCACCAGTGAGCTTGGTTTTTCAGTGCTCTGCTCCTGCTTGCATCATTCATCATCATACAGCAGCGTATGAATGCAGAGCAGAGCCCTTCTCCTGGCTGGTGACAAACCTGGCCCTGGTCTATTTGGCTGTCACCTCAGCATTTACAGCAGAAAAGGACTGCTGGAGAGCAATGATGCATAGAACAGCACATAGTATGGCTAAGCTTGGAAGTTTCCAAAGCTGCAGTCAGTGTGGGCATCAACTTCATTGTGGTCAGCTTACAAAAAAGTCATTAAATTCACAACACCATTAAAGTGTTTTCAATTTATTTGGATGATAGCAGGAACAAAAAGTTTGGAGATTCCTTTTCAAGACTACTTGAAGGGAAGGTGGGAAATGTATAAATTATCTAATGCTGTATGTGTGTGTTTATCTTGAAAGCAAAGTTTTATAATTTCATAACCCTTTCTTCTTGTTTTACAGAAAACCCTGTTTGCTTCCTGTTTATGATCCAGAGCATGCAGCCGACAGGATCGTGGATGCAATTAAAAAGGAAAAATTTTATCTGATCATGCCTCCAGCTATTTACTTACTTGGATTCAAAATGTAAGCATGTGACTTGTCTTCTAGCATTACCTTCTTTCCCTTGCCATATGCCTTTGAAATCAGCAGGAAAGTTTAGTCGAAACAGTCCTCTAGTTAATATTCCTGCAGTCAATCCATTTATATGTACCCAATTTTAAAGAAACAACAGGTTTGAATTTTTTAATAAGCTAGGTGAATAACATTCCTCTGGCCTCTTCTGCCTCTAAGAAATATTTTAGGCTGAAGTTGGGTACAGAAACTTCAAAAATTTTGCTGAGATGGTACACTGGGAGCAAAGCCTGGTCTAGCACTGTCTGCTTCCAGTCCCTGCCACTACGGCAGGCTGGGCTTTCACCAAATGTCTTGGTTCTGTCATTCATTTTCCCAATTTATAACATTGAAGTGCCAAATGTGTTACTGCCAGATGTTAGAAGTACTGAGCACATATAATGTATTTGTCATTTTTTTATTTATATAGTACCTTTAAAAAAAAAAAAGCTAATTCAATGTTGTTTCATCAGTTTCCTTCCTAGAAAAGTAGTACTATTCATCGAGTCTTACGTTAAGTTCCCTGAGAGCATGGAGGAAGCCTATGGTCAGAAGAAAAAGGATTGAAACAAAAAGTATTCTGAAGACCTCAAGTGCCATTTAATAGAACATTCTCAGTAAAAAAAAAAAATAATTTTAAATAATATTTATTCCTTGACAAAAAATGTACTTCTTTTATGGTATTTTACATTGGTCAGCATGACATTTAATGCTTCATATTTGTCTTTTAAGTCTTTATGTTTGGCAATTTTCTGAGAAACTTTTAAAAATCACTAAAATTTAAAATTAATTTGGTATTATGTTGAGTGACCAAGCAGCAACTTTGCATGGACTGTATTGCTTTCAGACTGAAATTTCAATGAGGAAATTTTAATGTGGAACACAATTCTGTTGTAAATCATGGGATAATAAAGACGGGAGGAATACCTCATGTATTCTTGGAAAATTACAGGCAAAATCTCTCCTTATATCTGGAGAGAAGTCAAACCCATGTTCTTCAACTGTCTTCAAATGAAATTACAACCTAAAGGTCCTAGAGAACCCAAAAAAAAAAAAAAAAAAATCCCCACTAGCAGAAGTTGGAGATTAGTTACACAAAATATATGCTGGTACTTATTTGATAAAAATCAATCCTCATGTAAATTTTCAGAAAATGCTAACATGAAACATTCATAATTGGCTTAATTAAAAAAAAAAATAAACTGCATAGCAGAATAGTGAATCTACAAAGCTAGGTTTACAAAACCCTAAGGGAATTACAGAAAACATTTAACAATCATATATTGACCACGTTTGCCATCACAATTCAATTGTACTTAACTAAACTCAGACATACAAGCTCCCAGATACAAATAGTTATAAGAGTACACACTGTTGAAATCCCCATGTTTCCAAAGTATGCATGCATTCAATAGATTCTTTCATGTACCATAGATACTACAGGGAAACTTTTCTCTGAGAGAAGGAAAAAGCTATCTGAAGTTTGGCTCTTCAGAGTCTTGCTCTCTTTGGAAAGCATGGTTTCTTGATTTATATTGCTTAAAGCTCTCTAGGTGATGAGTAATTAAATATTATTTTCTTCTTATTAATGAGACAACAAAGTCTAAATTGCTTCCTGAAAACAACAATCATTTTATCAATTGCAAGCAAATATGTTGAGTATTAGGATTCCCTTGTTCTGCATGAATGTTACAATTTGGCTCTAGATCTATGAACATTTTTAAGTATGATTACAGGAGTAAATGCAAATTGACATGACATTATGTTTGTGAATATACTGTGGGCTGAACATCTTAATGCATAATTTAATTGCTGGTGCTACAGAGCTCAAGAGCGGGGCTCATGAGGTGAGAAAAATATATTTAAAAATTATTTGTGAAACAAGCTCCCACATGAAGTAGTGTCACCTGCTAATGACATTAATATTTGGTGGACTATCCATCATTTAAATGTTAAAGGTTTCAGGATTAAATATTTGCCGGCAAGGAACTCATTGTAAGGGCTCACTTTTCAGGATGCCTTTCTTGTTTTCAGTTTTTTTAACTAAAGTATATCAACCTTACCACCTACATTTGCAGTCATAAATTCACCAACCAGATAGGGAGGATATGAGTAGGTTAAGAACAATGTAAAAGGAATCATACCCTATTTTTTAAGCTATATTTCACCTGTTCTGCACAGCCACCCTGCAAAACCTTATTCTGTATTGCAGCAACCTCAGCCAAGGGCACTTTTGGCTCCATATTCTGTTCAGGCTAATCTGCTTGTGTCAAGAAGGAATTTGTAAAGTTTATACTTTCTGAGTCTCACAGTGATCTGTAAGATCTTCTTATCAATCCTAGAAATCATACCTCACTCTTTTCTCTGAAAATACTAGGAAAATAGTTTCAGGGTTTGGGGTTGTTTGGTGGTGGTGGTGTTTAGGGGGAAATAGTTTCTCTTTTTCATATAGAAAAGAAGTGTGATAGATCCAGTAATACAATTCATAAACTGTAAGCCAAAACCTTCCTATTAAAGTTTAGAAGATGCATTTGAATGGTGTTCCTGTTTCTTTAATAGAAAATTATCTTCATATTTTGAAATTTAGTGTGCCACTTAAGAAGTATCTCAGAGTTATCAACAGCTCCTGAGTATCATGTCCTGTCTTTCTTTGAGGCTTTCATCTTATTTGTAATTCCTCCATGACAAAAACATTTTTACAGGAGAAATTATGTTACAACAGGAGCTGCAAATGAGACTGGAATACAGTTGATCTTAAATTTTCTCTTTTTTTCTCACTCCTCTTTCTCTGGAAAACTGATGAAGAAAGGCCTGTGTTGCTGCATCAGTAGTGAGATAATCTGTGAGTTCAGTTCTTGCTCTTGTTTCATGCCCATTGACACAGCATAGCTCTTCATATAAAGGAAATTGCACTATTGAGTATATCAGGAAGAATATTAATCAATTCAAATTATAAGCACTTTGAGAAAGAAGCATTTGAATTATTCTGGGTCACGTTGTAATCTAAATCTTTGAATAAACCTTAGAGGCAATGATATACAACTTTGATTTCTCATTAATTTCATTCTTCTATATTATTTAGTTCCTCTTTTACTTCAGAGTTTAATGTTTCCACCCAAATTCATTATGTGTTCCCTATAAGTCATTATTACAACTTTTCATAGATGCCCAAGTCTTTCATTTATATACCTATGCATGTAATAAAAACCCAGAGACACTGAGATGCAACTTGCAGCAAATCATAGAAACAACTGGACTTCCCCAGCAATTCTGATAGCCTGTTCTGCTTTATCACCTGAATTACCATTGCCCCATTAAATTTGAAAACATTCCCATAAAAACCCCCATCTTTCTAAAGGTCTGATCACCCTCTATTATTTTAGAAAGATGGCTTTTATAGAAGACACTCTAAGAATATTCAAAGCTAATTTGAGGCTAGTTTCATATACTAAAATGAAAAATATATTTCCCAATCCTGCAATATTTGAAGTGGTTTTCATCAGTAATTTGTATTCTCTCAGCCTCTCTCTGGAAAGATGTTTAGTTCCCACAGGTTATGGGACAATTGTGAAGGGATAGATTTGGCACTGGAAGTCAGGAAATTCCCTGTTTCTCTGTCACTGCCTTTGTCTTTGACCTAACTTGTACCCTGAGAAACAAAACAAATAGTGAAAGCTGCATAAACTATGTATAAGTGTACTGTCTTTCATAATTACCTGTCTTGGGAAAAGGAGGCTTCATGATTACAATTTTTCATGGAAACAAGAAAAATAATTTTCATCTCTTTACTTTTACACCTAGAGAAATGTTATTACTTTCTACATTGCCTAACGATTTTCAGTATTTCATATAATTTCATGAGGAAAGATCTGAAACAATCTGAAGAGTCCAATTATTAACAGATCAAAATTCTACATTGATCACTATTATGGATTTTTCTATTTTCTTTCTGCAGTCAGTGCAATGCCTCTGTTCAATACTTCAGATTCTTCAGGATGCTACAGACTACTAACAAAGAATGACTGTTTAATTTTAAAAAGAATTAATACAGCTCTAATTGCCTTCTACCATCGCACAGAGCTGTTGCTGAAGCCAAATAAATGGTGTAAAAGGTAGCCTTCCACTTCATTAAATAATGTCAGCTGGCAGCAGTGCCTGAAGCAGCAGTGATTTATAGAGTCACGAGGCATTGCTCAATGCTTTCACAAACCCCACCTTTCCACGGTGCTCATCAATCAAGTGCACTGTGTTGGTGGAAAGGGAACTCTGCTGCTTCCTCCATGGCTTCTTTCTCAGAAATGTAGTTAACAAATAAAACACTAATAGTTCCAATATCCATTTTGAGCGCATTTAGACACTTAAAGATACTTTCTTTTCTGCAGCTGAATGGGCTGAGTAGATGTGGCCTCAAGAGTCTGTCGTGTTGTCTGTGTGCCTGGGATGATATGCTAGGAGACAACAGCAAATAAGGAATTAGATACTACTACAGAACAGGAAAAGAAACCAGAGAGTGTGATAGCCCTGAAAAGATCTTTGAAAGCTACTTAGAGTGTGACAGCAAGTAAATTAAAAGTAGGAAAGCAGGCTACACCTGATGTCTACTTTGTTGTCTAAAGCCCTTCATTATCTATAGCTTGGATTTCCCTGGAAGCTGAAGGAATATCTGTGCCCTGACTGCTAAACTGGCAAATCTGAGAGTCCGCACACAAATTAAGAGAAGACTCGTGACTCTAGCCATGTCTTCAAAAGCAGGAGATGAGAGACCACACTGTGGGACCATGCAGGAATGGAAATCAGAAGGAAATTGTTCCTCTTCAATATTTAAGCCACATTACATAAGACTTTGTTTGCCTTACACACATCTGTTTACCACCTGGTAAACTGGTGGTGTTTATTTAATATACATAATTCTTTAATATATAATTTCATAGAAGCTGATTTCCTGTTTTGCAAAGGTTTTACGATGGCTTTCTAATCAATTATTTCCTTCCATTTGCATTTTTACAATCTGTTTTCCAAGAAAAGAACATACTTTTACACAAAAGTCAGAAGCCACTGCAATAACTAAAGCAAGAATCAGAAAAATAAATGCCACTTCTTTTATATAAGAAACAAGTTTTTTATAAATCAGCAGAGGCAACACACAGAATTCCTACATAAGGAACAACCTTTATAATTTGAGAATCATGGTACACATGTCACAATGGAAAACTTACTTCAACCACACATAATAGCAGCTGATGCATTGTTGGATGAATAAAGATGTTTCCATCTTGGACATGGCATCATATCTAGTGATGATAACAACTAATTTTAGTGGTTTTTATTCCAGCACATACAAAATACCCTTAAAATAACTCCTTCAATACTATTGCAACACAGATGCATTCAGATACTTCCTAACATAACCTGATAAAATATCAAAAAGGGAAATGCAGAAGGCGGCCATTAGAATAATTTGATAATACTACACTTGCAGCACTGTGTTGCTCTTGTACTATTAATAAGAAATGTCATCTTTCTGGGGAAATACAAAAAAGAAGCATTTCACATTAGGTGGTACTGCATGCAACAAAGAGGTTATACATGTTTATTTCTTGAGTGCAGGAGCCTTCTTTTTGTCCTAGTATTCTTACATTTCCAGGTTTTTGCTTCTGGTTTTTTGCTTTCTTGTTAGAAAATTAGAAAATTTCCTTAGTATTTTTCATGTGCAGCTTTAAAATTGTCTCAGAGACAGTTCAGTCACTGGTAATCTTCTTTGAAGCTTTTCTATCATTCTTATCACAGAATCACAGAATCAATCACTAGGTTGGAAAGAGACTTTCAAATCATCGAGTCCAACCCATGCCCTAACACCTCAATTAAACCATGGTACCAAGTGCCATATCCACAGCCTTTCCCCAAATAAATAAAATCAGAACTTCCGATTGAATGAAAGGCAGTTTGCCTTAAACTGAGACACAGTTGGAGCTACCCTAGTGCTCTAGGTCACTGACAGAGAAAGCAAAAAGAACAACTTAGGTTATCTGGAGAAAATTATGTGTAAGAAATGCTTGCCTGCTAACAGGGCTGCAGGAGTAAGGAAGGCCACAGAGGAAGCACAAGATTTCTTGCTTATGTGTCATTTATTATTCATTAAAGGAGTAAACCTTCCAAAATCATGTTTATTAAATTGTGACATTTGGGAAAGGGGATTAAACAAACAGGTCTGTGACCTTTTTCTAATTCAACAAGTTGTGAAAAACTACACTAACTGTGTCTGTAATAAATACCCTTGGAACATACTTCACTTTAAGCTTTCCCATAAAAAGCATTAGCTGCTTTGGTCAAAGATCAGAATTAGCTGTAAAAATTGAATTTTTTTCCCTTTGTCTGGCCGAGACTCAGAATTTTCAAAGGCTACCAAGAACGAAAAAGGAGTAGGAAACTTCTGGTTTTGCCCTTTATATTTAGCCAAATGTGTATGAGCAGCAGTGCCTGGTATACCGTGGTTTCAGGGTGTGTCTAAGATCCAGGACAATGTGAGGCTCTCACAGACTCTCAGCCTTGCTGCTGCCTTCTGCCTGGATGGCACCAGCAAAGATCTGTTTGTGGTGTTCACCAGAGCTACAGCACTTAGACCCAGCATGCTCTGCCTTCACTTGGCTCTTCTACCACACTTCTCATCAGCTTTGCTGGCTGGCACCTAGATGCTGCTAAAATCTGATAGCCAAACAATATTCCACTGATTGCAAAAATGGAAAAACTCCATTTTTGAACTCTCATAGCTTGTAAATGGTGTCCATTTAAAAGAGACAAAAACTTCAGACTCTTTCTTATAAGAAATACTTATCTTGAGATACATTTATTTCAGCCTGTCATAGTCAGAAAGAGCTAACCACTTTATCTAAAACTGTAAGTCATAACAAGACCAATGAAAAACAACAAAATAGAAAAACAAATGGGAAAATATTTTTAGCACCTTTGCCAAATCAGTGTGCAAACTCTCAGGTATGGGAGACCATTTCTGTTTGCTTCCCTAGAATATCCTTTTAAGCAAAGGACAGCAAGGAATTACTGACATGAGTCATGGTTTGGGTAGAAAGAGTTAACAATTTGGCAGAAATGGGATTTATCCTTAGTAGGTATTGGCAGAACAAATTACATCTGTGATACCAGCAACTTCTGCTTGCACACAAATGTGGGGGGAAAACCCACAGATGTTTGCATTTTGAGAAGCACGTATTAGAAAGGTACTGGATAACAATGTGTCTCCAAACATGTAATGCTCAGCAGAAATATTCTGTTAAAAAATGGCTATTTCATTAATAATACACATTTCCATTTATGCAAAACTGTTCCTACAAGTCTGACACCATTCTAAGCACAAACAGGACAGGCTAGTGCTTGGAAGCAAGGACAATTTCTCTAAAAAATACTGCTTCACAATATTAAGAAAGGCAGAAAAGTTCTCTTCCCTGCCAGTAAAATTCTCTGACTGAACTAGAAATACAGAGGGAGTTGGTGTTTTTTT
>PYHW01009485.1:7104352-7114696 GCA_013186435.1 Turdus rufiventris
CGGACTATAAGGCGCACTTCCGGGTTTGGGGAAAAATTTTAGTCAAAAGGGTGCGCCTTATAGTCGTGAAATTACTGTACTTATGCTTAATCTTTCTTTAGGTCGTATTTTCTGCATGACATTGAAGATTTTTCAGGATGTTATTCTTAATATCTGTTTAAACAAAAAGATGCTGTAAAAATTGCTCTTTATTCATTCACACATATAGTTATGTTCATTATTTTTTTAAAAGAACATACACTGAGTTTCACAATAAATCTAGCTGGGCAATCATCTCTTTCTCATAAAGTGGTAAAAAAAATAAGTTATTTTAGTATATATTCACACATTGCAGGTAAAGCAGGAAAGTAAGTACTTTCACACAAGGTTATTTTTCAAGGTTGTCTGTTGTCAACTCTGTAAGCTGTGCTTTGTTCATCAGTAAATAGTTAGGAATTTGTTGTTTGTAATTTCTAACTTTCAATTTGATGACATATGGGGCTGTGAAGAGTGTTAGATAACTGCCTTCAAACAACAGGCCATGAAAATATTGAATGCAAACAAAAATATAATTAAATAATTAATTAAATAATTTTAAAGGGATATGCTATTATGGAGCAGGTCTAATTAATTTCCTGTCTAAAAACTAGTTTTCTCAATAGATTTAAGTGAAAATTTTTTTTTTAAAAAATATATCCTCAAAAATTAATTAATGCTTTGACGTTTCCCAGCTTTAGCCATATTTTTTTATTTTGCATGAGTATTCTAAAAATGTCTTTTTTTCCTTAATTACTTGTAATTTCTTGAATTACAGTGTGGTACAAACAAATTACAAAAAGAATTCTTTGCATTAGGGCATTCAGCTGTAAATTCCATATGATTGTGTGCAGATATGTACAAGTTTAAGCACACAGTCAAATAACACACACACTGAATTCACATTTAAATCCAGAGAATGATAATTCCTCTCACAGAGTATTCTGGATGCATAAAACTGACCACAATCCCAATGCAATGTACACTTTACCCAAGAATAAAGAACCAGTTTCCCAGATAACCTCTGAAATATATTGGCAGTTTCTCATTATTTTATTGATCTCTGAAAAAAGTAGCAGTGGATGTCTGGAGAAAATGCTCCTTGTAAAAGCGAAATCCTGCCTTTGTGAAGAGCACCCTTTCAGCTGCACCAGCCTGTTGATAAAGCCTCTCAGCTTCTCCATCCCAAACTTAGTCCCACACTTGAAGAGGCTGGGAAGCCAAGACAGCATGCAAACACAGTGGATTGGGTCAGTATGGGATAGTAGCTCCAAGCACATCAGGCAACTGCAGGCATCAGAACGAGACCTACTAAGAAAAGACAAGAACATACAAAGTATAAAAAAGATTCAGTGGTGGCTCTGGAATTTGCGAGGAATCTAAATGAAAATAAGCTTCAATTAATAGTGGCTATATATATATATATATATATATAATTTTTTGTTTTGTTTTAGAGAAAATGTGGTGTCATTTATAATTGGTGTTTGCTCAGCATTGTCTGTAGTAGTCAAAATTACCTATGATGCCTAAAAAAAGTGTCCCTGTAGAGGAAAAGTTCATGCTTATTTATATACTGTGGAAAATAAGACACAGAAATTGATTTACTCTCATGTGTTCCATGAAACTTTGACATGGATCTCTTCCACAGAGTTTCCAAGATGCTGGTTCCACTGCAAGTATTTCTTTTGAGTACATATAACTTTGTTTGCCACCAAAACGCCTTACAATTGAAGTGTTAAGTATTTTTAGGTTTCTGCTGAATTCTCAAGAAGCAGAAGATGAAGGAAGATGAATTCTCTTAAAGGCAGAACACAAATACATGGGCACTACCTTCATTTGGTTTTATTGCTCTATTAGTATTTGGTTTTGCACTTTCCTATCAGTATGATAACCACTTTTTTTAGCTTGTGTGTTTATGTGTTTGTTAAGTCAGCCTAAGAGTTCTCATCATGGATAGGAAAGCTGTAAGCTTAAGAAAAATATTGGCAGCTGGCAGAGGGAGCAAAAAGGGGAGTTCATGGGGAAAGGAAAGCTGTAGCAGAACCAAATATATTTGAAGAAAAGAGTGTGCTTATTTCCTCAAGGACGTTTATATGTTACCCAAAAGAGCAGGTATCAAGGTTGCACCAAAAGAACAATAAGCTTACAGCATGGGAACTAGTCTGTGAGTAACTTTCTGCTCAGTTTTGCAAGAGCTCTTTATACCTCACTAGCATGGCATTGGAAAGTCATTCCAAAATACATTAAGCAGCATGACTTCCTGCTCGCTGCATGCTGTTTGTTCTCTCCTCTTCTTCCCAAGGGAAGATGCTTGGGCAGTGAAGTCTTGTCTATTTGGTAGAGTTGGTTTGATTAGAAACAATTATGTTGCCTCAGTGTTTTTGCTAGAAGTCAAATAAATATTCCTTCGACTTTGAATGGAAGGTCAGGTTTGTGACTGTCCTTATATCCCCGGATATTCATTTCACATTCTCAGAGTGGTTTCCAAGAACATTCTTCTCCTAGACAAACAACTTTTATGACAGCATTTATCCCTACTGAGGTGGAGATAAGGAGCAAAGGGAATGGTCTGCATGGACAGATGAATGCAGTTGTCAACACCAAGCTCTAGACACTTTTTGGCCATTGTGGAAAAACCCCACAGCGATGAGAAGAACCATCTTCTTGTGGGGAGAGATTGTAGACAGCTGAGGACAGGTCTGATGATACACTCAAAGTAAACAGAATGGTTGAGGTCTTTTTATTGTAGGTGAATTGTTCTAAGTGCTGAAAGCCTGGTGACCAAACACATCAGACTCTTGTAGTCCAGCCAGGAAGCAAGTGAAGCATGAATAACTGAGTAACGTGTCATCGTCTGCCAGCATGGGATGGGGTCTTCTAGCCAATCAAAGCTTATAGAAAGCATTACTCATGGGTAATGCTATGTCCAAACTTAGCACAATCAAGGAATGCAAAAGGACTTCTAAATTATAGATTCAGCTGATCAATTACAGATGTGCAACGACTAACTCCAAAGTAGACTGCACTCTTCACAACGGCTTTCCTCACATCATGATTCTTGCATGGGTTCAGTTTCACACAGATGTTTTTCATCCTTGGGCTAACTTTGTCCAACTACAGAGCCAACAAGGCAGAAACAGCAGCACAGTTGTATGGAGTAAGTAACAGAGCAGTGTCTCATCTACCTATTTCTAGAACTTGAGTTTATCTCACCTGATGAGTTTCACTTGATGACAAAAAAGACCCAAGAGATACCCTTCTTGAATATCATATGTGAGCAGCCCAATGGTATCTAGCAATTATTCAACCATGCTAGCCTGCAGAAAGCAACTTAACACATTCTCCAGCATCCTTCCTTTTCAGAGGAAATAACTCATTTTCATGGTTGACCATCTCAAGTGCTGTGGATATGGAAAGGATACGAGAGGGTGTGAACATGCTAGCTCTTTTTAAGTAGTCCTTCCTCTCCATGTTCATGACATTTAGCCACTCAAGCTCAATGGTTCTGCAGATCAGCTTCCAGACCTGAGGTCAAGTAACCCTATTTCTACAAGAATTTACTTGTGGGAACTCACTGGGGGCTGAGATGTCATCCATGCCCTAGCTCTGTATTGCCTGAAATTTCATTTTCTTTCGTCCATTGTACATAATGAAGACTGAAGGTTTAGTATTTAAATACAATGAGTCTGTCAGTGTTTCCTTTCCCTAATTCTTTTCCTGTCATGACAGGACTTACTTTCTTATTCATACCACAGAACAAACTAGTGTTTGGTCAAAACAGACTTTCTGTATTATCGCTTTATATGTTCCATGTCTTCATTGCAATGGAGTAGGAAAAAGTAATAATATCTCTTTACTAATGGGTAGTTGCCTCTGCATAAGTACTTGGGAAATTTTTGACAGTAAAATATAACTACAATCAGCAATATTTCTTGACTGAGGAAATTGTGAATGATAGATATGCAATGCATACATTGCTACTTACTCTATCAGAAAATCATTAAAGCAGTGAAAACAAACCAAGTAAATCATATATTCCGGAAATATCTTTTGTTCTGCATGGTTTCAGTGTTCATTTCTATATCATTCAAAGTATCTCTATCTATATTTGATAGAGGCAATCATCTGCTTTCTGCAAACGACTGACTCCAGAAATACAGAATAAATATAGAATTTAATATACTTTAGGAAAGCTACTGCACTTGCTTCACAGATCTATCTCTGAAGTAAACAAGAAGCTTACAGAAAGGGAGAAAAATTTAACATAGCACATACAGATTCAAAAAGACATTTGACAAGATTTTTAAAAATTCCACTGACAAGGTGTAGCAGGAAAACCCCTTGTGCTATTACAGTTGTTAAAAAAAACAGGAGTAAATGCCAACTGCCACAAACTGCATGGTGTTCTGATCCAAAGTGTTCATCATATCCGAAATGACCACAAAAAGGTGTGACTCAGAAGGAGACATGGTGTGCTGCTGATGCAGTTATTCAGCATTATGAGGCCTGAGAAAGAACCACAGAAAAGCCTCAGGAGATTGAGTGACTAAGTACAAAAATACCAGAGGAAATCATTTTTATGTAAACAAATGTAAAATGACACATGAAAATACAATCCTAACTTTGCAAACAAATCGAATCATTGCTCCAGCTTGGCTATTACTACTAGAAAGTGAGACATTATAGATATAACACATGGCTACATAAAAATATCAACACAAACATCAGATACCTCTGTTGAATAGAGATTAAAAAAAAAAACTCAGGAAAATGCTATGAATTATTAAGAAATTAATAATTTTTTAAAAATATATCATTATGCTAAAATCAATTATGTGCATTATGAATACCAAGACCATAACTGAAAGGGCAAAGCAGAAATTAAAAGGTAGAGAGAAACTTAGCAAGGGTAATTTTGAACCATGTAGTGGCCATCCTATAAGGTAGAGGTAAAATAGATTAGGGTAAATAAACCTGGTGAGTAGACAGCTGAGAATATAAGAGGTCAAGAAATCAAGGGTGGCATGAAAATGGTAAATAGAAAATCTATCTAAAACATCTGGGAAACATCAAATGGTACTAGCAACAAAATCCACTATAGATACAAATGTGTAAATCATTACAGTTTCTTTTCATCAGAAGAACAGCTGCAAGCTCTTAAATAATCTGAGACACTAAATGAGCAGTTTTTATGGTACTTGAATTTACTAGCAACACTTCGATGTTTGCCACTGACTGAATCTTCTTTATGTCTAGTGATACACCTGAGAAACCTCAGTCTCTTATTTGACTCCTCCCAGATACATAAAATCTTTGACATTTTTATGTTGCAACAAACAATGAGTAGGATGTCTAGTCACTGAAGTCTACAAACCTAAACTGTGTTCTCAAAAATGGGTTGGCCTTGATGCATGATCCCTACTCTGTACTGTCCTCAAAACCGTGACCTTTAGGGAGGTTTAGGGGAGGGCTGACTGATAAGGACAAAACCCACTAATAATGCCACAGTATAGACAAACATGGGAGAGTGGTCAGGCTCTGACGCTGTTTTCTTTACTAATACAGATGACAGACACTAATGGATGAAGAAGAAAACCAAGGATATGATGAATCTTCTCACAGTCCCAAGGGAGCCAGGGAAGTCTGTGGTGACTGATCACTTCTTTCTTGTGACTCATGGGCCACTTGCTGCAAAACCTTTTTAAAATCTCACAGTTCAGAGGTGCTTTCTATTCTTATGGAGCACATATCCACAAATAACCTGGGATAAGGACTGTAGGGGCATCATAGATATTTCTGTTATAAATTTGTGCCATATAGACATATATCAACAGCCAAAGAATGATAGCAGAGATTCTGTGTAACCATTTTATAATCCAGAGCTGTGTGAATGATGTCACTGTGTTTGGAATTATTCCTAAATCACATGAAAAATACTCATGGGCTGTACTAAGCACAGTTGATCTTTGCCAGCATTCATTTCAGGCAGGCAGTAGTTTTTTTTTCATAAAACTTATCACAGAATCATAAGCACATCAACTGGAAGGTGTCTCTAGGGGTTTCTAGCCCATCTTTCCACTCAGCACTACAGGGCTTTGTCTATTTGCAAACTGGAAAGAGATTTCTCCAGCTCCCTGGACTGACTCTTTAGAACTGCACTACCAGTGTAATAAAGAAATTTTCTCTAGTGTCCATCCTGAACATCCCAGGTCACAGTCTTATGTTATTGTACCTAATTATTAGATGAGCAAAATAGCTTCCCACAATTTGCTGGCAATGCACCTCCCAGTGTAGCCCACTATGCAATTGGCTTTATCGTGCACCAGAACACAGTCTTGGTCCAACTTTGACTCCTATTTGTCCTCTGTAACACTCAGGTAATTTGCTTCAGGAAAGCTACTCAACCTTTAAGTACCCCTTTGCAACATGTCTTTGTGTCCATAAAAAAGGACAGGTTGCTTTTTCCACCACATTTTCAAACAACGAATGGGATCCAGCAGTGGTCTTCAACAGTGTCACTACAACCAGAACCTCTGAATTTTATTTTCTTGGAAAGATATGATCAGTCATATGCTATTTTAGGCCACATATATATACACACACCAGAGTGCATGGCAAGATAAAATGACATCAGACCTATAAAATACTCTTATTTCTATTCTAGTATTTCCTGTAAGAATTTTAAGATGGTTAATCTGAAAAATGCACATTATTATAATGTGTGTTATCAATCAATTAGAATTAACAGTAATTTCACAATTACAAGCCACACCTGATTATAAGCCACACCCCCGGGTGTCAGCAACCTTTAGGTCTTTGTCCATATATAAATCACACCAGATTATAAACTGCACTTCCGTTTGCAGCCAGGACCTGTGTGCAACAAAGTTGCCAATTAGTAACAGAATCACAGGATCGTGGGGTTTACTGGCTCGGCTTGGGCCGTGCAGGCTCAGCCCACTCGGGGATGCCGACGGGGCCAGGTGGCCCAGCTTGGCACTGCCACTTGGCGGGGCCGCTCAGGGCCAGCCACCACTGCTGCCGGGGCCGCTCGGCCAGCCTGGTGCTACCCCGTGGCGGCGGGCGGGGACGGAATCCACCCGCTCCCGTGGCATTGGTGGGAGGTGGGACAGAGTCCCCCGCCTCCCCCCCGGGCCACAGGGCCAGCAGGAAGGAGCCCCCACCTCCCCCCAAGCGGTGCCAGCACGGAGCCCACCTCCACCCACAGCCAGCAGAGTAACCAATTTGTAACAATCGCGCAATCCCGGGTTTTACTGGCAGGTGCTCGGCTCGGCACCTCAGCTTGCACTTCTGGGTTGGGAAATTTCAGAACTTTTTTCATATATTAGCCGCTCCCAAGTGTAAGCTGCATTTCTGGGTTGGGATCAAAATTTTTAGTCAAAATGGTGCGGCTTATAATCATGAAATTACTTGTACTTATGCATGGGATTCTTCTTTAAATTAAGAAAACAATACTTCAACCTCAACATTCATCTTTTGAATGCATAACCTGTTTTGGAACAAGTTTCTGTGGTTTATGCATGAAAGTTAGCCTAATAAAAACTGGTTTTATGAAAAAATATTTATGCCAGGGGCATAAGGAAAAAGGGTAATTCTAGTTAGATAAAAGTTTGTTTTTGCTAAGTACATTTTGAGAAGTTTGTATCAGAGAAAAGCTTTTGATTCCCTCAACACTTTATTTTTTTTCATAAAACTGACTGCATATCAGAGCCAACACATTAAAGGTGAGATCAAAGACTCTTAGACAAAACAAAATCCTGTTTCATGTAAAGGGTTCATATTTGACATGTAAATGCTATATGTAGCACTGCAAATTATCTCTCAACTAAAACATGAATAATTTTGAGATACAATGAATCAAATGCAAACACTAGAAGAAAACTGCCATGACTGGAGTTCTTACCTACAATAGTAATTTATGATATTTTAGATGGCAAACCTTCCTGCATAAGTTTCTGCGTTACTTTTATTCAATACCACTTATAGTTTCAAGGTGTAGCTCTCAAGTTTCTGAAGATTTTCCATGGAATATATTAATTCAGCTCTACTGCTGTCTTTTTAAACAAGAATGAGTTTACCACATAAGCTTTCACATAAATGTGAAGTGAGGTATTTGCAAACTGTACTAATTGCTAGTCTCCTTATAAGATATCAGATAGTTGTTTCCTGACATGACAATGTGTGCTTCACCTAGTTCAGACAGACAAAAGCCACTCATTGATATTGTGAGTCTATTTGATTATACTGTATGAGGCTGTGACTACATTATCACACTGATATTTGGTTCCAGAAAATACCAAGTAACACATATGATGAAAGCTAGACTTGCTCTTTGCAGATCAGTCAAAGACCAGAATACTGTTTCAGCAGGGAAGAAACAGAAGAACTTAAATACATAATTCATTCAAAAGGAACTGGAAACTTTTCTGAAGAAAAAATAGTGCACAAAAGATCAGCAACATACTGAAGCCAGAAAAAAAATTGAATACATCCCTGCAATTCAGAAGCCAAGCTTACCGACCATAAATCTGCAGTGAAATGCCTGGAAAACCACACAGCAGACTTTCAGCCTTGACAGTGCTTTTCCCTGATTCTGATGTTTCAGCATCAGCAAGCACAGGACACTACTCCGATACTCTGGGTGGAAAACGCAATCTCTCCCTTATAATTTGTCCAGACATTTCTACTCAGACTTCTCTCCTCATCAACATAGTCATGTCTGTAACATGCCCGTGTTGTTGTATTTAAGTTGTGAAATAAGCTCTTGAGCTCTGGATTCTTCACTTCTATTTAGTTACAAAGCAACCAGAAGCAGAAATCATAATAACTCGGGCCAAAACTGTCCACGTTATTCCTGGAAAACCAGGTAGTCTCTTGCCCTGTCCTACTAGATGGAAACCCCTCCTGCTGAATTGAGTTTTTCGCATCTGACTGACCTGTCCATACAGGCTGAAAGGAGGCGATGTACGGTGCTCTCTCCAGTGCCATTACCTGCAGCAATCACACCAGGTAGGCCTCGGCCAACCCTGACAGGAAGGCTGGAGTTTCTCATTTTCCACTAAGTTCAGTTCTATTTCTTTTCTAAATTCCATCACCTTGTTTGTCTTGATGTATTCAACAATGAGTCAAGCCTGGAAGTTAACTTCCTTTTCATCCCATTCAAAACCATTTTTCTCAAAACCTACACAGTATTGCATGTCTCTGCTTCACCATCTGACACAACAAATCTCTGACACTCCTGATTCCTTTAAAACCTAGTGTTACCATAAGCCATTCATAACAATTAATTGCTATAGATTGCATTCATACAGGTGGTAGAGAAAGTTTTCTGCTTAGATTATGTTGCTCTGTGAATTTTGAACTGAAATCAGTAGACGATTTTCTATATATTCTTTAGTCATTCATACTTTTCCATACCAACAGAGGAAAGGGCTGTGGAAAGTAAAACAAATGAACAAGTGCCTAGAAGATAGGTGATCTTCTAGAAGATCTTCTAGAAGATAGGTCATCTCCTGGTGATGGCATTCCATCTGCCAAAACCAGTACGCTTCTTAGACTGATTTTTGCAAGTTAAGTAGCAGAAAAAACCAAACATGGAGAACCTTCAGCTTGTATAAATCTTTCCATCTCACCATCAGGCTAAACTTACATAAAACTCTGCTGAAGACATTGCTCAAAGTGTGTTAGTTATTCACACCCTCTTGGCCATTATTTCTAAGGTGCAAAGACTTTCCTGGACTGATGAATTTGTTCACGAACAGTGGCACCTTAAAGCCAAAGAATAAATACTAAATTTGAGAAACAAATTTCATTTTAACAGAATTAGAGCAATGCCTTTTTACAAAGCATAAGAAGCACTAGCATGCCAATTTTACTGCCACTTTCATCTCAAAGCAATTTTGCCTTGCATTGCCATTAACAAACCCAGATACTAAGTTCATTATAATGAATAAGTTAAAAGGATGGGTATTTAATGGTCATAATTTCTAACACTTCATGAGATAAAAATGAACTTTTTCTAACATATCATCATAGATATCCTCTACTATTTGTTTTGAACAGGACAAATTTAAAGCACCAGAATTAACCGTTTTACAAATGGCCTTCTAGATTCCTTTATGACAACCTACTCTGATTTTATGAAAGATGAAGATGAGGACAGATGACAGCTAGGATGGAAGAGGAAAGAAAGAAAAGAAAGAAAGAAAGAAAAGAAAGAAAGAGAAAGAAAAAGAAAGAAAGAAAAAGAAAGAAAGAAAGAAAGAAAGAAAGAAAGAAAGAAAGAAAGAAAGAAAGAAAGAAAGAAAG
>PYHW01009485.1:7122713-7164978 GCA_013186435.1 Turdus rufiventris
GCTTATATTCGTGAAACTACTGTACTCCCATGATTTCTTGTTAGAGAAACCTTGTACTTTGCAGTAATCTTTTAGTAAGTTACAATGGGTAACTTAGTTCACAGTTGGCATTATTCAGGCCAGCATCTTCTCAGTACAAAGGAAAAGAAGTCAAGGAGCACAGGTGCCAGGATAACACTGCTGCTCCCCACTAGCTCCAGTTTCAGCCCATGCAGCAGAAACTCTCTTGTACTTCAGTCCTAACCTGTGTAAATCTGGGTGCCAAAGCGTGTTCCCATGCGCTTCACTATCCTACCTTTGACTACTGCTGTTTCACCTCAGAGATGAGGCTTTTCTGAGAGAGCAGCTGGTGTGTGCCTCAGAGCTGCTCCTGTCCCTGCTTTCCAGACCTAATAGAGAACAAAGAAAGAAACAGACCCCATGGGTCATTAACAATGCATTCTCTGTTCCTACTACATCCCCGATGCTAAAGAGGCTCTCTTGCTTTGCTGTGTGGAGAACTGATCTGCTAGCAGCCTCTCATAATCTTCTACACATTTCTGTGTCCTGATAGTCAAGTGTCTGGGCAACCTCCTCTGTGGAAAGACTTTCCATAGATTTCTGAGGTCAATGTGGAATGACTGAAACATAGATACTATTTTAATGTTGCGACTTGTAAGCAAAGGATTGATTTTTAAGATTTAAAGAGATTAAATAAAAACAAAATTGAAGACACCATTTAAGGGTGGAAAGAATAAAACAGTGGTCAGCTGGCTGAGTAGGAAGTACTGTGGAGTCTTAGGAATGTTGATGGTAGTGAAGCACAAAAAGATGGTGAGAAGAGCTAAGAACCTGGCCATAAAAAGGTATGTGTATGACATACATCCAAATGTCCAACAGGTGATACTTGGAAGACTGATAGGATTACAACATGTAGTAAGTATGAGTTGGCTAAGGTCCTCCTCAGTGGAACTAGATAGGATTTTCCTGAGGGAGAGACTGTGATCTGTTTCTGATCCCAAAAGAGTTGAGGAGAGCATACCACCACCAAAGGAAAGGCTGTGGGGAAGACAAGGCAAGCCGCAGTTAGGATGACTTGAGCTTTTAGCATCATAGACATGCAAAAAAGGGATTCCAGACCTGATGCCATGGAGAGGCAGATCCGGCTGAAACACAGCCTGTGGCATTGAAACCTGGTACAACTAGAAGATGAGCACGGGGTACCAGGGCAGAAACCCGCTCACAGGTAAGCACCCAGGAGTGTTTCCCACCCATGGAAACGTCGGCACACCTAAGCTCGAGACGCAGAGAAAACACTTCGGGGCCCACGTTGTTGTGTCAGGTGCCTATTGCTCCATCAGCCCTCCTTCCTTAAGTGCCACTATTACAGCACCGGGGCCCATCGCCCTGAGGGACGGGACGGGACGGGGCCGAGCCGTGCGCGGCGCCCGCCCGTTCGATCCGGCAGGTGCCATTTTGTGGCATCACAGGCCCGATCCGCTCGGGCGGCCCCCGCGGGGCTCCCCCGCCGCAGCCCCCCGCCCCAGGCACTGCAGGCGAGGGCACGGCTGGACGCACACCCCGCAGCCGGGCACGGACGGACCCGCAGCCCGGCCCTGCCGCCCCCGAGCCCCGCAGGCCGGGCCGGGAAGCCCCTGACACCGCCCCCGCCCGCACTACATTTCCCGGCAGCGCGGGGCGGGGACCGGCCGGGCCCGGCTGGGGCTGCTGGGAGGGCCGGCGGCTCACCTCCTGGCTTTCCGGAGCGTCAGGAAGGGATGGGTTGTTCGGGCTGGTTGTGTTGTAGGTGCGAGCCGAAAGGGGAAATCTCCGCAGCCTAAAAAAGGCATCACCTCTTCCTTAGTTGCCCGTGGGACCGGTAACGGTAGCGCCTGGCAGGGGGAGCGGGGACGGGGTCCGGCCGCTGCCCAAGGGGCTCCGCGGGGGAAGCGGTTCCTTCCTCTGCAGGGCTGTGGCACTTCAGAGGTCCGGTTTTAAAATCGTGTATTTAATTTATGGTTTCTATAATCACGTCGCAGGCATCCTGGAGACTAACAGCTCTAACAGGGGGATCGTGGTGGCTCCGGGCTGGGGCTGTTTGTGGGTGTTTGTTGGGAATGCACAGTCAGGCCCTGTGAGGCTGTGGCTGTGCACCACTGTACACCTTGCCAGGAAAGACCAGGAACGTGAGGTGTTTTTCTTCAAGAACTATGGGTGACCTGTCAATTTAAAAAAAAAAAAAAAATTAAAAAATTGAGGTCTCTGGTGAACATGATGGAAAGCTTTTTCCCACCTTCCTTACTGACCTCCCCTTCCTAATGTATCTTTCTGTCTCAGTTTTCAGATGTCTAGAAATTTTCCAATAGAGCCACATGTCCCCATATAGCAAATTTAAGCCCAGTGGGAAGAGGTTTACTTCTTTTTTTGCTGTTGTCATATGTTGGATATGATCCACCGATAAAACAATCCATGGATCACAGCTTAAAATGTAACAGGTAGGCAGATGCACATTGTTTATCAATTCAGTGGTAGCTTCAATAAGTAATAGTTCCTCTAATTGCACAATATAAGTATTATGTGCCTATTCTCTAATGCCTACAAGGGCAGGTAAGTGAAATAAAACCTCGAGACTTTAATTATAGGTGCGTGACATACTATCATGGACAAATCAAAAACATGCATCATATATACAAAAGGTCTTTTCCCTAAGGGAAGGTTCACAGACATTATTCAGAGATCAAAAGGCATAAAAGCAACATTCTGTAATTATTCAGCAGGTGCTGTAATGCACGAGCATGTCCATTATACTTTCTCCATTTATCCATTGGGAACATTAAACACAAAACTGTTCTCTGTGGCTTAGGAAGTCCCTGACTGAATGTGTCCATATGCACTGAAAAAGCACTTGTTTGCTTTCCCTATTCTTACACTGTTTGCCTAAGTATGTGCTGCTGACTGCAAGAGGAGTAAAATACAAGTTTAAATAGATGTTTTGACTAACGTAGTGTGGCTGTTCTTCTGCAATGAACAGCGTTGGTGCCAGTGCTGTATAGGTATCAGTCATGTCAGAGCAGCTGTGCAATTTAGCTTTCTGAAGTGAACCACTTCTTTCCTTAAACTGCTGCTGTGAGCAATAAGACCATTCTCCACAATCACTTTGCAAAGTGTCCAATTATTTATTATTTATTATTTATTACATACATACATAAAGCACTGTTGAATCTCTGAAATGGGACTTCTAGTAAATCACTAAAAACACTGGGTTTTAATACACTTTTTCTTGTGTATGTATTCATTTTATGTGTAAAAGAATTACAATTTTCACCATGAAAATCAGTCTGCTTTCCAGGATTAAGGGTGTAGAGGGACAGGGCAGTTTCTTTTCTTTCATTTACACCTTGAGGATGACAGTCACTTGTTATCACCTACTTGTTTATTGTGAGAAACAAAATAATCATTCAGTTCATCCACACTGTTTGAAATGTTATATTCATCTGTCACACCTCTCCCCTCTCAATCCTTCCAAGCTGTTTAAATGGCTCTTAGGCAAAAAAGCTATTGCACAGTCTGACAGCCTGTTTGCTCTTTGACATACCTTCCAAGTTGTTCTAGATCTTTTCTGAGAATTAGTTCTCACTTAACACAGAAGGTGTGGGTGGTGTGCTTACTGCTTTATATTTTCTTATGCTTTCTTCCCTGAAAAACTATTATGTCACTTTTCATGTTATTCTGATGTATTTCCCAGTGCTTTCTGAACTCTTTCCCTTCTTCAGAGACCACTGTTATGGATTTAAGAAACAAGCGATTTTCAGCCCGACATATTTTGAAACAAAATCCAGTCTAAAACTAGGTGGTCTTGTGGTCTTGTTTCCTCCAAGTGTAATTTTCAGGGAACAGGAAGGAGGCTGAGGAAGATAACGTTGGTGGAACTCTCCTTCAACCACAGGAAATTAAATGGGCAACAGTGAAGCATTTTAAAAATGGCTTTCTTTGGCTTTCAGCTGTGGAATTAACATGTTGCAGATTTCAAGTCTAATACAGAAAAATATTAAGTGAGAAATAGTGAGAAATACAGACATGTCAGAAAATGTAAGGTGCTTACTTTATATTCAAATATATGAGAAGTGACACTGTGAGTGCTCAGATAATATCCTGTATTCAGATGGAACAAAAATGGGGGAAAAGTTCTGTCTCTGTAATAATGAGCTGATTTTATAGGATTTCTGTGGGTGAGGTTCTACACTCAGCAAGTGATGTCTTGGGGAAAAAAATCATAAAATCAAAATCTCCCACATAACTATTCAGCTGTGGAAAAAAGTTTTAATTTAGTCATTTCTGGTATAAAATACAGTGAAAGATAAAAGACTACAAAAGCAGTGATAATTTTTTTCCTTATGGTTAGCTGAGAGTAAATACCTCCTGGACAGGTTTCCTTTCTTCACAAACTTCCCTGAGACTTCTTCATCATACCACTTTGTGCTGCTGTGGTATCACATGCCTTGGCCCCTTGCCACAACCAACATGACGCTCAGTTTAATCCATCAATAGCCAGCTACTACAAGCATTAAAATCAGAGCTGAAATGGAATAACAGTGAATTTTAAATTAAGAATCTTACATATAATACTCAAAGATACAACAGTGTATTGTAAGGAAACTGTATTAACAAATGCATTGGATGCATTTCAAACAAGTGTAGGCAAATGGATGTAACAAAATCATCAAAGTGTAAGTATAGTAATAAAACAAAATGTAGTACAACTTTAAAAAGAGTTGAGAAGAGTGACTAAAAGAGCTGGGTGGGATTTTTCCACCTGCTTTAGGATTTGAAATGTCATTTTCCTTATGCTCTCCAACTTTCTAACGTACAGAGTACTGCATAGGTCAGTAGACCTATTAGTACTCAAGACCTCAAAGCCCTGAATACAAATCATGTCCCTAGTTTAGATCAGAAGTTTCCATGATGAAAACAGCAGTTTGCACTGCACGTTGTACCATGCACCACAAGCGTGTAGCACTGAAGCACATCTAGAACCATCGTGTAGAAATCAGGCCTGTACACTCTCAGCTTCTTTTGGGGAGTTGTTCAACTTAAATTTTAAGTGAACTATTAATTGCACCATAGAAATCCAGATTTGCAGATGGGGGAGAGTAACAGTTAAGTTTGAATCAAACCTGGCAAAGCAGAGGTGATGTAATCTCTGGACCCTCAGAAATCAGCTGGATCACTCTGAAGGTAGCAGGTTTGAGGCTCTTGTGAAGTAACCAGGGGAACACAGTGAAACCTTGTCCAAGCCAGTACACTCCTGTAAATACTTCATGCTCAATGTTCCCAAAGTTATAGGTTCTCTGAGAAAACAGTTCCACCAAAATATTTGTGTGGATTTCCTCTATAGCTGAAGACCCTAATAATTTAGAAATTGTAGAGAAAAAGGCAAGTTAAAATCCAAAAGCAAAACAGTGCTGTGATTTTGCATGTAGCAGAGACTTGAGGGTTAATGGCATTGCAGCTGGCAGCTAAGTATGATATAATAGACATAAAAGTAAGCATAAAAATATCAGCAATTTTTCCTTTCATAGCATTTTTTTCCAATTTGCAGGCCAACAATGCAGAGGAATGTATCAGCCTTTATTTTCTTCACAGACATTAGCAGCATTATCTCAGCTTTTGAGAAATAACACAGCAAGCCAAAATCAACCATCACAAGACATGCAAGTATATTCTGGCACTCACAAAGTTTTACTGAGGGACAGAGGGTACTTTCTGTCTTATTGAGAAGCACTTACATGAGAATAGGCAAAAATCCTGATACTTAATAATCACATCAGCTGATACCCTAGAAAGTATGGTGCAGAGCTGGAAACTCCCATCTCCTTTAGCCTATAAACAAAAAAATAACAGAGAAGCAAAGACCAAAATTTTTTTTCATGGTAGCTTACAGTGATGCAGGTATGGAATGAAGCTGAGCACTCAGAGAATTAGTGGCCACACATTACAGAGGCCATTAGAATACTCTAGAAACTCTGCACCTCGCTCCCCCCAGGCTGTTCAACATCTAAAACAACACAAAGCAACAGAATTTGAAAAGAAGGAAAAGCAGAGAAATTAAGATTAGGTCTGGAACAGAACCATTATTCATTTCCTTCTCCCCCTATCATTTATCTTCACTTCTAGCCCCTACCTGCATGTAAGGCTGCTCTGGCTTTCCATCAGGGCAGAGATCTGCAAGCCCAGATGAGATATTCATGACTGCCACACTTGGAGTCTTCCCTCCAGCACATGGAGGTTTAAATTAGTTCTTTGGTTATACCTTGCTGTTCCCATTCTATGTTCTTTGCCAATCCTTTTTACTCCTGTACTAGAACACACTCTACAACCCACTGCTTTCCTATATATTCCATTAATAAATTAAAACCTAGCTAACTTTTCTTTTAACTGGATGAGCAGCCTTGCTGCCTCATTTCCCGAACCTCCAACCTTTTTTGATTGGTTTTGCTTCCCTGCTGGTCTGATTTTTCCATGTCAGAAACCTTGCATTACTCTTTATTAGGAAGCATTTTTTCCAAGTCCCAAATGGTAAGGAACTGCCTCACTCTCTTTACTATTCAGCAAGAATTATGAATTACCTTTCCCCCCCCACCCCAACTTCCCCATTTAAATCCATTCTGACAGCCTCTACATTGTAAATAATGTTTTAGCCCATATTCCTCCAGTAACTATTCACAATTTTTTTTCATGAAGAAAGGAGAAAATCTCTTGTGGGACACTTCCTCCTGCAGTACAGGCAAGTACTCTAGTAAGTAAGGATGCTAATAAGAACATACCATGGGCACATAGGGGAACATGGAAAAGCTCTGAGCAAACAGCTTCATTGCAGCAGAATCTTTGCAGCTGATTGTGGCCAACAACTGATTATCTGTGTTTGTCATGCATTGAAGTTACAGCTTATACATTGGCAAATAAAATCCTGGGATCAGAAAACAAAGTTGATCTATAGCAGCCCTTGGACACATACTTAGTATTTGAGCATATGCTGTAACATTTCTGTGTCATACTAGAATGCACCCCTTTTTTCCATTCATCTTGCTGTTCTGAATAAAGTGGGTTAACTCTGGAGGCAGATGGGAGCTCAGCCAACGCTGCCTGGTTACCAGACTGATATAACAGGCATTCCTGCATGGGTACAGAACATAATTTCACACACACCTCTGTGTATAATATTACCTGTTGCCATGGTTAGAGGCAGGAGCACCCATACCACACTTCCTTATGGCATGGGAGCCCAAATTAAGTTAATCTTGTTTTGCAAGCTTTTACTCCTCTTGCCACACCATCCTCTGTGTTGTGTGAACATACAATAAATTTCGTCGCAGAGCTGGCCCATGTCAGCACATTTTCTTGTTCTGATGAGGTTCACTGCTGAAAATGCTTGGGGAATTAAAAACAGGTCCTGACATTGTAAACACATCTTAACAGGCAGTGAACTATGGGATGTGAGCATCCAGTGGCTAAAGCATGGTGATACTTAGTACTGGCATATTCCTCTTCCAATGAGAATTTGTCCCTCTCCTAGTGTTTGGGGAACACCAAATCTGCTGGTTATATTTGCTGTGCAGTTCATAAACACTTTGAACACATGTTAATCAGCACATCTCACCCCTCACTAAACAGGAGTTGGTCCTTTTCCCAGATGAAATGAATGGGGCACAAGTGGATCGTAGTTTGTCACTTTTACAATTTGAAAATTTAGAATTTTTAAATCTGCTAATAGAGGGAACCTAGATTCCATAAATCTTCATCGGATGGTAAATATCACTCAAAGGAAATGCACATAGTAAATGAAAATTCAGACTGTCACTTAGTCTTCTGTATTCAGGATGATAATCCTTCCTCTTGGCTGGAATCTCCTTTGCTCCAGCTGTTTTTCTTCTGCAGGAATAAAAACAAAAAGTGAATTTTGAGGAACTTTGGCTAAGTGGTGTTTGCCCTGTTTCCTTCAGAAGCAACACAAGAGACATCTGACTTCTATGAATAAGGCACTAGGATTCCTATGAAGTCCCACTCCTCTCTTAGAAGTTGTAATGTGTGATTAAGGACAAGTTTGTGTAGGCTGCAATTGCAGTGACATACCTACAATTGCTAATGAAATACTGCCAATGAAAATTTATCACAGAATTATAGAATACACTGCGTTGGAAGAGACCCATCAGATACATTGAGTCCAACTCCCTTGCACAGGACACCTCAAGAGTCACACCGTGTACTTGAAAGCCACGTCCAAATGCTTCTTGAGCTTGGTGCTGTGACCGCTTCCCTGAGGAGCGTGTTCCAGCAGCCAGCCACCATCTGGAGGAAAAATCTTTTCCTGAGATCCAGCCTAAAACTATTCCGACTCAGATTCACATTGTTTCCTTGATTCCTGATGAGAGTGAAGAGATCAGTACCTGCCCTCTGACCCTCCACTTCCCCTCACAAAGATTCTGAAGAGCACAATGAGGGCATTTCAGAATTCTACAGTAAGCATTCAAAGAAAGCAGAAAGATCAGAGTGTTTACAAGCATATTACACTATCCCACTTCAACAGCTGGGTACATGAAGGATAACTGATGGTTTAATATCAAAATATTTATTGCATTTTGAGTGTTCTGATTAAAAAAAAAAAAAGGAAATAATATGAGAGCTTTTAAGAGAATATGGCTCCAACAGCATGACAGGACATTCTTGTTTATTTTTTTACTCTGAAGTGAGGATGAGTGTTGTAATCACCATGCAATTGCATTTATCCAGCTTAGACCAACCTTAACTCTCTATTTGGTTTATTCATGCTTCTTGTGACACATCTATAATCAAGTGATGATGACATCAGATGAATGTAAAAGAACTTGTATCACAGATTGACCTGAAGCATAAACAGCACTCTAGTGTGCTACTGGGTACTGTTCCAACAAAGGTGCCAATATCTACCCAACAACAGATGCCAGGTGTTTCCTTGAAGTTAAGGTAGGCCAAAATACAATACAGCCCTCAGTAAAAAAGGCTACAGACTAGCAGGACGCTTACACAGCATAAGTACTACAGACAAGCAGAAGTGACAGCACTTACAAAGTTCCTCAGGCATGTTCTTATGACTTGAATGACCTTGGGTTCCTTTGAAGACGTCCAGTGGGACGTTACACAAAACAAACAAACACCATCAGTCGCAATTGCACACGCCTGGAATTCTGACAGCACTCAAAGATCTATCCAAAAGTATCATGTGGCAAGAGGGAGACATCCTCATCTGATACAAATTAGAGTAGTTCCATTTCTAGACTAGAATCAAGAATGATTCTTCTTGTGTCTTCTCTGACATGTGAAACATGCTGATCTGATTGTCTTAAAAATAGTTTCTCTACAAACCAGTTTTAGTCTTTCATAATATAGACAAGTAAAGTGAAGCTATCTGGTGAATTTTGTTTCAGCAAATTTTATTCAGCAAGTTTCTTACATGCCTAAAATCTTCATACAAGGTGGGGAAAGGGGATGTGTCTCCCACCCTCTAGCCTCCAACTCCAATTATAAGGTCGCTCTCAACGTTAAATGCTGTTAATTTCCAAGTATTAGTGAAAAGCACATATTTAAACCTTTTTAAAATTAAATAAATGGGATGGGGTTTTACACTTTCTTGTTTTGAGTCACTTTAAACAACCCACAAACAGAAAGCAGCAGCCAGTCTCACTGTTTGACTATCATTAGCTTCCTGAATGTACTGCTTTAATACAATAACATTGGAAAGCAGGCATATTAACGATCATGATAATGATATGCCAAGGAAATGCCTTCGTTCGTATTTTTTCTGGTGTACTAAGCACTCTTTCATCATACAAACTTCCCTTGAAATTGTGAATGTTCTGCAGCTTACAGTTTCAGAGTTCTGCTGCCTAAGGATGAGCATATGGTTAAAAAAACCCTTCCAAAACAATGCTGCCCTAAGGGACTTATGTATATATAACAGTAAATGAAGAGCATTTCACTGAATGAGCAAACCCAAGAGTCTAGTCTGGGTACAGCCAGAACACATTTTTTAAGCTGAGGTGTCATTCATTCCCTCGAAAGGACTCCACCCTAAAGAGTCACGCTCACCCCGGTGAAACTCGTTCCATGCAGCACGGCTTCCCACAGGCCAGGTGACCTCTTTACATCAACCACGCAGGTCTCAGCACGGATTAATAACCACCTCATGTGTATCAATATTTTTTTTAAAGCAAACAAAACCAAAAATCAAACAAAACGCACAACCCCAACAAACAACAAAAAATCCAGGGAAAGTTCGGCGGAGTTGGAGAGTTGTCCCGTGGGTCTCCGCCCAACAAACTTCTTCGTCCTTTGAGCTTCTGACCCTACTCCGGCCTCAGCGAAGAGCCCCCGGGGCTAAGCATCCTCACGGCCATCCGGGCCGCAGCTCACCTTCCCCGGCAGGACCCTGCAGCTCCGTGCCGGGCCCGCCCGGCTCCATCCCATCCCGGCGGCCGGCAGCCCCGGGCGGAGCGCGGACAGTGCGGTGTTCTGCCGCTGCGGAGCGGACACCGACCGTACCCTCCGCTCCGTCCCGTCCCGCCCCCGGGCACCGGCCCAGCCCCGCGCCGGGGCGGGCTGCCCGATAAAGGCAGGGCTGCTCTGCTCCGCCCTGCGGCGCTTCCTGCTCCGTTCGCACCGCTCTCTGCATAGCCGCGCCACGCCGGGAGGCGGAGGTGCCCTGCCTGTGCTTCAGGCCGGCAGGCGAAGGTACCGCGATGCCGTGGCGCTGTGGGACGGGACAGGGTGTGCGGGCTCGGTGGGACCATCGGGGGCCGCGGGCGGCGGCGCGGCCTGAGCGGGGCCGAGCCGGGCACTGCAGCCGAGCGCTGCTCCTGCGGGTTCTTGCGGTGCCAGTCGGGTTGGTAGGCGCGCTGTGCCAAGTGAGGGGCTGTGCAGCATCCTCCGGGGTGAGGGGTTTACTGCTGCACTTGGGCAGCCTGGGCTACGGGACTGCTGTATGTTTGTGGGATTGCGGCTCTTCCGGTACAATGAGAAAAACTCACCCTTGCCAAACGCTGCCGCGGTGATTGCGTGATCAACCTTTAGTCGTTCGAAAGGTGGTGTGTGTTCGGCTGCCGGCCTCAGTCCTGTGATCCGTGGGCAGCGGTGGTCCTTAAGACCCCGGCAGGTCGTGGTGAGGCCTGTCGGTGGTGAGCGGTGGCACACGGGCCAACAAGCCTTTGCTGGCCAAGTTTATCTCCACTTGAAATCTGTCTGATAAAATATTGTAGAGCGTCTGACACTTCCCTACCGCATAAAAGCCCTCCACACTTACATGTGTGTGAACATAGGCATCGGAAGTGATCTAAGCCCCTCTGGTTAGTTCACCTGTAAACACATCCCTGCTTACTTTAGTTAAGCCAAAATCGGCCAAGTGAGTGGCAAATTTAATTGTCTGTATGGATATGCTTGGTTACAGTAGCTGTTGTAGTTAACAATACTAATGTATTGAGGGAGAATGGAGACCCAGTCAAATCTGGTTAGAAGAGAGATATGGCCATGGAAATTAAGCGTCTCGTTGAAGGATGCAGAGTTGGTCTAACAGGAAGTCTCCTGCGGTCTGTATGCAGACTCCATTTCACTAAGCGAAAGTAATACTTTTCTGAAAGATCTAATGTGCCTCTGACCCATACAAGCCTAATATATGAATATTTTACTAAAAGAGTTACTGTCATAAATTTTAAACTGAGTTTAAGTCAAATTGTGCATTGCCTCTGAAGGCAATTTTCTCACTTGGTTTTCCATAGGGATTAATTTTAACATCCTTATCTGTGCCGGAGATACCAGTCCCCTTTCATGCAATTGGAGGGTTTTATGTTAAGTGCATTAAATTAGTGCAATCAAGTTAAATTCGGCAACTGCATTTATTTTAAAGATTTGTTGCTTCTGTTTTAGACTCAACAAAGAACCTGTACTTTCAAAAACTTTCACTTTTTATATGTACATGAAATTTAATAATGTTTTTCCTTTATAACTCTATTTTTGCTTAGAATTTTAATAGCTCTATAGATAAGACAGCTTATTACAGGAAATGCCAATACGGGCTCTGGAAAAATGTTCCAGCGCTGTTTTGATATTTGTTTCATTTCTTGCTGGTGTTGCTGCCTCTGCGCACATCTTGTCACATTTTAATGAGAGTAAAGAATAGAAAGTACTCAATGGAAACATTCACCCCATGACTTTGCTAGAAAGAACTTGTTTTCCTACCCACTATGTCTTTGACAAATGTTTTTCTGTTATCAGAACAGTTTTAAGATGTCCCAATGTTTCTGCCAGAAAACTTTCTGAAATAACCAGCTCAGCTCTAGCAGAGGCCTGTTTCTTTTCAAGACTGGCCTAGTTTCCCATATAGAAAACCTGAGACTCATGGTTACACGTGTATGTTCACATGCTGAATTTCATGAACTTTGCTCAGAGTAGCAGAGACCTAAGTGACTTATCTCCTGGCACTTGTGAAACACGATTACCTATACACATAGATAGCAAAGTTAACTAAGAGATGTAATCAGACTGGGCATGTAGTGCTAAAGGTTGAAGTGTAAGCACCAGCATGCTCTATCTTTAGCTGAGAAAGAAGATGTCATTGCTTCATAGTGTTGTTAGTCAAGGATTCAAACCTGTTTTGACCAAGGATGAATTTCTTGCACAGCTTTTGTAGACTGGGAAATAAAATAACATTCCTCCAAGGGCTTAAAGGCCTGCTTGGTGTCAGCATTACTGGGATGTGTACAGATTGTGAGGTTAAACACGTACCTGAGGTGGTATGATTCCAGCCTATGACATTTGCTTAATGCAGGCAGGTGAAGAGAAGAAACACAACAGCTTTGTAGTGCATTTTTAAGGAACTGTGTTCAGCTGCAAAAGCAGGCTCTCCTCAATAATGGTAGTACAGGTACCTGATAAGTCAGTAGTGACAGGCATTTACTTAGTGTGCTTTGACGATTAATAAACATATTGTTTTCTGAAGCTCCTGACACTCATGTTTTTTCAGCACAGTTGTGACTGTGACTTGTTCTGCATATGATTTCTTGGTGGCAAGGAGTGCCTACATAGCAAAAAAAATTGTGGTCCTAATAGCACAATTTTTCCTACCTATAGTACTAGTTTGTGAACATTAAGGCTCTTTGATCAAACCATAAGTTTTGATTTGTAATTGTCATACATTTCTGTTTAAAATGCTGAATGAGCAGATTTTTATTAGTTGTAGTATGTATTTATTTATCTTAGATTTTTGTCCACATTCTGTCAGAGCAGAGAATGAAACCCATGGCATGAGGGATGGGGAATTTCTGAACCAGATGAAGGCAGGTGATTCCTACTGCTGCTGAATGGTAAATGAATTGTGTACTGCATCCTGGAGGAAAGTGGAAGTAACCTGAAGATGAAACAGAAACAGGACAAATGGATTAGATATGCAGGTGTAAGCCTGTATATATATATTTTTTTTTTTAAACAACACTCAAAAGCAGGCTAGAGAAGAAATTTAGAATAGATCTGAAAATGTTTTTGCAATATTGATGTTTGCATTTTCTCTATGGTTTACCCTATCTGGTAAATGTTTTGGGTTTTTTTATCAGGTATCCGAAGAAATAACCTGAAGATGAACTTCTTCCTGCAAACATTAAAATTCATTGTACTTTTTGTTTATTCCTTACTGGAGTCACTGGTGTTCTTCATTGTTCCTGTACGGAAGAAGAATGTTAGTGGTGAAATCGTATTAATAACAGGAGCAGGAAGTGGCATTGGAAGACTCTTAGCGATAAAGTTTGCCAGCCTTGGAGCCACAGTGGTCATCTGGGATATTAATCAAGAGGGGCTCAACGGCACAGTTAGAGTGGCCAGAGAAAATGGAGCAGGAAGAGTACACTCTTACGTCTGTGACTGTAGCAAAAGACAGGATGTCTACAGAGTAGCTGACCAGGTAAAGTATCTTATTTGTGGCTTTGACATTATTCTGAGTGCAAGTGTGGTTGTGAGATGCATGATTAAGTTTTCTAGTGGATTCAAAGCAAGAGATTAAAGTTAATTCATTCTGAATGTATTGTGCTTCCTATCTGTTTCAAGAATTCTGGTTTTTAGAGTTGATTTGTGTATCTCTATTCCTTAAAAAATCAAAAGAGCCAGCTCTGGTTTTCAGTAGCACATTTTACTGGGTAGCTTCTCATTCATTCATTCAATTACCAAGCAGGCACTTAATCGTGAAGTGCGGAAAATCAATTTATTGAAGCTAAAGCAGTATTTCAAGTTCTGGCAGCCTTTTACCGAAAGACCATACATTGTAAAAAGGATTAACTGCTTAGGCAATTTTCACATAATTCCATTGCTGTGAAGAGATTTTTGCAGACTTACTTTATCTGAATTAATAAATGTATCTTGATGTCTTAAATATTTCTTTCATTTCTGAAGAGTTTTATGAAGATAGTCTGGGGCTAGATAATTTGGGCAGACTAGCAGTGTTGCCAAAAGCTAAAGTTGTTGAACAGTTTCAAGTGTAAGAACCTGTTCTCATTCATTTTGAATTTGCTAAACTTAACTGTTGACCAAAGAGGTTTCCACAGTGAGTCTTGTCTGGGGATGTTTTTTTTTTTAAAAGTTCAGCTGTCTTCAGGAACATCTGTTGGCTGAAGTAATGTTTTGGTGCTCTTTAAGAAGCTTTAGCCTTCTGTCTCTTTCTATCTGTGCAAAAGTTACTATGACAAGCTTTCTGATGCATGGAGCTTGTGCATGAATTGCAGCTTGTTAGAGGCTGGTGTTATTGGTTTTGTATTCCAGTAATGCTGATCAGCCTTGGTCCCCTTGCAGCTCTGTGACACCAGCTGAGCTGGACATCTGCTGTCCTGGCAGAGAAGTTGCACATCTCTCCACAGGCCTGCAGCTCTGCTTCCTGCTGAACTGAGAGAACTGGAGAAGTATTATAGTGTTAAGGATACTGGAATGAAGCAGTTGAAAATTAACCTTTAGTTTTGAGAACTTGAATTGAGGGCTAGTGCTGTGGGCCCATGGAGAAAAGCAGTGGCTGAGCCATGCTGGCCAAATTTGAAAAAGAGAACAAGGTGTAGATGTGTGTGAGATGGGTTCAGGGTGATGCAAACAGCATTTGTCCTCGGAAACAGAGGTGCTGAAAGCAGAAGCTTGTGTGGAGCTGTTGGGCTCCACAAATATGAAGAAAAATCTATTTGGGAACTCACCTTTTAAAAAGGCATGAGGTGAGACTGTGCAAGAACCTGAGGTATTTGGATCCATAACGAGCATTAAGTTCGACTTATTTAAATGTGTAATATTTCTTTGTTAAGTTTTGATATATAATACTTGGAAAGAATGCTTTGTATTGATTGCACACTATCTTGATACTTTTTGTTTTAGGTTAAAAAAGAAGTCGGTGATGTCAGCATACTAATCAACAATGCTGGTGTAGTAATTGGGAAGAGATTTCTTGATTGTCCAGATTCACTTGTAGATAAAACCATGGAAGTGAACACAATGGCACACTTCTGGGTAATACCTGTATTTTGCATATGCATACTAAGACATCCTTTCAACGTGTTTTCAATATTAATTTTGCCTTTTGGAATTGAAGAAAATGTGCAAGGATATAGACCTCTTTGGAAGTTCAGTCAGAAATTATGCAAGAATTATTTGCTTTGAAGTCTAAAATTTTTTAAAAGTGTGGAAGAATAGGTTCTTTAGGAATCTCTAGTGTAGGCAGGTGGAAGCACTTCACATTGAGAAATTCTCTTAAGAACTGAAGTCTACCATCTGCTAAATTCTGAGGCTAGTCATATGTTACAGTCTCCTTAATAATTGACATGAAGAGGCCCACCCTAATAATTGCTGCCCCTAGTAACAGAAGTGTTCAGTTCTACCTCAGTTTTTCTGTTCTGTTAGTGTTCTAGTTGTCCTGTGGCTGTGATTTCAGTAAGCAGCACCACATGTTCTGATAATCCTTTTAGGAGTAAGTGAAGCTTTTGTCTAGATTGAGTAACCTGGTGTGTTTTTTCTTCCTTTCAGTGAAGACAGGTCACCTACATGATATTTCTATCATAAAGAATTGTAAAAAAAATATTCAGTCATGTTTCAGTTTATTTAGAAAAAAATTTAATCACGAAGATTTAATGAATTTAGTAGAAGGAAAACATGAATTTAAAAATCACTGCCATTTCACAAAATTTGCAGTGAACACTTAATTCTTATTTGAAAGAAACTTCATGACTAGATTAGGGTATATATTTAGCTTTCATCAAGTTACCATCTGTCTTTGGTAGTACTGGTGGGGTGAGAACTCCCCATTTAAATAGCTGAAGGTTAGAGTTCAAACAACAAGCTCCACATACATACACACATACATCCTTTTCATAATGGAAGGGGGAAAGCTTATTTAAAGTGTGGGAGAAATTCTCTAGAATCAACAGACACCTTCAAAATATTATGCCACGTAGCTTACTTAGTAAAATGTTACGTTGCTACTCTGATTTGCTTTGCAGACATACAAAGCCTTCGTCCCAGCAATGATTGCCGCTAACCATGGACACTTGGTTAGCATAGCAAGCTGTGCAGGACTGTGTGGAAGCAGTCAGCTTGCAGGTAGTGTATTAAAGCTAATAAGTTTGATTTTTTTTCTAAACTCTGCAATCAATATCCATGGGGAGATGGGGGTGGGGGGAACAAACTTTGATTTTGAGTTTCTAGATCTTTCTGTAGCAAGTAGTCAGACTTTCAAAACAGCCAACCTTAAACAGACCATTTCTTTAAAAAGTGTTTTCCAGAAGCTCAGCAGTGCTGTGAAACAGGTTTTTCTGCCAAGGCAGAAGGATCTAGAAACCATATAGAACTTCGGAAGCTGAGAACCTCAGTGTTGTTAAAATTTACTTGCAGGTTTCTGATAGGGAAGAGGCCACTTTAGATTTACAGGAAGCTCAGAAGGCATTTCTGAAACATGCATACAAAGAGGGAGGAATATGAAATAAGGTGGCATAACAGTAAAAGAAATCTGGCTCCAAGGGAATGATAATAAGTACAAATTGAGTTTCAAGTTGAAACCACATTAGAGAGTCTTGAAAACATGAGTTTGAGGTATAATAAGTGAGTGCATGGATTTAAAGAAAAAATGGTATGCAAAAATAATTTTGTTTACTGTTGTTCGTTAGAGAGTGGAAAGGTGGTAGCAGGGATGACTTGAGAAACCCTCTGTCTGCCAGCCTAGAGCACCAGTTGATTTAGGAGAGGAAAGAAAAGGAATGAATCACATCAAAAGCAAATTTTAACCTAATCCTGAAAATCATTCCTATTCTCATATGAAGTGGTATAGTATTGGACAGCAAAGCTTAATTTGTAAATTTAAATATTTAACTGCAACTAATGTTTTATTTTACAGATTACTGTGCGAGTAAATATGCAGCAATTGGTTTTGCAGAGTCTATTGATCTGGAGATGAGAGCTCTGAGAAAGACTGGTGTTAAAACCACAATTGTGTGTCCTTATGTCATTAACACAGGAATGTTTGATGGTGTTCAATCCAAGTGAGTAAACTCTTTTGAGATTTTAATAAAGGTTACATTTTTAGCATGCTATAAAACCCTATTTCCTTTATGGAAAAACATGAGCCAGGCTTTTATCTGCTTGTATTATTTTTAGGGCTTCAAATGTGTGTTAACAGTGCTATCCAGTGACTGGGCAACTGAAAAGGCCTAGGTACTTTACTGTTCATTTAAGCTGAAAAGTGAAATATAATTGGTGTCCTTTCCTCTGCAGCAGCCGAATGCTCCATTTGTCCTCTCTGGTTTCTAAATCCCTATTCTCCTTCTGAAATTGAGGGCATAGCTTTGCTCATTATGCATGTATAATGACAAAGTTTAGGAGCCAAACAAAGGTCTGGTGTGTTTTAATATGAGATCTGTTTTTTTCTTATGAGAGGTCATACGGGGGAAAATAACAATATCCACTCATTCTAACAAAATGAAGATTCTGTTATTCATAGGACTTGGGTTTTTCTTTCTTTTTTTAGTTGAATAACTGCAAAATTGAGAGTTTTTTGAATAAATTGTGAATCCAAATCAATTTGTATTATAGCAATAAATATTTTCTTTTTCAGGTGGCCACGTATGCTTCCTATGCTGGATCCAGAGTATGTGGCTGAGAGGATAATCAATGCTGTTCGGCAGAACCAAGAAGTCTTATTCATACCACGTGCCATTTATGTTTTATATTTTTTAAGAAGGTAAGTTATGTTTTTTTTCCCCTCTCTCTCTTCTCTCTGGGGATGCTTAAAGTGTAAGAGAGGCTTTTACTTATTGGTGTGAATTTTCATGAAGTTATGCACATTTTTAGAAGGGTTTTTTTTTTCTGTTTGTTTGGGTTTTGGGGATTTTTTTAATTGTTTCTATGAGTTCAGTCTACCATTGGGCCACAGAACAGTGACAAATGTCTAACTGTGCCTTGCTGATTCCATTGGGGTGCAGTTTTACTGGGGCTGTAGAGACTGGGCCTTCTTCTCCATAACTGCATATCAGAGAATTATTGGTTGGAAAAGACCTCTAAGATATCAGAGTCCAGCTGTAAACCCATCTGGTGTCTTGCCTCAGCATTTGGGCCCTTTTGACTCTGTTGCAAGCCAGCTTGGAATACTGATCTGTCTAATAACTCAGGCTGCCAGATGAGAGTAAATGATTTTTTGAGAGGACCAGTGGGTCTATAGTCTAATGAGTGTATTACCTTTGCCAGTATTAGCCAGGTTAAATTAATCCTGTGATAAAACTGCACTACTCTTCTGATGTCTCTTTTTTTTCTTTTTATTTTCTTCTTCCATGCCCTTACCTTACAGCTTCCTACCAATGAAAGCAGCTGTTCTCCTTTTAGACTACTTTGGAGTCCTTGATCTCATGAGTACCTTCAAAGGTCGACCAAAGAAGGAGTGAAAAAGCACAAAATTCAGAGACCAGCAGCTCTAAAGTGGATGTTGTTTAAAGGTGGTGGTGGGAAAAGTTTTCTTCACTAGCAGCTGTGAACTTGGTGCCTCATGTCTCAATAGTAACAAGATTTTTAAGAGTTGCTGTATAACTGGCTCTTAATCAACAGCTTTCATCTGAACTTTTTTTTTAGTCCAGTGAATTGTTTTCTTTTCACGTCATTATGAAACTACATTATTTGAAGTTAGTTGCTTTGGTTTATAATGCCTTAAGTATGATCCTGCATCAAAAAACAGTAATTGGCAACTTTAGGGGGAAGAAAAGACCAAGAAACTACATGTATTTAGCAGGTAGTCAGAAAAGCCTGTAGTGGATTTGGCTTTTTACTGCCATTCAGTGAACCATGAGGATGGGCTGTACTGCTGGTACTATTACCATTCCCTAGTAAGCTGAGGAATTCAAGAATTTCCTCAAACAACAGATTCTAACTCTTACAACTGAAAATTTTGTGAGATACAAATATGCACTGTGTTGGTGAAAAAAAACAACTGCATTTATTAATTTTTGGAGGTGTGATCTCTCAGCTCACTGATGACAGTGGATATTGGGACAGGGACAAGGAAGGATATGTAAATTAAGCATTTGTGCTGCTAATGTACATTGTGCTTAATTTATTTTAAAAGCTAGTACCACGACTGCAACTTTGTAACAGAAGTCATTGTATCTTTTAAGTACAGTATGTTAAGAACTACAGTAATTTCACGACCACATGGCGCACCCTTTTGTCTAAAATTTTCCCCTGAACCCAGAAGTGCACATTATAATCCGGTGTGCCTTATCTGATCTACAAAGTTGGGGCATTTGCCACCCCAGAAGTGTGAGCCACAATGCGGGGGCGGTGCTGCGGGAGCGCTGAGTAGCGAGGAGGGGAGGGAGCGGGCGGCCACGGCCAGCAGGAGCTGTGCGAGGAGGGAGGGAGCTGCCGCCAGCCCCGGCATGGGGGGAAGAAGAAGCTGCAGGCTGCCGCAGCCCAGGCTCTGGGGGAGGAGCCGCCAGCAGCCATGGCAGCCGAGCCGCAAGTGGAGCTGCACCAGCCAGCACTGGGTGGGAGTGCGGCCACCAGGCAGGGAAAGCCTGGACCTGTGGCTGCGCGGTGGTAGCCAGGAGCTGCGCCAGCTGGTGCCGGGGGCGGGCAGGAGTGCAAGGGCCCGCGGCAAGGGGAGAGCACCTGGGGCTGCGTTTAAAGGCTACGCCAATCTGTTAAAAATGTTTGCAAACTGACCACCTGCCAGTAAATTGTTACTTTGTTACTTTGTTGCACGTGGCGCAGCTCCTTGCTGCAAAAAAAAAAAAAATAAAAAAAAAAAGTGCAAGGGGGGGTAGCACCGCCCAGCCCCCGATCCCAGCCTCTGGCAGCCGCATGGCTCCTCGGGACCGCCCAGCCCCCAGTCCCAGCCTCTGGCAGCCGCATGGGTTCCTCAGCACCGCCCAGCCCCCGGTCCCAGGCCACGGCAGCCGTGCGGGCTCCGCGGGACCACCTAGTTCCCGGCCAGCGACAGCCACACAGGGAGAGAGGGAGCGGGCAGCGCCGCGCCACCCCGAGCCACCCTGAATCGCAGCAACCCCGAGGTGTGAGCTGTGTCCGCCCCGAGCCCCACCTCGCCAGTCGGGGGTGGGCGGGAGTGCTGGGCCCTGTGCACGGCAAGGGCCCTTGGGACTGCGTTTAAAGGCTACACCAATCTGTGAAAAATGTTTGCAAATTGAGCACCTCTCAGTAAACCCCAAGATTGCGGGATTCCGTTACTAATTGGTTACTTTGTTGCGCACAGCACGGATCTTCGTGGCCAAAAAAAAAAGTGCGCCTTATAGTCCGGTGCGCCTTATCTGATCTACAAAGTTGTGAAAGTTGCCAACTCCCGGGGGTGCGCCTTATACTCCGGTGCGTCTTATGGTCGTGAAATTACTGTATTTTAAATTTCCATCTCCTGAGAAGAATAAACTTTTTTTATAAAGCGTGAGACTGCCAGTCTAGGTGGGCTATTCAATGTCTTGTCAACAAAGGCAACGAACTACTAAAAGCAAGAGTGTTGCCTTGTATAAATAGGGGTTTCTCTCAGGATTATTTCAGAAAGGAATGATGCAGACAGAACTGAACGGTATCATTACAGCCATCCTTTGAGTAACATCATAATATTTTGCTTCTGAGTTGGGTGACAGGTTGCCTTGAATCTACAAAGACTTGTTTTTCTTTCCCTTCACTCTTAGGACTGTCCATTTATTTTGAGCATGTGCTGAAGAGGCATTGCCATTTTTGACAATGGATGCTTAGAAAGCTACCTTAACTTTTGTAATCCGTAATATGAAAAAGGAAGCTTATGTGTATATCACTTCTGTACATACTAAGTCTACTTCAAGTCACAGTTCTCTGCTAGCGATTGGTACAGCAATTGAATCAGTATGGAGAAAAAAAGAGACTTTTAAAATGAGAAGTCTTTTTTTTTTTCTTTAAATGGTGGCCTAGAAACTACCTTCATTTCCCTTGTCTGTACAAATAGTAAGGTTTATTAGCAGAGAAAAGTCTTGTGTATGTCTAAGGCTGGAAACTCCACAACCTCTCTGGGTGACCTGTTCTAGTGTTTGTTCACACTCTGTTTCAAAACAAATAAATGAAAGTTATGTGTAAATTGAATGTACTTTTTTTCATGTCCTTTCAGAGGATACCACTGAGCGCCTGAGTTTGTGTTTTACACCTTCCTTTTATGTACTTATACACAATGAGGCTGAGCCTTTTCTCAAGACTAAGCAGTCCCAGAAATCTCAACCTCTCTTTGCGTGGCAGGTGCTCCAGTATTTTAATCATCTTTGCAGCCCTTCACTGGCCTCACTGGGTATATGCAAAAACTAGTTATGAGTATTTTCACATCTCTTAGAGACCCATTTCTGTACCTGACTGAGCATGCATAGTATGTCATACAGAGCTGCAGTAGAAAATCTCTGCTTGCTAGCTGTCTTAGAAGGAGTACACAAATAATGGCTTTTATATAAATGTGCTGCTACCACATTTAATATTGTGGTCACTGGTAAATTACATCATGTGGCTGGAGGATACCAGCCTCTCCTGTGGTGGTTTTTATCTTCCCCCATCTCCTATGATGGCAGGACAGATATGGAGTTGTAGCCTGAAGGGCAGACAGCACACGTCCTTCCCCTATATTCAGGAGGCTGCATGGAGCAAGTGTTTGGATCTTCAACTGAGATATAAATGTCTTGAGATAAAAGGTGGCTTACTTCCAGCACAACAGTGATCTTGACTGATTACTTTCCTGATGCCAAAAGAGAGTCTTTCCTTCTGCTCTCGGCAAGAAAACTCATGGAAGGATCACTGTGACAACCAAACAAGAAGATAAAACTTGAAAAGGAAGAGCATTTCAGTTGTGACAGGATAATGTCTGACTATTGGATGGTAAATCAGGCAGTACCCACAAAAGAATTGGTTTCAGGGCCAGTGCTTGAAATTTTAAATAGTTTCTCCCCAAAACTGACAGCCCCAAATTTTTTTGGGATGGTGCCATTGGCCTTATAATCATGGTTATGGTGATTCAAAGGCAGTCAATAGCATCCTGTATTTCTTTTCCATGTGAGATTATATTCCTGTGGTAGTAGAAATCTTGCTGTCCCCTAATGCTTCAAAACATGGAGAACACAGTGCCAAGAAAAATTACCTTGATTAAATCCTCTGAACAAGATTGAGATGGAAAACAACAAAAAGCCAGCAGCTGAGATACAAGCTCCATTATTATCTTATGAATGTGGAATTCTTACCCAGGAGCTATGTGCAACCTGCTTGGAATCTGGTGTTCATGGTGGTCTGGTTTCATTTTAGGAAGGAGCCCAGCAGGTACCTCTTCTCTGGTAACCTTCCTTGGAGCAGCTGCTCTTCTGAAGAAGTCTTGCATACTTTGCTCAGGAGCTGTTCAAAGCCATAGGTTTTGTAAAATAAGCATTTTTAACAATGTAACTTCACTTTTTCTTTGCTGAGACAGTCAAGAAAAATGGGTTTGGATACATAGTTATTGGATATTCTAGGAAAATGCAGGGTTACTGTCTCTCAGGTGACACTTAAAAATGTGTTATCAGTGCTTCAGTAGGTGGGGGAGCACTACGAGCAGGGACTTCTGTCCACTCACTGTATGGCACACTTTCTCTCTTGTCTTAGGTGTCTCTAGCTTGATGATATTTTTTCTGCCTTTCAAAGCCACCAAGCTCATAGCCTGAAGTTTTGTGAGAACTTCACAGATGGCCTATGGCTGAGGAAAACATAGCGCTGTCTAGGGAAGAGAGGTGGAAAGAAATTCCACCTTCTTCCTTTGCCCTTCGCAGTATCACACTAAGGAGATGAGCATCTTCAGGACAAGACAAGACAAAGCTGTGACAAAGGCATAAGTTCTATGCCAAGGTGCCTTGTGATGTTGCATCTGCTGGGTAGTTACTGCTCGATTAAAACAAACCTTGGTTCTTGGTACAGCTGTGTTGAGAAATGTCACCCCTTATCCAAGGTCATGCATAACTACATCTAAGGAAACCTTGTTCTGCAGGACTAGTAGTGGAGTAGCCTTCCACAATCCCTGGCCAGGGGGGAAGAACCCCAAGACGTATTTTGGTTCTCCATGACTTGGGATCCAGAGGTAGCAACCCCGGCTTTGGCCACAGAAGGAAGAACAGAGACAGAACACCAACAGCAACACTGTCAGCCAGCAGCAATTAAAGAGGTTCTTGCTGAACAAGTTTGGCCTATTGGTACCACAAACTTCATGCTTGGAAGGTGCCAGGGTCTAGGCTATGGAACCTGGGTGGTGGTGCAGTCCCCTGGGCAGGTACCTCTATTAACTGTAAAGGTAGCTTGCTCAGAAATTAATGCAAAGTGATATATGATAGCTGAGGCATCTGTTGAGCACATAGTCTTTAGTGATTGTTCCCCAGAAATGGGAGTTCCTGTTGGAAGATTAACATGGAAGGTCTTCTCTATATTAATTCTAGAAAACATTGCAGTATTTATTGTCTGCATATTTCTGGCGTGATAATGATTAACCCTGAAGCACACTCACACATTGCACCGTGCACAGCTAATAAAGTTACAAAACTGATTTGAATCATGCTACAGTTGTTGCAGAATCTGTGTTCTACCTGTGTTTTGGGGAGCTTCTAACAAATTGAGAGCTGTCAATTCCAAGTAATCACATCTGTCAAGGGTGTTGTATCCAGAAAGAGCAAATATCACTAGAATAGCCAGTGAGGTGCTTGTTTGAAATGTTTCCTTCAGGAAGTATGTAATTTCTACCCTCTGGTATTTAATCGATCTTTAACAGAGGACAGGAGTAATTGACAAGGTGCCTAATTGAAGTTTCTGTGTTAAAATTTCCTTTAAAAAGGAATACCAAGTTAATTCCACCAAAAAGAAAATAAAAATACTTGAAGCAGTTAGAGCCTGCTGTAGTAATTATCTCCACCAGCAGCAAGAGGCAGAAATCTGTTTCCAACCTTGCTTCTGAGCCAAGGACTTGGAAGACAGCTATGAAACCAGTTTATTCAACATTTATTTTTTTCCACATTGACAATGAAATGTCTGACTGCCATCTTTCATGCTTTTTGATCCAGATAATTTTTATCTGCAATGACATGTGTAACAACATTTTAGCGATTATGGACTGGTCTTTAGCATTCAAGTAATTGAAAAAACAAAGTATCTTTGCTTTTAATTTGTGTGTGACTGTAACTCTGCCTGTCTAAATGGGTCAGGTTTTCAGCTCCCATTCAAAGGGGAGAGAGCGCTTAAACAATCACTTCACATTCAAGAAATAATGTCCTGACATCTGCTTTTTCCTAGATTTGGAAAGAGGCAGCTACATTTGTTGGAAAAGAACTACAGTATCCAAAGTGGAAAACCCTCTCAGAAAAGAAGGCTGGAGGAGGGATTAAAAAAGTGAGGAACTTTAATTCACCAGTTCAAATGGGAGTTCTCTAAATATGTGGAGAGTGCAAAAGAGGGAAAGGTGATATTTGTGGTATTGTTGATGAGAAATTGGTTGGTATATGGTCTCCTTGTGGGATGTATCAGAAGACTTCTTTTTGGTCCACAGCATTCTTGAAGGCTGGATCAGTTTTTACTGTTCTAGAGAATTTCCTGACCTAAAATAGGGGTAGGTTTGCATTGTGTCTCACAAACAAGGTATTTTGTAAAAAGGATAAGCAAATTGGAAGAGCAGAATATATATAGAGAGAGGATATATATAACCATACAAATATATAAATATATAAATATAAAAATATATATTCATACACCAATTATACATATATGAAGTATAATGTTTAAATTTTGTTTTGCTTCTGCATGCACAGAGGTATAAAGAGGCAGACAGGAAGGTTTCCAAGCCCATCCCTTTTAAAAATCTTTTCAACTAGTTTTTGCAATTTAGTGTACTGTAGCAGGCTTGAGATTTACATCTGAAGCTGGGTAATGACTTGTCTGTCAGATTAAATAACGTCTTATAGTAAGTATTTTATGGGGTAGCACCCTGACTGCTAGGAACCTAGACTAAGGAGACAGTGGCATGTTCACAGCATTTATTTTTTTTTCAGCCAGCCACAAGCTTAGTCTTTTTAACATTATTTTTCAGAACATGGCACAGAAACAATGGATTTTTCACATCCACAGGAAGAGCTGTTGCATTATTTCCATTGTGAAGGCCTGTCATGTATTATTCTCTTGTATGTATATGCTTTCTTGTTTTGTTGTATTACAGCAGAAAAAGCCACAAAGACATAGCAGGAATATCTATCCATGTTCTCCACCTGAACTGTAGATTGATTTGTTTGGGGTTTTTTGTTGTATTTTTTTTGTTTTTTTTTTTTAATTTTTAATAGTGTTGTCTTAAAATCCAGAAAGTAGAAGTCCAAGGAGATCAAGAGAGCAAGCTAAGGGATTTGCTCAGGGTTCATACAATTCTTTGAGGATTTTGAAGGGGATAGAATAGAGCAATAAACTATGCCTTTACAACCAAATACAAATTCTCATAACCATGTTGAAGCACATGATACTGCTACTTTGAAATCCAGGAAATCACCCCAAGGAAATCTATTTCCATTCTTACATTCCTGCATGTAAACCATTAGACCTTCTGTGGTGGCTAACGAAGTTCAGGATTCATTAGGGCTTCATGCCTGTGTATTCCATTAAACCTGTTTTGGGAGACATTCTGCCACAGGACTGGTCTCCAGATTTTACACATCTACTAATGTTTTTAGGATTTTTTCACATCAATAGATACATGAATCTTTTAAACTGCAAGCCAAATATAATCTGAATAAACAATGACTTGAATTGAGGAACGGACTTAGAAAATGTGGTAACTAAAATAGTCTTTTCCAGAGACTGGGGTCAAAGAGTGCTAAAAGGCTGTTTGTTCCTAAATGGGGAAAGTAAGTGTCCTTTTTCTTTCCCCACTGTAAGCAGGCAAGAAGCTTTTATTTTTTTTGGGATGCTTTGATAATATCTGCTAATTAGGGGCAGAATGGTCCTGCAACTTTCATCAAGCAAGTAGTCAGGGCACTGCGTCAGTAGTGACTTAGTAGCACTTCAAGATTTCTGGAAATTCCTTGGCTTTTATCCTATTGCCACTCCCTAGCTGGACTGTAAGACTTGGATGGAAAATTTTAAGAACCTTTGTATTTTGCCTGCATAGAGAAAGGACTGCTATAAATTGACTACTGTTACCTTGGATATTTTTAGAGATCAGAAAAATGGATTGATTGTAACTGGACTATAGTTTCTTCAAGTAATTGCCTCTTAACATAACTAATTTTCTTAAGAGAAAAAGATAAATAGCTATAAACTTACATACATATATGTTATGCTTAACTTTAAATTACAGTTAACGTAATGGTAAATAGTTAGCTTCAGTTATATGGAGACTTCCAACACTAAAGGGGTTGATGGTTTGGAAAGAATTTGAGGTAGAAAGACAAAACAAAGGTAAATCACAAGTCAGCACAATGCCGATAATAATTATATTTAAGATTTGTATATGCTGTCATGCAACTAAGCACACACAACTTAGCAGTGGATTTCTACTGAGGCTGGAATGGGATTAGAGTAGGCAACACTTGGAGAGGTGTGTGCATCCTTGCGTTTACTTTGCTGCAGATACATGGATATTTGCATTCTGCATGAGGTGATCATTAGTTCTGTGTGTAAGAACCTCAAATAGCACCAAGTCCAATGTCTGCTATTCCAGACAATGGAATATCTTTTGATATTACTAATGTGGAATACTCACAGGAAAATGCATGAAGGAATGCCTTTGAGTAACTCCCCTGTTTGTTTTTCAAACAATATGCTTACCATAAGACTAGATTGAAGGCTTATTGAGACATTATATGAGCAAACCTGGCTCATATTGGGATTTTGCCACATCCTTGGATCTTCCCCCACAAAAATGTTAATCAGACATCAGACTTGTTCCAAAATAAGAATTGATAGAAATAGCCTTGTTTGTTTACCTTGGTCCTGTCTGGCTTTGCCACAATGAGAAGTTACACAGATATGTAACTTTGAATAATCCTTTTTGGCTCAGTTTTATCCACCCTAGATGACATTGAATTTAACCATCATTGTGCAACTGTTGGTTTGCAAGAGAGTTTTGGCTCAGAAGAAGCTGACAAACATGATGGTAAGAAATATCTGTTTGCAAAGGGTGACCTGGATAACCAGTTAACAGGAGCTGTGACACTGCTGCTCTCCAAATGCTGGTTCTTCCTTAGGGCCACAAGAGAGGCTTGGGGGTGATCTCCTCACAGTGCTCATCAGCAGGGGCAGTTGGTGCTGCTGTTGCTGAGAACAGGCAGCTGGTGTATGCATTAATGCTATACACTGTGCAGGCTGGGGCAGAGTGGGTGGAAAGCAGGCTGGTGGAAAATGACCTGGAGGTGCTGGCTGACAGCAGCTGAACATGAGCCAGTGTGTGCCCAGGTGGCTGAGAGGGCCAATGGCATACTGGCCTGCATTAGCAGTAGTGTGGCCAGCAGGACCAGGGCAGTGATTGCCCCCCTGTACCCAGTGCTGGTGAGGCCATGCCTCGAGTCCTCTGATCAGTTCTTGGCCCCTCAGATCACGAAGGACATTTTGGTTCTGGAGTGTTTCCAGAAAAAGGCAACAGAGCTGGTGAAGGGTCTGGAGCACAAATCAGATGAGGAGTGGCTGAGAGAGCTGGGGTTGCTTAGCCTGGAGAAAAGGAGGCTCTGGTGGGGCATTATTGCTCTCTGCAATTACCTGAAAGGTGCAAGGCAGGGAGCTGGCCTCTTCTCCCAGGTAACAAACGTCAGGATGAGAGCACACAGCTGGGGGAGGTTCTGGCTGAACATCAGGAGGAATTTTTTCTTAGAAAAAGTTGTTAAACACTGAATGCCCGGGAGGTGGTGGAGTCATCATCCCTGGCAGTGTTTAAAGAAAGGTTGGATGTGACAATGCCATGGTCTAGTTGATATGGTGGTGTTTGGTCATAGGACTCAATGACCTTACAGGTCTTATCCAAGCTAAAAGATTCTGTGATTCTTTGACTGTTAAGGTGAAGAAGATATGAATAAACACTGAATAAAATAGTCAAAAAGGGGCATGGATCACATAAGTTAAAAATTATTGTAGTAAACTAACATTGGTTTGTATCTCTCAAACAGTCTCTGTTTGTAAAAGACATTTAGATTTGCCACCTAATGACAATAGGTTTTCCATGGTTTTTTTCCCTAGCAGCTGATTGGACATGTGGATATGTAGAGCCTGGCAAAGTTTTCCATGTGGTTTTTAGTTTTCCTTCTGTCTTTCTCTACCACCACCAATCCAGAAAACAGTAATCTGAAATAGCAAGATTTCAGAATTATTTTCTTGACCTCATATATTTTTCTGGAACAGTCTCTCTGATTGGAATATCCCTTACTTTTCAGGTCACCCACAGGAAAACAGTGAAGCATCCCTTAAGAGCATTTTTCCAGTTACATTGTACATGAGCCATTCACCAACTGATTATCTCTTAAAGACAGCTTTTGAGCAAAGCCTGTGGAAAGCCCTGTCATGAGTAAGCAGTTGCATAAGGAAGTTTTTTAGCAAGCAAGATCTCAACAGGCATTTTTGAAATCATGGTAGTATCTGTGCAGCATCTAATAGCAGCAAATCGAAATGTGGAAGCACAAAAATTCTCCCAGCTGCAGAAGACAATTCTCCTGCCAGTCTGCCTCGACAGTTCACTGTTGCTTGAGGAACTGCAGCCAAGCCAACACTTTCAGCACTTCAGCAGGTGATTCACCAGCAGCTGAGTCATTCCTGTCCAAAGCTAGCACATGCAAAACCCAGGGAGGGGTGGAGGGCTGGGGAAGGGAAGCACAACAAAACTTCCTGCACTAATTCATGCCATGTGGGAATGACAGCCCGTAGGCCTGCAGCTTTGTTTGCAAAACATTGTTTACAATTTTTATTATGAAGTCCATAGGGAAGGAGAGTTAATTTTATTTAACAGTTCATCATCATTACACAAACCGTTGTTCTGAGTTTAGCTTCAGAAAACAGGAAGCAATACTCATGATTAGTTAGTCAGACCTTTTTTTGCAGGCTTGTTGTTAAACAATTAGATGGGAAAATTGGAATTGAACCCACTGACATGCAACTGGAGTCTTTTGGTGTTAGAGGTCTCTCTGGTGAGCCATAGAGGATGTGAGCTGTTGCAGCCTTGACTCATCACTTTGGTTGGTGGTAACCCAAGCTCACATGGGAGGTCACTTGGCTTAAAGCTCCGTAACTGAACAGAAGGGCAGCAATCACAAATGACTATCTGTAAGCAGATGCTGCTTTGTGCCCGAGGCTCACCTGTCCCAGTGCTTGCACAATCACTTTGTTTAAGCGGGAAATTATGTAAGACCAGTCACCACCCACACAGAAGCTCTTCCCTTCAAGCTGCCTTGTTAGCCAATGTGAGCAGTCCAGTGAAAGACCCAGCAAGTGTAAAAACTGGTGGAAGGTTCGAAGTGAGCTGTCCCTAGGCAATTGCACAGGATAAAAGGAGTAGAGTCTCTTAATTTCACATTAGTGACCTTTTGACAGCTCAGCCCTTCAATTTATCTCACCATACAATGTGTTGTCTACTAATCATGGGCACCACTTAAAAAAACCCCCAAAACCCCCTAGTAATTAGTTGCTTTCCATGTTCTGCAATGAACAATTAAAACAACAAACTTCGCAACATAAAGGTACACAGTTGATTATTAATTAACATACAGTGCAGAAAAACCAAATTTACAGGCTGACTAATGTTTCAGATCACTTGGCTGCAGTCAAGATAAGTCTCAATAATCACTTTGATCTGTAGTTTCCACAGAACAGGAGCATCTACTGCACTTCCACCATGCAATCTGGGTTGAAAACAATTTCTGCCATCGAGGGTAGAGGTGAATAAAGTGGACACACTTGTCTTCTCAAAGGCAAGATTTGGGTTTACCTCAGGACAAGAAAACTGGACTAGAACTAGGCTTGAGCTTCCCAAAAAAAGCCTTTTCTCTAAAGGAACATGAGTAGAGGCAAAATATTCCTGTATCTTCTCTTTTTATGCACCAACTTTTCCAGATGAGAGACTTGAATTTAGCATATGGTACAACTTCTTGAGGAACTTGGATGAAGGTGTAAGAACATGAGGAGTGTGATATGAACAGCTAAAGGTCAGAATTTAAGATGTATCAAGTGGTTGGGTATTTCCACACCACAAGTATAGCCTGAGACATACCTAGAGAGCCAACAGACACGGGGAAGAAACACTGCCTAGAATCAAAGATTTCCATTCTGAAAAAGATTGTCTGAAACTCATAATGTCTGGGCGTGGGTCTATGACTACAAGAGTCCTGTGGGGATGCCACATATGTACAAAAAACAAGGCATGGGCTGCACTATGCCCCATCCATGTGCTCTAACAGAACACATCATCATTGGTGATTGATGCTCCTGGCGATTTGCTGAGTGGGGAACTTCAATACCACAGGTGCATATGAACTTCTAAAAGTTATTCAAAAGAATAATGTATCTATAGCCTAGGTGTGCATTATGTTAAAAAATCCAGATTTTACATTGGTAATAAAATCCCTCTACTAGAGGATTTTTTTAAAACATAAAAACATTTATTCCATACTAAAGTCTGCAGATACTCTCAAATATTCTTTTTTCCATTCTCTCTCTGCTTGCTTGTACTTATCTTCACAAATTACACTTAGCTTAATAAAATTCAAATATTTTAAACAGGTTTTAAAGACAGGAAAATTTACATTTGTGGATGTGATGGCTTCACAAGAGGGCAAGCATGCACATGATCACAGATATGCAGTGAACACTGATGTGTAAATGCCTACTTAGATTTAGGCTGGTTTCCTCTCAAGTTTGGGGGTTTCCTTTAACTTTTTCTTTTGGTGAGGGTTTTTTGGTTCTTTTTTTAGCAGAATGATGTTTAGAAGTTTGAACAATTAAACTGTTGGTATAGGTACAAAATACTTGTCTTAATAATAGGGTTAGAGATGGCCTATTTGGAAATGTCATTAGCTGCCATTACTTGCATATTTGTTGATTTGGGTTTTTTTTCAGCCCAGCTGGTAGAATATTGTCTCTGTGAAGAATTTAGAAGTTCTTTTTCTGTTTGTGGTTAATTAAATCTTAGCTGGCCTCCATAGCAGGGCAAAATTCAAGGCAAATGCTTAAGAAGCACCAAGCTACTGCCACACTTTTCTCTCAAGAATTAGGGATTTTTAGTACCTGAGGAAGAAAGGTACCAGTAATATGGTCTGCATAAATGTCACATTTCTTTAAGGGATGTATAGGAGGAAAACTTTGTTTATATTAACCTTAGTTGTAGTGCAGGAACTCTTTTTTAGGTCCTGCTGTTTCTGGGTAGGTATCATTCTCCCAGTGTCAAACAGCTTACAAGACTGCCAGGACAGCTTCATACCTTATCTTCATACCTTATTATGAAGGCAGGACCTTATCATGGCTTTTTTTCTCAGAGTAAAGCATCCAAAAGCCCTGTGTTTCACCCCCCATGATTCCACTTTATTGCTTCTACACTCATTCCCTTACCCAGCATATGCTGACTACTGTTTTGTTAGGTAGGGTCTCTCATGATGTTACATGAAATCATCTAGCAAACTGATATTAGATGTCACTACTTCAGCTATTGGAATAGGGCTTTGAGGTGCCAAAGGCTATGATTTGCATTTTGTTTCTATGACTAATTTTTAAGGTCATGTGGATAAATACTGTGGGAGTCAACATTATCTGTGAGCTACCAGACAGGTTACCTGTTAGCTAAAATCCAAAGCACACGATCCCTAATCCAAAATCCTCTGTGAAGAAAAGCATATCTCAAATACCACACACATTATCCAGTAGAGAAAAAGATGGAGGGAGGCACCTCCTTTTTCCTGCAATCTCTTTAGAGAAATCACAATTATAAAACATGGCCAACTTCTGTAGTACTTGGGGATACAGAGATAACTTCTTGTTCAGAGATGTTGAAACCTGTATTGAATATGTACTTTTGAAGAAACTCCACATATGCCAACACTTTCACTACCCACAGAAGGGTTTATGCATGTGAATGTAGCACAGTGAATTATTCCACTCGTTAGAAACCCCAGAAATTACTGTGAGACTGGAAGCAGAGTCCTAGGATGCCTTCTGGTGTTCTGATGATTTCCTACTTCAGCCTCTCTCTGGTGTTTATTGCTGATGAAATGAAAAGCAGCAAATAGGCTACCAAACAGCTCAGCTTTCTTGTCAAATGAATTTTTTTCCAAGCCTCAGGGATGGGCTGTGCTGGCAGCACAGTGCCAATCCCTTTCTTAAGGACTCAGAGTAGGAGCATCCCTTCAGCAAGCACTGTTGTGATCCCAGCAGAGCCACCCTTTTCCAGCAGGAAACCTCCCACCACGCTTTCCCCTCACAAACACTGCCTGAACCACAGAGCTTTGTAAGCACCAAATTATACTGCGCTAATAAAATTTCTCAGCAAAGTACCTGATTTGGCTCCATCTAGTTTGATGAAAAGAGGTTTATTAAGTCAATTTCCTTACCTAAGATTTGGTGAATATGTTCCTGCAATGCCACATGTTGAATGTCCTTCTAAAGGCCTGTGCAAGAACTTTTATCAACATCCCATGTCAGTCACATCTCACCCACAGTCCCTTACTGAACAGCAAATGGTTTTTCTCTTGGGTTGGTGCAGAATCTACCAATGTGAAAGCTGAACGGGGAATAAATCACAAGGAAAAACTTGCCCAAAGAATCACTCTCTACAAGTAAACAGCAATTCTAGACCCAAGAAAGGATGTGAACAAAACCAGACTGATCAATTGACATTTTGAATTAGCAAATTGCTCTGATTTTTAGAAACAGTGTCAGATTTTTGGGGCTTTACAGAGGCCAACTGGTAGCAATAATCATCAGCAAATGACCTCACCAGCACAACCAAAAATGACCAGCACCACTTCCAGACCTGTGCAAAATTGGGCTGATTTGTACTCATCTGGGTCAGAGAACGAGACTTCCCTGACTCAAGGAGCAGCTGCCTGTTTGCTAACATCCAGCTTTATAGCAGCTTTTCTGGCAGGCTGATCTCCTGCAGCTGCCAGACTGGAGGAGAAAGAGATACTGATGCTTTCTACCAACTCCTGGCTGGAAATTTTCTTACACCACAGAAAACTGAAGCATTTTGTGAACTCTTGGCTCACAGCAACGCTAAAAGAACGGAAGTGTTATTTATTATTACAATTGATTCTCAGGGTTTTGAACATTAAAAGCAAAAGGGTAGAAACTCAAAAACTGCTTTTGATGCAAATGTAGGTAAAGACCTACAAGTGAGCCTTTTCAGTGTTTTTCTGTTATTCATACACATATGCTTGTAGCACCCCATTGCACATCTACAACAAAATAGATGGGTACACTGTAAAGACTATTTAGACTGCCTAGCTGAAGACCATGGCTCCTTCTAGGTTCTATCTACTTCTGGTTGCTTGCCACCTCATAAAGCACAGCAGAGAGAAAACAGTCCAGGACATTCCTGAAGCGTGGAAGAAAACTTCCTTACACAGCTGATAAAGGAGCCAACCAGGGCAGACACCCTAGCTGTTTGTGAACAGAAAAGGACTGTTGGAAATCATTTGGGGTGTGCAATCATGAAATAAGTCTTTGAGACACAGAAAGGGGAGTAAATGGAGGGCGAGAAAAGAGATGTGTCCATCAGGACTGCTACATTGGAGATGCAGTGGACAGACTTTGGAAACAGTCCTGAAGGGCAAACAAGTCCAGGAAGGTTAGACATTCTTCAAGAAGGGTGTAGAGCACAAAGCTTTATGAGAAGCAGCTGAGGGAACAGGAGTTGTTTAGCCTGAAGGAGACTCCTTGCCCTCTGCAACAGCCTGAAAGCAGCTTGTAATGAGGTGAGAGTCTCACCTCCCAGTCTCTTCTGCCAAGTATAAAACAAGAGAAAAAGAGGTAAAAGCCTCATGTTCTGCCAGGGGAGCTTTAGATTGGAGACAAGGAAAATTTTCTTCATCAAAAGGGTTGTCAACCATTGGAAGAGGCTGTCCAGGGGAGTGGTGCAGTCACCATTCCTGGAGTTATTAGAAAGATGTGTAACTGTGGTGGTCAGGGATAGTGTTTGGTGATGGACTGGGTAATGCCAGGGTAACAGCTGGACTAAATGTTACAGCTCTGAGTTTAAGAAACACAGCCCTTGTGTGCTCATAGCTTTGAACAGCTAAGTCCTTTTTCAAGTACAGAAAGCCTCTTCTGACTTGTGAGAGCAGCTGTGACTTTAGCATTTGCTTCCTATATTTTCCTGCTTACTCAAACATTCTACATTGTCCCTTCCAGCCCAGGGATACAAGCGTGGCTGTAGCTCCACAGAGAGGTGCTCAGAGGCCCAGCTGGGCAGAAGAGCAATGGTCACCCCATTATCCCTTTACCATTTGGCATCTGGATCCATGCCCCAGGGTAGAGGACTGTATTAGCACTGGCGCTGGGGATCCCACAGAGGCACCTGCTGGAGGGAGGAAGAAGGGATATGGAACAGCAGTAGCTGTACAGAATGACTGTAGAGAAGACCATTCAAGCAGCACTTTTGAGAAAAATAAATTTTCTCCTGTTCACCTAGATCATAGCAGACTTCAGAGTTAATCCCTAAGGCTGATGAAATATTTCTTCCATAAATCACAGCAGTGCTGAGGTACAAACAATCAGCACCAAAGTGCAAAGTAGAACATGAAGCACTAGAGACTTCTGGGATCAAAGTTTCTGTCATCCATAAGCTTTTGATGTCTAAATACCACAATAGCCAACAGGTGTAGAACCCTCAAGGCCTGTTTATTTTCAATCTGAGAGTGAAAAAGGCTTTTCCAACAAATTGAACTGTCACCTTTAACTTAAAAACCACTTTAGTTTACCTGCCACAGATTAGTACCAAAACATGGCATTTCTTAGATTATCAGTAACATCCATTCAAATCCATTCTGCATTAGAAAAAATAGAGCCAGAAAGTACTCAAAGCTGATATTGCAGGCTATGGTAAATTCATAATGTTTCCCCTACCTAAGGGTTTGTCCTATTACCTTCATTCCATCCTTTTGGTACATGGATTGAAGCAAGCATGGTATGACTGACATATTCCAATGCAGCAACCTCATTCAATTCCACTATTTAATAAAAATGGGAGAAAATGCCACCCTACTTGTAATAGGCAAATACATTCACTGATCACTTCAACAGCTGCATGCAACTCCGCAGACAAGGACTGCTCAGAGATCCACGTTTCAGTGAAACAAAAATTTGAGATCCACATATGACACAGTAAAAAAACACTACCAGCACCCTATTTCCATGAAAACACTACTTTTTTTTTTTTTTTTTGGCAAAACCAATTGGAATCTTTTATCATCAATAAAAATGTTTAGATTCTTCAAAGTCAGGCTTGAGCTGCTGGTCCCTATTTCTATTAGTGTAAATTTGAGATGTGAAGCACTTTTAGAAATGAGGCATTGACTGAATACAGTATCTTGGGCATAATCTTTTCTGTCATTACACACCACCTTGTTACAATTGTTTTCCACGCTGACAGACACTAGCTCAATTTTGTTCTATGCAGAACGCTGTTGCGTTCTGCCAGTCACTTGACATCAAGAAGTGTTTGCAGTGCACAGCACTTTATTGAAGTAAAAGAGGCAAAGACATAGCTCAAGGGTAGTGGGACTTTTAAGAGCAAGTAATGATTGATGATTTTCAGAACCATTCTTCCAAAAAAGGATTTGGAGATAGGAGTCATCAAGGTAGAAACCTAAAGGATAGAGAAAAATTACTTACTCAAAATCTGATTGTTCGAGTTACTACATATGGTATATATATCAAAATAATTAAATTGAAATGATCCACTGCATTTAGTTAATACAAATGCAGTAATTCCCTCCTCTTCTTCATATCAAATAGGCTTCAATAAAAATTAAAACATTCTGAAGTAGTCTGCTTGTTTACTGTTTACTACTTTAATACTTATTTACAGAACTATTTCCTCCAGTTGTCTCAGATTCTTCCAAGAAAACAAAAGCCTGCAACAGTGTACTGTTTTTTCACACAATTACTTCTTTCATGACTATTTTGGAAGACCAGCTTGAAAGATGTAGATAGTTTTAATGCGAGTTAAGGGCTGTCTGCAAATGCATTAGAGCAGCGGAACATGTTGCACTCAATTCATCTCATCTGTTCTGCTAACGTTTTAGCAAAAGCTCATCTGTGCACATGTTCTTGAGTGTTCTTGCACATCACCTGAGTGCAAAAACGTCATTACAAGACCATGAAACAGACTCAGTGCAGCAGCAGATGCAACGCCCTGCCTTTCAAAAGCTTCAGCTAAATCCAAGGAAATTTTCAGCACTCTAGAGCTAGAGAACTTGGATACAATGATCCTTGTAGGTCCCTTCCAAATCGGCATACTCTGTAATTCTGTGAACTTCCTTTGAATATCTTCAAGATTACAGACTCATTCCAATTGTGACAGCAGAAAACTCTGAGCAAGAAAAGGCCTCGCACTGTAGGGTAACAGAAAAAATGAGATAGAAAAAATGAGATGGCAAAAATGTACAGATGGCAATCAGGATATTCACCCAGACCTGGGAAAAAGCCTATAGCTCCTGCTGAGTGCTTCGTTGTCATCAAATAACCACACAAAAAAAAAAAAAATCTACCAAGGACAACATTCCAAGGCTTCTTAGGCTGCACAGAAATCTCCCATTTCCCAGCAATGATTAGACACCTGTCCTCCTTTTCTGTTTATAGTGTAGAGACAGGACCAATCTTTCCTTTCTATTGGAAGAGAACAAAAAAGCTTGAAAGAGCCAGTAGTGGGTGGAGTGCTTCTGTTTTCAGTCTGTTGTACAACAGCACCATCCAGCTGTCAAACAAAAAAATTATCAAACATTAATGCCACTATCCAGATTTGGTCCTTGTATCACAAACAAAATGAGTAATTGCACATATAAAAAACTAAAACAAAACACAACCTAGAGGTCCCTTCCCTGCTTCTTAATTATATTGACTCACTGTGTTATGCTTTTCAGGTTAATATACAACAGTGTGCTTTAGGGAAATCAAGAATTCAGCCCAGGATTTTTTTTTTTTTTTTGTCCAGTAAGAAGGGCAGGCTGAAGCTTACCTCTGTTTCAGTGAAGGGTGGAATGTAAGCTCTCAGGTATGAGAAAAAGACCATTATCTTTGGCTCACAACCAAAGGTAGTTAATCATACTATAAAAATTAATGGAAAAATCCCAACTTGCAAGRGCCTATATTTTAGCTATCACACTTTACCACTCAATCTTCAGYAGTGAAGGCAAGAATAGAAACCTCAGGTAAGGGACAAAAATAATAAAAACTCATACTCAAGTAACAGATCACTCTTGAGAGACATTACAACATGAGGAAGAAAACTTCTTGCTCTCCCAAGACTTTTCATAAACTTGTATTATTTAACAGTAAAGCATATGGCATTCCTTACAACAGATGACTGGTACCTGAATTAAATCTACAAGGTCAGTCCTTAAATTGCCCTCACTTCTACACTGAATTCATTTTTACTCTAACAGCCACAGGGAGCTTACCATGTGCATCCACTGATGATTGAAAGTCTAATGTTGGACTACATGTCTAACACATCTGCATTACACATGCCTTAGCCCATCCTGTGATCCCACATTCCTGCATTGATACGTGAAAGCAGTAATGCATCTCTGCTTCTGATTTTTTGGAGACCAGTACTAGTTCTTTGCACTTTATAAAGCAGCACAGGGTACCTGTCAAGGCCAAAAGATAGGCCAGTCATCCTTTAAAAGAAAAAAACACTAGTGGGAAGCTTACCAAGTAAATAGTGTCAGGAAAAAAACCAAAAAACTACTAAGTGCAAAACTTAAAGAGAAAAAGCACTTCTACATGCAAAGAAAACCTGAAAGGAAATCCTAGGATAAATAAGATAAGCTCAAGTTCCTTAAAGTTATGGAAAGAATAGGTATAACCACATAAAGAACAAAATGATGGTTTTTTTGCATGTATTTAAAATATGCTGCACATTTTAACAAACCCAGAATTTAAGAGCATAGTAACAGAAAAACAGTAAGCACTAAAATAGTAGCTAAAGCCATAGGAGCAAAGAACATGTCCAAAGATACAGCAGAGGTGGCAAATGACAAACCTGTGCCAAGTAGGAGAGAAGGTGCCTGTAGACAAGCAAGGCACCAAAGCCAAAAGAGTCTGAAGAGACACAGCCCTAAGGAAGAGGACAATAGCTCCCCTAAATCTGCAGACAAACTAGAAGATCAAAGAGAGGCATGGTTAATGAGGAGGTATTATGGCTAAGTTTAATGAAAGCAAGAAGTTCTTCCACTATGAAAGAACAGAACACACAACCTTCAAAAGGAGTTGTATTAGAAAGTCATTGCAAGACTATGTCATTAGATCAGAGACAGAACAAAGGTACCAGAAAAAAACTTGCAATGAGACCAAAACATAAAAATCAGTCGAAAAAAGAGCTGGTGCCAAATGGGCAAAAAGAAGAGGAAAGATTGTTATGTAGGAGGGTATTAAAAAGTGGCAAGGATGTAGCAGAAAAGAGCAAGCCCTTGAATCTAGAATGAAAATATCTTCAGCTCCACACACAGAGGAACAAAACCAAACAACAAAAAATAGAAAACAACCAACCAAAGACAAAAAAAAAAATAATAAACCCACCCAAAACCACACAACCACAAAAAGAGTAAAATGTCGAAGTTTGCACTTTCAGTGAAGAGAAAGTAATTTGAAATAAAGAATCTTATGATCTTGATGGAAGAAGTACATTTCCCTTGCCAGGAACTGATGAGAGAACTTGTGACATGCTTGAAGGCTGCACAGCTTTGCCTAGAGAACTGCATACTCAAAAGGCATAGAGTTACACACTCATTCCAACAGTGAGGGTAGGATCAATCCACTTCAAAACTCAGATGGTAGATGGAGAATAGGAGGAAAAAAGCAGATTTTGTGGAGTTACTAGTCAGATCAAACAAGAAAGAAAGAGCATAAAAAAATCACAGCAAGCATAGAAATAGGCCTACAGTGGAAAGGAACAAGACAAGCCAGACAGCAGAAACAGAAAGCCATGAAGTGTTTCCAAAACAGTCTAAATAGAGAGGCAACACTTTTACACCATCCTTAGTGAGGTCAGCCAGAGTTCTGCCAAGTTGATCCCAGTAAGAACTAAAAGACTTCACTTGGAACCTGAGCTCATGACAGTAGTTTTTCTGTTTTATCACAGGATACAAGCTTTTAAGCTAGGACACCAGAAGGCAAAAGGTAAAAACCACTGTTTCCACTAGACAGCAACTGACTTACATTTATTTGTTGTTCAATTTAGCTAAAGAATCAAGCTTATTTAAGATTAGAGTACCTGTTTAAACTGAGCTTTGTAATCTTGTATGAGTAAGCATTTCCAAACCCCAGGTTTCAGCTGTCCAGAGTCTTAGATAGATGTACTATAGTTAAACCTGCCATGTCACTCAGAGGATCTGTTTACACGTCTGCAAGTCCCTCCTGCCTGCCACTGAAGTATCTATTTACTATCCACAGAAATTACTATGCAGCTCAGACGTGAGGAGCTCAGTTTTATCTTCACCAATCTCTCTAACCTTCTAAGCAAAGCTTACTGATTTACTGCAAGCTTCTGCTGTCACTGACAAGCGCAGTGGCAGACCCAAGGACATGCTTGTTGGATTTAGCATTTTTGTTCATGAACAGTCTTATTTAAACTGGGAACACAGAATACACCACATGTGAGACTAGTGATAAAAATCACACAGTAAATCCATACTATTGAGCAGAACAACTTAGTAGTGCATGTACCAGCTTCTCAACCTGCTCCAGTCTTAAAACCATACTGCAGTGCTCACCAACCCCATCTTTTCAAACAGACTTTCTGCATGTCCCATTAATTTTATATTTAGCATTTCACAGCAAGGTACTTTCTATTTCCAAAAGTTTCTAAACAAGTTGCATCAGTACCTGTATATTCCAATGAAAACATTTCAGTTTCATATGACAGGAAGTATGAATAAACTCAGGAAGTTCTATCCTAGAAAACTCACACACTTAAAGTTTAAGATCTTATTTTAATCCAAGATATGGCAACAGTAAAATCCAGTTCATAAAATGGTAACTTGTTGCTGCTTAGTCTTCATATGTACAGTGACAACAGTCCATTCAGGTTTTTAGTCAGTAGGGCTTCCCCATCGATTCCAAGATTTTTTTTCTTTCTTCTGCTGCAGGCATCTCTGGTTTCACACCATTTCTTTTTCTTTGCATCATAATTTCATGCTGAAAATAGAACAAAGTGACCATGAGAACAGATTTTGCAGAATCACTGCTCCTGAGCTCTGAATGAAAAAGACTCTTTAATAGAAAAATGCTTTATATATCAAGACTCTGGTACTCTAAGCCTGATTAGCTGATAGCTAAACATACTAGTAATTAGTTCAAGACACCTGATAGTTTATCGTGCTGCCTCAGAATACAGTGCAATCAGTATTCCTATTACTCTATGCCAGACTAATGCACAATCATCTGTAAATAGGTTACTTTTGTAGCTGACACAAGTATTCAAAGGCTACGCTAAAACCTCTTTACTACAATGGTATAGGGAAAGAAAAAGGCAGAAAACAGTTCAACTGCATATAGTTTCTCATAATACTTCTCTACCACCAAATAAGCTTTATATTAGGTTAAAGTAACCAAGCCAGTGGGAAATCAGATAACCTTACCTTGCCTCAGAATTTTTTTACTGCATCCATTCAAAAGAGAATGGATGAACTTATAACTAGAAATATGTGACTCAAGTTCAGAGGAAAATTTAGAAAGTCTACTGTGCTTACCCAGAATTTTCTGCAGCTTTTGTACTTCAAAAAATAATCAGTACACATATCCTTGTTATAGTTGTTGTCATTCATACATTTTGTAGTGGCATCTGTTTCCTTTAATAGGGGAAAATATACTTCAGAGCTGAGGGAAGTTACTGTACTCAGTGCTTAAATATTTAAACAAGTCCCAGAACATCTATGAAGATAGGGGTGAGCTCTTCAGATGAAAGAACACTATCAAAGAGAGCAAAGGAACACCTATTACAAAGGATCACCAGTACTTCCAAGCAGCGATTTCATTTGGAGACAACAGAGAATAGTACTCTTCAGACAGTAAGTACAGAGTCCACAGAAGAGTTGTTTACAATGATGCTTGGTATAACTCACAAAAGACTTAAAAAATAACCAAGCTTGTCTAACCAGGATTTCAGACTCTGGTTTTAGGGACAGACAGTTTAAGAGACTGCTATCAGTTGTTTTACTCCTGTTTATGGGGAATTACTTGTTGTTTTATACTTATTATAATGGATGATTTTGAGCCCTTCCCATCTTTAGACTCTTAAGAAACTTTCAATGCAAAGTGATACAATGCAAGTGTGCTATCCACAAAGCAGTCACCCAGAAAGTGCATTATTTAACATTGAAATGTAGAGACAAATTTTGATTTGATCATCTTACCGCTACACATGGATTTATATCATGATCTCTAAGCTTTTTTGCATGCCTGGACATTCTAGGCAGACACTCGTACCTTGGCTAAAAAGGGAAAAGAAACAGATTAAGTATCTACTTTTAACAGTAACTCAGGATTAAGTCTGAATTTCAGGATG